>OX465099.1:6342861-6869792 GCA_949987625.1 Chalcis sispes
TTTATTTGAAGAAGTCGCAGAAGCCTTGAACGAAAGCACAACGGAATTTTTTTAATAAAATTAATTGTATATCACAAAATGATTATTAACACAATATTATACTTACAAAAGTTGATTTGTACGACAAAAGTAGGAGATGGGTTAACAATGAGTAGCGATTAACTAAAATCATATTTATAATTAATAATAAACTAATTACAGCAATAAAATTACTTTTCAAGCTCAACGTCAGGAAAATTTTTTCAATGCTAATTTATTCCTATGTGGAATGAATTTTGACAGATTAATTTGAAACGATCGCGTTGGAATTCCTAGCTCTCGCTCATTAAATTCATACGGTGATGGAATGAAAAGCAATTATTCGAAATTATCGGTAAGTTTACATCATATTTCAAATTTTTCTTTGATAGAGGTGTTCGATTATTATCAACGTTGTAATATTGCAAAATATTTATAAATTTGAAATATTCTGCATTTTATTATTTGAGATATTGATGAAAAATTGTAAATGACTAAGTCTTGGTAGATAAAAATAATAATATTGTTAATCATTTTTAAACTAAATATTTGATATTTTTATTTATTTTCAAAGCCATTATTTTTATGAATTATAAACGTGCATTATCAAAAATGTACGCATAAATTAAAGAAAGCTAAGTTTTTTTATTTATAGTATATAATTTGTATTTTTTAATCAATCAACTTTATATCATATTCATAATAAGATATAATTATCTCTATTCAAGAAGTAAATAAATAAGTTTTAAATTATTAAAACCCTTAATAACATCTGTGTGATGACGATGTTTTTCATCATTGTTTAATTTTCTTTTCAAATTTCTTCATACAACAAACGTATTAAGATTGCAATTATTAGAATTCCTATCAATGGAATTGTACACGTGGGAATTATCTCCGTCCTAATTTCGTAAATCATCTAAGATTTCTTTGGGCTTGTCCTGTATGAAAAATCATTTTTTTCTGCAATTTATACGATACAAGATATTTAATTTTTCCTATTCTTGCAATCAATATTTACAACTTTGCAATTTTTTCCATAAATTTTTAACAATTTTATTATTCTTTTTGATAAAAATTCTCCGACTAATGAAATTTTTTTTTATACTTTGTGATACATTTTAATAAACTTGCTGCTAAATATTTCAGAAATTTTCAAATTTTTCAGATTACCATTACTAGTTTTTTAATTTTATCTAGACTTCTCGCTCAGTATATAATTGGATGATTAAATAAAATTTTAACGTTGCACTTTAAAATAATCATTACAGCAGCTTTCAATTCGTTTGAAATAATAACACCGAAAAGAAAAATTAAAATCACAAAACTTAAAAAAAAATCTTACCTCTACCATTCCTAATACACAACAAGACACAAAAGACACAAAAATCTAATAGCGAATCGATCCACCCTCTTCTCGCCGCTAGCATTATAACGAAATAGCGCGATCGCTTTCGCCGTACATCCCAAGTGTCTGTGTGCCTGTATGGTATACATTTTCAAAAAGGAAGCATTAACGCATCAACAAAACGACGCGCGGCCCGCTTAATACACGCGTTCCCCTCCAGCAATGCGTAACATCGCGCAGCAGGAGGTAGGGGGCAAGGATCGCCCGTACGTTTTGACTTCGATATCGACGGGGTGTGTATGAAGTTTTTTTTTTTAAAGGGGAAAGGGGGGGATAGATCGTTCGCTCGTTCATCTGCCGCGCCGTGAAAAAGAGCATCTGCGATGCATTCCATCTCCCCTCTCTTTTATGCCTGTTAACTAGTAACCTGTTATCTCTTTCTCTCTTTCTTTCTCTCTTTCTCTCTCTCTCTCTCTCTCACGCTTTGGTACACGAGTAGCATTCGGGAATTCATTATCCGGCTAATATAAACATATTGCTCGTATAGAGAAGCTCCCTGGTCACTTTGGGACTTTGAGATTTTTGCCGCGTTTGTATATCGGCCGTGTATCCCCGTTGGTTTTTGTTTTCCGCTCGCGTGGATGTTGCTCTTAACAGTTATTTTTTTTTTGTCTTTTTTTTTTTTTTCCGTTTTCGTTGCTCGGTTGCCGCTGTCTCGTTACGCTTGGCTATTTTGGTATGGGGGATTTGGAGGAAAGATGCGTATCGTCTGAACTATCGCGTGGATGTATTGAATTTTAGCGAATTTAGGAAGATTTTTGTACTTTGGACTCGAATTTTTTATGGTTTGAATAATTTTTTTTTTTTCTTTAAATCTTTTTCTAGATTAATTCAACGACTCGAAGATAAATTATATCGATGCAAAGTTGTTTTTTTAACTCCCATTTTTTAGAAGAATAATGAATAAAATATTTTTTTATAAATAATACATAGATATTATATTTATTTTCATAAATTTAATTATATTATTTATATTTAAGCTCGTTATTCGCATTATTTAAATTTAAATTTCAACGAGAGTAGTAACAAGTTTAGATTAAATAATTCATCGAAAACTCACAAGTATTAAAAAGAGAAAGAAGCATTACCCAAAGACTAAAGAATGATCTGATAAAATTCGCAATATATATATATATATATATATACATATATTATAAATCGTCTTTTGTGTGTAAAAGCATAATCCACTTACCATATTTTATTATTAAAAGTCGTAAGCCATTTCTGGATACTCTCTGACGAATTTTAAATCGCGCGCAAGTTTTTGATCTAGAAATAAAAATATTCTATCGTACCTCTACCTATTTATATATATGTATTTATTAAAGCTTATTATGATCCCTGGAACTTACGGTACTGGCCACTCCATCGATGAACTTGCATTCTCATCGTAGAGAGAAGAAGTAAACTTTCGCGATAAGAAGATCAAAATATTAAAAGTGCACCGCTGACGCAGATTTTCGATTATTTATCGATATCTTGTAAATGCATATATTTTTTGTTACTTTTTCAGATTACGTATTGCAAGAATATTATGCGGGATATTTTATGATTATTAATGAGAACATTATTCATGTTATAATATAATTTTTTAACCATTTTTCTTCTTTTTTTTTTCGATGTAAAAAGTATTTTAATAACAATTTTTGCAGATCATTTGTGAATCTTACAATATTATAAACGTTTGTGTATAATCTTTTGTATAATCTATCTTTAAGTTTTTACAAGGTATCGATGAAATTTCTTTTTATGTTTAATATATGACTTAAAAAATCATTTTAATAATTTAAAAAAGGATAAAAATGGAGAAAAAGAACTATGGTGTGTCAAAAAATATACATTTCCATTAATCCAAACGAATTCACGAGTCTGAAAGAGACATTTCTTCGATTTCCGCGTTGCAAAAAAACAAAAAAAAAAAAAAAAAAAAAAAAAGAGGAAGAAATCTAAGGCTTGTCTTTTCCTCTTTTTCCCTTTACCTTTAGTCGACGTTTTTACCGAAAAAAGAAAGAAATCGAACCCTAACGGCGACGATTTAACGAAATAAGGATCATGCTGAATCTGTGTCCCTTTCGAAATCAGTCGAACGATATCGAATTATACCAAACTTATCGATTCGATGAGTGCACGTTTTCGTTTCTGGAATTACGAGGAAATTCGAATAGATACATGCGATTGCGGTTTTGAGGTATTTTCAATTACTTTTTTTTTCTTGTTATATTTTATTTTCGCATGAATTGTTTAAAAAAAGAAAATTTTCGATGAGTTATAAAGATCTTGAAAGATTAGAAAATTATGATAAGTTATACAAAGTAAGACAGTGTAAACAAAGACAACAACAACATAAGTACCAAAAGTCCACGCTTAATACGTAGCAGCATTAAAACGAGGCACAGGCAATCAAGCGCAATCAGATGCTAATCTAAAGCGTACTATCTCTTTCTCTCTCTCTATTTTTCACCCCTTTCCTTTCCTCTTGCACGTGCGGCGGTTCATCCTCGCGCACAATACATCGCGCGTCGCGCGAGAAGGAGGAGAAATAAAAAAGATAAGGAGAGAGAAAGTGATTTCCTGACTGAAAGGAGGCACGGTATAATACACGCGGCTTCATCTTAAAACGCGATCCCTTTTCTACGCGTAAACGCACAAAGAGAGTGAGATAGAGAGAAAGAGAGAGAGAGAGAGAGAGAGAGAGAGAAAGAAAAAAAGAAGGAGACCGCGAGGCGAGTCTCGAGGACTCGCGCGTGTATGTACACGCGTAGGGAAATCGCCAGGCGTGTGTACACAGTGCACGACAATGCGACTGCGTAAAGATACATATGTATACATGTACGCGCTCACACCGGTGGAACACGAAAGGAGCTGAAAAGGAGAGATGGCGACTCGTCGAAATTGAAGACGAAAGGGGTTGGAAGATCAAGCATCGCTTCTCTCTACATTTAGAGTAAGCGTGATGCGTGTAAAACACAAGTATAACGTACACCGAAAATTTACTCGTGCACGTACACACATATACACGTAAAGTGTACGAGAGAAAGAGAGAGAGAGAGAAAGAAGGAATGAGTTTATGTAGCATCTCCATCGCGCAGCGATACTTCTCTCTCTCTCTCTCTCTCTCTTTTGTACACACCCACACACACACACACACACACATACACGCACACTTTCTCTCTTTCTCTCTCATTCTCCTCCATTTTGTCTTAACGCAGCGTGTGCGCGCGGCGGTTGCCTAGCAACGGCCCTTACGCTCCGCTTCATTTATAATTCAGCAGCCAATGCGGGCCACGCGGCGGCAGCGGCTGCGACGCCATTCCCTCCTCCCCTCCTCTATACCTCCACTACTCATTCAAGCTTTCAAATGCTCGAGCACTCCGTCTCTCTCTTTCTCTCTCTGCTTTTCGCTTATGTTCTTGTATATACATACATATATATATATACACACACACACATATGTATGTATATATGCGGGCGCACACGGTGTAGAGATCCTGCGTCCCACCTACACGCCGAGCTCGTGGCTCCTGCGCACTGTACGCACTTGTGCCTTCCCTCTCGTTCTCTCTCTCTCTCTCTCTCTCTCTCTCTCTTTCTCTTCCTCGCTTATTCTCGGGTTGAGTTGACGAAGTCGCCGAATGCGACTCGTTCGATTCTCTCCCTCTTTTTTTTTTTCTCTCTCTCTCTCTCTCTCTTTCGTTCTTGTCTCTTCTTCGCGTGCCTATTCGCGTTTCGATTTAAGGGAATTGTTTTGTTGCTCGTTGAGGGAGAATGATGGAGAGAGACATGATTTGCATTTTTGTTAAAATTTTCGGAAAAAAAAAAATACAAATAAAAATAAAATAAATAAACTACCCGTCGGCTTTCCTTTTCCCCGATCGCGTGAAATTTTCATTTTTTGGATTTTGTAAAGGTTTGAACCAACGTTGCTTGTATATGCGTACATAAAAAGTAGACGCGCGCGAATTGAAATATTTGTTGTAAAATTAAATTTCAATTTTTGAAAAATATTATAAGAAATAAAATGAAGTAAAAAACAAAAAATTCTATTTTGGATTTTTCATTCATCAAAAATAAAATACAATTTGAAAGTTGCATAAATTTTTAAGTCATTTTATACAAATACTCTATATTTCAATGTGGCTTACAAAAATGATTTTTTAAATTCCATGTTTTGTACGTAAAAGAAAAGTAATTTATCAATAATGCGTTTTCATACGTATATTTGTATAAACAAAACCAGCTTTAAATAATATTTTTAAAGTATTTGAATACTTTTTTGAAGATGCGATAAGTGGCGAAGAGGTAAAAGTTAAGTGGAAAAGTCATTTGTAATAATATAAACGTTTTAGCGAGATTATGAATCTTTCAAAAGAGCCGAGCTCGCGGTTTTCGTATGAATTATATCAATTTCTCTTTTTCTTGAAATTAAATAATCACGCTAAATGGGATTGTTAATTATAATGCAATTTCGTACAATAACATTGTTTAATTTATTCGAAAGAATCTTTTACCTTTTACCAATTTAACAGTTTTTTTTTTTTTTTTCAATTTTTATTTCCAATTTATTTTTATCGCTCGTAATTATAAATACATGTATTGATGCACTGTAAAAAAATATAAAATAAAAAATCGCCACTTTTTTAAGAAATAAAATTAAAATTATCGAACAAATAGATTACCTAGGGAAAAAAAAATCAAAATTGGAAATAAGTACATAACGGTAAATAATTATTTCCAAAGTAGTACAAGTTTGAGACCTAGACAAGGAAAGTGGGATGGAGTGAGGTATGATTCCCGTGTTACAGTTCTGCATAATTTATGACAGCCCGAAGTGGTTTAGTTTGGAGAGAATCATTCATCGTTGGTATTGCGAAGTGTGTATACCATACACGTATTGTATGAGGGATAAAAGATTCCGTCGGTGCTTTCAATTTGTATACAGTTTGAAAATGTCTTCTCGTTTTTGATGTCACGAGGTTCGAAGACTTATCGAATTATAGGAGACCGAAATTTATGATCCGATTAATTTCGAATGATTTTGATAAATCTTTGAGGTGGAATTTATGAGATTGGAGAGTTACGATGATTTTAGACAAAAATTTACAAAGTGGAATAATAAAATTTTATTGATTAATTATATGCAAATGATGATAATTATATAAAACGTCTATTTTTTATTCCTATTTTTTTCTTTTTTAATTTTCAAAAACTTTTCTTATAACATCTTATACCCAGCAAAATTAATATATCAATGCTTTATACATAATCACATCGTTTTTCCTCTTTACCTCAACAAATAATAAAATTCATCTCAACGGTCGTTTCTTAATTTCGCGTAAAAATTATGATTAAGCGAGTCTCCCGCAACGAATACCTCAAATCCCTCAAAATCGCATCCCGCAAATCCCCCCCCAATAAATTACCTCGGCTAAACCTCGAGCAGCGGCAACAACAACGACGAGGACGACGTGCGACTTGTCGTACGGCTCATCCTTCCCGAGGATGATAACGAACGAATAACAATAATCGGAGCGAGGAAAGAAAAGGTTAGTACGTGCTCGACGTTATATTTATCGAAACGATATCTTTCTCACTCTCTCTTTCTCTCTCTCTCTCTCTCTCTCTCTCTCTCTCTCTCTTTACGCGTGGGTAATAATCTCGGGGCAGAGCTCATACCGAGCTTCATAATTAATTTCTTATTAGACTCTTAACGCGCTTGGCTTTTATAAGCGCGTAGCTGGTTGCTTCTTCTATACCTATATGTATATACACAACGTAAACCCTCTACGTGCGCTTGTAAAATCGCTACCGACGCTTTGCCCTCACTTTCATTTCATCCGCGAACTTTTCCTTATCCTTGTACGTAACCCTCGCGTTGTACAACGGCCCTTTTATGCAGATTCAGGGTGAAGAGAGTAAAGGAGCAAAGAGGTGAACACGAGGGTAGAGTGCTTCGATGTTTGAGGGATGTTGTGCTTGTTGGTGTTCAAAGTTTTCCTTCTGTGGTGAGCTTCGTGATAAGAATTTTCTCTCTCTCTTTTTTTTTTTTTTTTATTTTTTTTATTTTTGCATTTGAGACGAGGGATTTATTTAACGCAGTATTCATGCATCTTTTGCGAAAATTTTTCATTAATCTTTGAACGTCGTCGATGATTGTATTTATATAAAGCAACTATCGAGTATGATAAATTGATTTGAAAGAAAAAAAAAAAGATAAAATTCGCGACATAATTTACACGCATATACGGACGAGTCTATATACGCATGTGTAATTCTCACGGTACAAGTCCTTCGTAAATTATAGACAATAAATTAACAATGCATCGTAGCAGCGTGGAAGAAAAGCCGAGGAAAGGGCGCGCGAAAGAGTAAGAGAGAAACGGATGGCGGATTAACGGAAAAAGAGGAACGAGTGTACCTCGTCGTCCGCGGGGGGTTGACGCAACCTTCAATTACCTCGCTCTCACCGTTTCTCGCTTTCCCTGTCTCTCTCTCTCTCTATCTCTCTTGCGCTTACTTGTTTTTATATATACATATATAAATACCGAGAAAACTAAGCGCACACGTCGTTCGTGTGCCGTCTTTTCAACGCTCACTTGCCCTTTTTGCTTATTTCGCTCAATCATTAAGTACTCGTATACTTTATTGCGATGCGTCTTGTTATACGAATGTTACCTTGTTCTTTACACTGCTTTTTCTCTCTCTTTTTCTCTCTCTCTCTCTCTTCTCTCTCCTTACTCTTCTTCTTCGTCGTTTTTCTTTATCTCGTTTGTAATACTCACGTATCTTATACGTATGCGAATCGTTAATATTGATGATTCATGATGCGACGCGTATAGATTTTAGTTATTTAACTTTTATCGTGGAGTGTAAGGGTTTTTTTTAATAATTTTTTTTTTTTTTTTTTTTTTTTTGTCAAGTTTACGCGTCTACGAGTTTTTAATCGTTAATTTTTTATGCGAGAAATCGCACAAACATTATTGTTGTGGTATTAATGTCGAGCTTCGAGTTTTATCCGCAAGACCTCATAGGACGTTTAAAATTTAATTTCAATTTTTTTATTATCCATTTAATGCAGGCTTTTGAAAATTATATACGTCGGATGTAATTATATTAAATCCTTTCGATTTGAGATATTTTTTACAGACTCGGTTCGCAGACGTAATGAATTATTTATACTGAAAAATTATTCACTCTTCATCGACGTTTGATTGTCACTTTCTAGTTGATACATTTAAGGCTGATGTATCTTCATTAAACGAATTATTATTATGTTTTTTTCTTTCTTGTTATAATCATTTTTTAATGTGATGTAAAACGTTGGAACTGTAATAAATTTATTAATCTATTAATTAATGTGCAGTCGTAATAAATCATTATGAAACTTTTATTATTATTTTACGCGCAGCTTAAAAAAATTTATTTCAGATAATTAAAGCAATCTATTATACTTAATCAATAAATTTTACTCAACTTTAATAAGCTTTAGTAATATAATAATATTTAAACAATTTATAAATGTTGTTATCAAAGAATTAAGTAATAGAAGTGAATTTTGAGTAAACCTACATTAGATTCAATAATTAATAATAATACGGATAAGTATATTATTATTTTTAGAAATAATATTAATTATTTCTAATTTCTTCCTTCCTACTTTCGCTCAATTCATTTAAACTGTTATAAATATAAATCCTTTCCGATATATCTTCAAGCCTTTTAAATTTTATTATTCATTTGAGACACATTATATTCTAAAATGTTCTATTTTTTATTTAAATAAGATAAAATTCGAGTTTACATATTGAAAATAGAGTTGTAATCTCTTAAGTTATTAACATTACACTAATCGAATATATTTATCTACATAAATATAAATAAAATAGTAATTTTTATGTAAAACAAAATAAAAATCTATTGCAGTTAAGAAAATATAAAAAAAAAAAAAAAAAAAAAAAGGAGACAATGGAAAATGCAAGACGACAATTCGCAAAAAGGGTTATCGCTTTTCTCTTTCTCGGTATTTCATGAAACATCCACGTTTATCATATGCGCGCGTTTTGCTATATCGTACACAAACGAAGGGGAAAACAAAAACGAGGTAAGCTTATTTGTATGTTGATGAAAGTACAAATGAAAGCGCGTTCTACATGCGCACGAATGCAAACAATAAGGATGCAACGGTGGCAAACGAAGACGTACGTGTTTTCGATTATTTAGCGAACGTTGATAATATTCGTGTGATACAACTTATTTGATATGAATTCATGAATAAATTGGTAAATTATCATCGCTCGTGTAATATTTCTTTTATATATAATTTCAATTAGATATTTTGATTTTGAACGTTCATTCAATCTCACAAAATCAAAGGTTTCATTTAATTATTTAATCGTAATGTAATAATTAATCGAGTATAATAATTAAGTATTGCTATTATCTTAAAATATAAATGTAAACAAGAATCTTCTATAAAATAAAAAAAAAAATTAACGATAGAACAAATTTTTTCAACAAGTATCAACCACTCAAGTACACAAATTTTCATCAGTTTGATTCGAATACGCACAGTTAAAGTAAATCCGATAAAAAAAAAAAAAAAAAAAGAATCTTTTTATTCGTCGACGTGAGCGCGAATTCTGTAAACGTTCGGTGCGCGTGCGAGCTCATAAAAAATTAGGTGAAATCAGCAACGAGCGAGCAATGTGATTTTTTCTCTTTCTACGAGAAAGAAATTCAGAGAGAGAGAGAGAGAGTGAGAGAGAAGGAAAGAAGAAGGATATACAGAGTATCGGAAAGGTAAGGGGATTTCGCTTTGACTATCGATTCCGTTTTTCCGCGGTAGGTATTATTAGATTTCGCGCACGGGAGAAAGATTGAGGAAGAATCGGGTGAATATTTGAAGGTTGTTGCCGTTCGCCTCTCGTCTTCTTTCTTTGGACTTTCCCGTTATCTTCCTCTCTTCATTTGAAAGCGAATTATAAGAGTATATAGAAATCGATCTGTATCGGGAAAGAAAGAGAGATACTTCTTTGTACTTCTTTCTCTTTCCATCTACTACGTTAGAAGACGATTTTAAATGCACGTATAGATTATAAATATACTAGCTTGTTCAAAAAGTCTTGAAAGCGGAAATGAAGATACTTTTTTTTTGTTGGTGAAATCAGTTTTATTGCTCAGTATAATCTCCCATAAGTTTAATACACTTGGTCCAACGGTCTTCCAACTTGTTTATCCCATCATGGAAGTGACTTTCTGCAAGGCCTGCAAAATACTCCTCTACGACGGCTATAACCTCTTGGTTTGATGAAAAATGCTTCCCACGAAGGAATTTCTTGAGGTGTGGAAACAGCCAGAAGTCAGAGGGAGCTAAATCAGGCGAATAAGGTGGACGCTGCAACAATTCGTACTTTAATTCGGTTATTTTAGTGATGCTTTTTTGAGCTGTGTGAGCGGGTGCATTGTCTTGATGAAAAATGATTTTTTTCTTGTGAAAACCGGGTCTATTTTCACTAATTTTTTCATCCAATTGGTCCAAAAGGTTACAATAATATTCAGAATTTATTGTTTTGCCAGTTTAGAGATAATCCACCATCAAAATCCCTTTTGCATCCCAAAAAACTGACGCTAACACCTTCTTCGCCGATTTCTGGACACGAACTCGCTTCGGTGCCGAAGTGCCTGGTTGACACCACTCTTTAGCCTCTTGTTTTGATTCAGGGTCATGATGGTAGACCCAAGTCTCATCCATAGTGATGAATCGACGCAAAAAATCCTTTTTATCCTTTCGAAAACGCTCCAAATGTTGCTCAGAAAGTCGCATTCGAACGTGTTTTTGTCCCATTGTGAGCGAATGCGGCACCCATTGTGCACAGAGCTTTCTGAAACCCAAAACTTCATTTAAAATATGTCTCACACTGCCTAATGAGATGTCTAGGGCCTCTGCTAAATCTCTCTTGGTCAATCGACGATTTTCCAAAACCATATCCTGTACTTTTGCTATGAATGCTGGTGTTGATGCACTTTTTGGACGTCCTGAGCGTGGATCGTCTTCAACGCTTTTTCGACCACGTCTAAACTCTAAAACCCATTGATGCACAGTTGGAAATGAAGGAGCAGATTCCTTTAACACTTTCACCATTTTTGTATGAATTTCCGTTGCTGATAAACCTTCCAAAACAAAGAATTTTATCACTGCACGATATTCGGTTTTTTCCATTGTAAAAAAAATACACTGACACGTCAACTTCAAATGGCTTGTAAACAAACAATGAATTGACAGAGTGGAATGAAACTTTGGATATGTTTATATGAAAGATAAAATATTGAAATGGCGTAAAAATTTTGGTTCTTCTACTGCTCTATAGATGTCGCTTTCAAAACTTTTTGAATAACCTAGTACGTATGCGCGTAAGCGCAAGGCGTATACGTGCCATGCGAGTGGTATAGTTCCCTTTGCTACGTTCACGCGCGTCTGCCTTGGACGAGACCTTGGGAATATGACGCATCGAAATCACCCAGAGAGTATAATCTCTCTGTTTAACCGAACTGAAATATATGTATTAATAAAATGTTAAAATTTACAAAAATGTCTTTTCGCCATTTGCTTTTATTTTTTATTATATAACGATAGAGAATTAGTTGATAATTTTGACTCAGCTACCGTTTCTTTCTTGCGAATTCTCGGAAAGTATTTACGCTTAATTTTATGTTACACGTAAATGTAATATCTTACTTTAACGAAAAAATATAGTTAGAAAATTATATAAAAAGAAGATTATTAAGGAAAAGGTAATATATGAAATGTATATGTCATATTTTTCAACTATATTATATTTGCATGATACGAAATAAGAATCATTGTAATACAATGTATACATACGTAACGGAATTACTAATTTTCTTCATTATAACAATCATAGTATCCACGTGCCTTATTTATTCAAATTGCGCCTACAAAAAATTCATGTGATTTTTTATTCCTTAAGTATATGTATATGCATTTATCATATATCTACGTACATGCATGCACATTTTTACATACAATGCATACACACGCTTATGCAGTTATTCTTATATTCCTTGAGTCTCTCACAGAGTACACTCTGTGGTTTCGATGAGAATTGCCGTCGTCGTAAAATTACTCGGATCTTTTTTTCCTTCACCGGTGTTTCGATTATGATTACGATAATAAAAAAAAAAAAAAAATAAAATAAAATAAAGTAAAAAGAATTTGCCTCCATTATTAAAATTGTTATAAATTTATAATTACATTATATCGGTAATTAATATACGGAATCGCGATTTGGCATTTAAAATCTTAAAATATTTATAAAGTTTATCCGATTAAAATATTTCTTTATATTGATAAATTCTACTTGTTTTATTTTTAATTATAATAATTCGTATTTATCATCGACAAAAAATTAATGTTATTGTTTGATAATTTGCGATCGAAATTATTTATTCAAGAAAATATAAATAAAAATTCTTATAAACACAAACACGTTCATTGAACGTCCACCAATGTATTGACGCAAATCAATCAACCGTTTAAAAAACATCAAGCCGGCAAATATCGCACATAATAATATTCAATTTTTCGCGCAGGGAATCCCTCAATCGCAAGCGCAACAAACTATACCGCGAGATGCGCACAAACTCGGGGACGCATCGGGGATGAAACTCTCGGCAAGTCAAGCAGAAGTCGTAGTCGGGCTACCTACACGCAATGATCGATATGTCCATCCGGTGCGCTTATGCGCATTATACGCTGCAAACGGCGAGAGATCTAGAGGGTCGACTGTATGTATATCTCCGGCGAGCTTCGGTGTACGTCGAATTGCGAGGAGAGTGTCGAGTCCGTTGATAATCCAGGGTGAAAATCGAGATAGAAGGGTACACCGAGAGAGAGAGAGAGAGAGAGAGAGAGAAAGAGAAAGAGGTTGCATAGTATATCTATACATGGTCGCACAGTCGCATTAGTTAGGACTAACAACGCTGCTCTGACCGGCAACAATCAAAAGCTGATGGCCCATGATTCGCTATGATAATGAAGCATGAATACGACATGAGCTTTGGGATCCCTTTCGTCCCTTGAATCTCTCTGTCTCTCTCTTGTACTCTTGGGTTTTCGTCGTCGTCGTTCGCGATGGTATAACGCTCGCGCGGGCGCGCAATCGCTCGAGAGTAGTAGCCGAGAGTGAGATAGAGAGTCCGCAGGGTTTAAGGGAGCTTCGCTCTCTGTAACTCTGTTGGCGCACACATGTACACACGCGTACCGCATTTAGCTACCGGTTGATCGAAACGAGGATGACTCTCTCTCTCTCTCTCTCTCTCTCTGCAACTCTCCGTCTCGCTCTGACGCGACTCTATGTATATCGGTTAAACTCGATCGCTCCACGCTGGATGGAACATGTACGTATATGCACACAGCGAACATTGGAATTCCGGGAGGCTTGATTTCTATTTATTGCTCGCGTGTGCGTCTCTAACTCGCGCTTTCGCGCGCATATGGGATTTCGTGGATTATAAATTAGAAGGTATTCTTAGACGTCGCTGTTGGATGTTTTGATTTTATCTCCTTTTTTTTCATTTTTTCCAACGAAAAAAAAGTCTCGTTTATTAATTTTTTAATAACGTTATTGAATCGAGATAGTCATTGATTGAAATTTTTTGAATAAATTGTTTCTGCTAAATTTTCTATCATTCGCAAGTTGATGGCATTATTTTCTTTCAAAAATTAACGTTCGATCAATTTTCATTTTGGCAGGATCTTAAAAATTTTAATTTCTGCGTAGTCTGTTTCTGATTAACTATTTGTAGTTTTGAGATTTTTCAGATTTTTCAGAAATTTTTCAGATTCGTCTGCTTCATTAAAATTTTAAAAACGTAAACATCAATCATTTCATTGCTCGAAAATTTTTTTTGATATTTGTCAAACGATTTTCAAAACGTCATACGTCATCGACATCATTATAAAGTTTATCTAATACTTTTTATTCAAAAAATACCTTTATTGAATACATATACAAGTTTATTACATTTCGCGAAGAGTATTTTTCTTCTTCTCTTTGTCTTTTTATATTTTTCGCAAAATATAGTTGTTGCGGTGGTCGTTTCTTTGTTTTTTAACGCTTCTTTATTTAAAATCTACACATTATAAAAAATGCATTAAATTCGGATTTTCATTATGAGAATGATATAGGTGCACATATATATTCAAATCGTTTTTGAAACAACGTCGGAAAAATACATTTTCGATTGTTCGGAAATTCAAGATGAACTTTGTATATTTATTAAAATTATGAATCGAAATAAAAAGTTTAATCGAATAATTAACTCTGATGAATAATTCACGCATAAAAATTTTTATTTTTTTTTTTTTTTTTTGTTTACATTCAATTTTAAAATAAGATATGCATAAGCAAACTTTACATTTAATTTAACTCTCTGATAATAACTTTACTGAATATATAAACAAATTTTTACAATCGATATTTTTACGTTTACAATTTTAATTAACTCGCCAATACTGGTGTTTTTCATTACACGTGAACTCTGTTGAAAACATGCCTTTAATTATTCACATTAACACATGAACAAAAGCAAAATTTAAACGAATCCTCAATTTCCCTCACACTGTATATGTGTATGTGTCTGTGTGATCAACGAAACAACGAATTCACGAACTCCGCATTAAATGCACGCGAAATCTATTTTATTTTTTTCCTTGAATTGATTAAAAAATAATTTAAAATTTTAAAATTCTACCTTTGTATATACGTTTTATATACGCTGGAACGCGTAATTCATTATTGCTTAGCGATAAAATAAAATAAAAAACAAAAAAAAAGAAAAAAAGAAAAATAGAAGAAAATTTATATCGTTTATTGAATAATTTTTCCGTATAAGAAAATACATATACATAAATCTTTATTTTAAATTTTATTGCTCGAGAAAGTCCGAACTGTTTTATCGATCATAAATCTCTTGGAAAGCGATAAAAAAGATGTACATCGCTTGTGATTTATGGTCACCTTGCAATTCAATAAAAACACACGCGAATGTCAAGTTCAATTTAATAATTATCATCTTAATTTAGTAAACCAACGAATAAAAATTAAAATTATACGAAAATAAAATTTTTCGTAAATAATTAACCAATCTCGTAAATAAATAAGAATAAAGAAAATGTCAAGAATCGTAACATTAACAAACAAAAAATTATAGTTCGCGACCACGTTCACAACATTCTAATCAAGCAACAAACATAGCTTCATTTTTTCGCGCTACTCGCAGCGCATTAAAGCACACGCTACGACGCAGGTATATACATCAAACGCGTGTATAACACAGCGAGACTCAATACTGTTACGCGCGCGCAACGATGACGCTCGTTTCAAATGTAAACTAGCAGGGCAATTTATTATACGCATCGGAGGGTCCACCACGAGCGCGAGCGCGAAATTGGATTTAGCCGCGGGTAATCGAGTTGGCGCCTCTCTCTCTCTCTCTCTCTCGTACTCAAACGCTTCAAGGTCCCTCTCTCTCTCTCTCTTCTTGGACCTTCGCGCAGCTCGCGTGGAACATCAACTATTCAGGCCGATTCGAATTTGCCCGACGCGACGGAGTTTACCGGAGAGGATATGGACCGTTGCTTAGCTTCTTGAGGGATGATTTTATGCTTTGCTAGCTGCAGTTTTTCTTTTTTCAGTTTTTTCTATCGTTTGTGGCGTTAATGATATTCCTTTAGATTTTACTCTTTTTGTTAATCGTTTCTTAGATACTCGTTAATTTATGAGAATTTTTTCATCATCAAAATATATTATAAATTTTTTTTATTGTACTTTTTTTGAAGAATGTATAGATAGCGACGAAGCTATTTGCGTTGAATTCTGAAGTAATATTAAATATTTACATCATTCATTGTGAAACGATGTGTTTATTTTAAACTTGTTATCATCTTGATGAAAAATTACGAAATCCGATGTAATATATCTAACTATAATCTAGAATAATAATGATAACGAATAATTTTAATAATTTTATCTGAAGATTCGCCGTTTATTAATTTGTACATACGATACATACGATACGATGTACATACGATACGAATAGAATCGTTGACTTGGTTTATGATAAAGGGGATAATAATTTAATGATGTTGATAATATTTTTATCGGCCTACATTATCTAGATATTGAAACAATTTGCGCAAACATATAGATTTATCGATTTAAATACGCATTTAGTTATTTTTAAGTCGCAGATATTAAAAATGATTCACAAATATCGAACGAAAATTCTCAAATGATTTTTACGTAATTTATTTTAAAAGAAATTTTATTTTATTATTATTAAATGTAGTTGTATTTTATTATATAAAAATAGAAATTAATATATTTTCATAAAATATACAGTAATTATTGTATATTAAACGTATACATTTAAATCCATATACGTAAACTTGGATTTACTGGTATCTTATTATTTTGATAACTAAATTTTTACTTGTCGCACATTCTTCTCGCTATTTGATCTTTACAAATGTTGCAATTTATTTCTCTCTTGGATTTCCAATTTTGCCAAGCCCTTTTGATTTCGCTTTTTACTTCGTTATTCATGAAACAGTACAAAGTCGATACTATAAATCCCTGAATATAGATAAAAAGAAAATTCTTTTGAATTATACGAATGTCATTTACGTTATTCTTTACATATAATATAATATAATGGATTAAACTCACTTGTAACGAACAAAAGATGCGTAGAATGTTGTAAAAGTAAGTTTTAAATTGTTTATCGTCGGTCCAAAGATCGACGCTGAAAAATATATCGTAAACTCCAAATAGCGGCACCAGCATCAATGTGGACTTGAACCATTTCCAAAAGTGTAATTGCCTTCGATGCAATATGCTGCAGTTCATTTTAATAAAGACGACTCTTACGTTTAATACGAAAAAGCAAATGTTTATCTGAACGCGAGGAGAGAAATATTTGTATATTTTTATAAATTTTAAAGAATTTTAACAACGATTGAAAAAATTATTACCAAAATCATTGTGAAAATTGGAATCGCTAGGATGTTGGCTTTAACGTCCACGCCGACCCAACAAAAATTTGTATCAGTTGCAAGTGAATAAACAATTAGATACGGAATTATCACAAACAATGGTAGACCTGTTTATAACGCATTAACTAGATTAATTAAAATAATTAAATTTTTTTTTTTTTTTTTTTTTTTTTATAAATTTTCAATCAATATTGTTATTTACAATTGTTTGTTAAAAATTAACAATATATTTACCCGTAATATGACAATATACATATGCGTTATCGATATATCTTACCCCAACCGCAAATTATCAACGGTTTTATTGTAGTGAATTCTTTATAAGGTTCTCTGCATATGAAATTGTAAAAATACCAGCTTTCCATTGAAATCCAAGTGAAACTCGTCAGTTCGAAATAATTACCAAAGACCATTAAAATTTTGCAGGATAACGACTGTCGAAAAAATTTTTCATAAAAACGCATATACGCGGCACAATAATTTAACATTATTAAATAAAATAAAACGTAAATAAATTTGTTTCCGTACAGGTTCATTACCAGAATTCGTATCTTTCGTTATCAGCGATAAAAATATTCTGTCTGCGTAAAATACTCCTTGGAATAGCCACATCATGGATTGGAGTGCCATGGATATGAAAAAATTTATGTGTATTCTCACGCGGGCGTTTCTCAATCGACTGCGACATAAAATTTTTAATAATTATACATTCGTCGGCTCGTCGTTTGAGGGAGAATGAATTATACTCACGGAATAAGCGCGAATATTAAGAGGGCTACGATTAAGCAAATAATCGACAAGGCGTAACCGCTTCGCACGATGTCGTAGAAATTCGAATGCCACCACTGCGCGTTGAGAAAAAATGAATGTTAAGTTTTTTTTTTTTTTTTTTTTAAATCAATAGATTACAAGTATTTAGTCGTAGTGATTAATACATCAATGATGTAATAATTAAATAGAATATTTTAAGGGTAACTTACAAATAAATCAGCAGTTTCGGCATCCATAACCGTTGAATAAGGCTGTATATCGATTTTTGAGCATTCGGTGTTATCGCTTGGGTACCACTCGAAAACCATTTAATCGTAACTGGTTATCTTTGCAATAGTTGTCGAACACCATCTGCTAATTGATTTGTTCATCTGCTCCGATATTAAGCATGGTATGTGAACCGAATTTTCTTAAGTTGTAGCGGTCCGACAATACATTCCATCGAAATTTCGCTGGCAGATATTTTCCGTTTTAACTTTAAAGAATTTTAATGTTATTGAAATTCCCTTCTTTCTGTAAATATATTATATCGCGTATTGTATTTTTTTTTTTTCAAGCAAACGCAACATTTTTAAAGATTCAATTTTAAGGTTGAATTTCAATCGAATTACCATTCGATAAAGTCGAGCGTTAAAAATTAAACCAAGCAAAGTAACTAACATTTTATACTTACAATGTTTCAAAAGCCTCTCGCACTTGACGCGTCGCACATTTAAAAACACCTTCTAGTCAACCTGCATTTTTAGAAACGGCCAAAAAGCTACGAGCTTATTAATGAACCGGCGATGGTAAAGAAAAAACGAAAAAAGAGAAAAAGCAAGATTTCAGGATATTCTCCGTCTCGCTTCGTTGTGTACCCAAAATCCACGCGTTAATGAATTTTTTTCTCTCTTTCTCTCTCTCTTTTTTTTTTTTTTTTTACAAAAAAGAAAAAAGCACATACACATACGTACACTAACACAGGTAAACGGGATATTTCAAAAAGCTTTTTCTTGCTCTCGGCCGAGACATTTCTACGCGCGATGCGTAAGCCGATGACGAAATGTACGAGCCCAACACCGGTAGAAAACGATTTAGCCGTGGGTTAGTGAATACTTTTTCCGACTCTATTTTTATTATATATATGTATATATCAATAAACGTTTAGTTTACCGTCGCCGTTATATGTACTTTAATTCTTGTAGCTTTTACGTTATCGCCTCTTTCGCGCGGTCTACCAATCTCGTAGCCGCCCGATATTCGATTCGAGCCCTAGAGTATACGTGTTTGTATAATTTGGATTTTACAAATGTACAGATGTAACATTGATAACCTACCGTATCTGGATTATTTAATCCTTTCGATGCTCTACTTTTTTTTTTATTTTGTTTTACTTGTCGTTTTTATACCGAGTAAAATATTTTCAAAAATTTATGATTTTTTTCACACGTAAATTCGAAGCTTTTTGAATTTATTTTGCTTTATATTATTTTATTTTCTTTATCTTTTTTTTTTTTTTTTTTTTTTTTTTTTAATAATTTAAACATTTATTTAAAAATGTATAAACTGTGGAAAAGTAAAGTGGCGAGTTCTTCGAGTTAAAAAAAAACATAATTTTTATCGAGAAATTGTTACAAATTTAAGTGAAATATTAGGTTCCAGAAAAAGCGCATTATAATGTAATTAAAAGAAAATGAGTTTAATAATTATAACGGCTATCAATTGCCAAACGATAATAAGTATCGAAATAAAGAAGAAAGGCGAGCGAGTGAAGGATGTGGGGAGGATAGAGATAAAAAAACGTCACGAACGCGAAATCGTTATAAAGCCGAAAGGGACCGAATGAAATATTCAATCTCGAAAGCACAATACAAAGCGATATATTTTATTTTGCATTTGCGGCCACGCCGAAATGATTATCCATTCGCGGCGACGAATGCATTCGCCGCGATAAAGTCATCAATAAACAATAAACGCAGATACACCGAAGTCAGCCGAAGCGAGAGAAACGAACGAGCGAGCGAACGGTACGGACGGTTATAAAAAAGAAAGAAGATAGAAAGGTCCTCGAGAGATGAAAATCACGAGTTTTCAGGACAGACGTTAATAATGAACGCGGAATTTCCAAGCCCGATTAAGAGAGTTTGAGGCAAAATAAAACCCGCGGAGGATAAAAGACGACGACGATTCGTATATATATATATATATATATATATAGCATATATATATAGCATATATATATGTATATTTATGTATATATACCTATGTATATCTATATATATATAATTTGAAGTAAAAAGAATGCGGTATATCACCCAGGTGCAACGTGCAACGCATATCCTATGTGTGACGTAGAATAAAATTGTCGATATTTTTGAGGAATGAAAATTAATTACAAAATTGTCGCGTTATATGTATGTATACATGTGCGCTTTTGGACTGAACGTTAATAATTTACTTAGCGACTCAGCGACGGAAATATTTTTCGTCGTTGAATTCTTTTTCTCTTCCTTTCGATGTTTTTTTTATTTAATTTTTTGCTTTTTCTTTGTTCTTTAAGTTCATCTTTTGATTTAATTAAAATGTATCGATTTCCTTACACGTGCTGCGTTATTCAGATGCTTTTGCTTTTCTTTTGCTGTATTTTTTTTTTTTTTTTTTTTTTTTTCCTTCGTTATTTTTATTAACTCGCTACTGATTCATTTTATCGTTGATAAAATCTTTATGCATCGAATATTGAGAATATAACGATAGGATGGTAATTGCACTGTATCCTGCACTTGTCAAGCTTATGGTAATATTGTTGCACTTGAGAAAATAAGTAACCGAATGATCGTTTCCAGCCTCACACATCAATCCCTTCAATCAGGGTAAAAAAAAAAAGAAGAGCTACGACATCGCAAAGTAGAAGCACTTCTGATAGAAAAGGGGTTTAGAGATTAAGAGAAAGAGAGAGAAGTAGAGTTTCAGGAATGATTTCCGAAAGCTCATCCCACTTGAGTCGAAGCGATGCTTGCGTACAAAGTTGGAAGTGCGACGTTTCCCTAATAGAAATAGGCAGCACCGCTCGAAGTGGAAGGAGAAGCGGGGAAGAAAGGGGTTGACAATCCTCTAATTACTTTAAAGTAGTTTCCGATTCCCCAGTCGCAAGAGCCGACTGCGTCGATCGAAAACGTGTCGTATAAAGCTGAACGAGAGAGAGAGAGAGAGAGAGAGAGAGAGAGAGAGAGAGAGAGAGAAAGAGAGCTCGTCTTTTTTCCTCTCGGCGGAGTTTTTAAGCCTGACCGAGGTCGCGCTCTACGTATCGATATGTATAAGGTAAACGCTAACTGCGGAAAAGACCTCTCCTTCTTCTTCCTCTTCTTCTTTTTCTTTCTCTCTTTTTTTCTCTTTTTGTTCTATTGTTCTTCTTTTTCGTTCTCCTCGTCCCCTTGTTTTCTTTGTTTTTTATCCTTTCTTCCTTTTCTCTTTATTCGGTCGCTTCGACGTACGTATACATATATATATATATATATATACATACATGTATAGATTCAGAGTAAAGGCTCGTGCTACGTCTTTTTCTCTCTTCCTCCCTCCTCTTGCCCGCGGGTATACCTCGAGGATTTATTGATTCGTCGTTATTTTTTCTTTTCTTTATTGAATTAAATCCCAAGGCTTTTATTGGTTTATATAACACGAGATTACCCCGAATCACGCGTAGTCAGCATGTTACAAATATTCTCCTCCGCATAAATTATCACCTACTGCGATACGCCGAACTCGTAAAATTTAATATCATTGTTTTGTTAATTCAAGATAATACTGTGTGTGTATATATCCGCCGATTTGTCGATTAATTTTAAATGGACCGTTATTTTAGTAAAATGCGATTTTACGAGATAATTATTCGGTTAGATTGTTTTGGTTTCACTGTCTTTAAGTTTTTTTGTTTTTAACAATTTCTTTTTTATATAAATATTTTTTTTTTGCTATCAACTGTTTAATACGATTATTGTAGAAAAAATATAAATTCAAATCGACAGTTGTAGATTTTCGAAAACGTCAAATGTTAACGGCAAAATTTATATGAGCGAGAGATTATGAAGGTAATAATAAAAAACTTGTTATGAAAATGGTGAATTAATTATTATTCATAAATAACGTTCAATTATAATCTCAATTAAACTTGAAATTGCTTTTTTAACCATAAGTTACTCAAATCTTCACGCGATGTGAAGGGTTACTCAGAGCGGTATACGTGTGATACCTTCATTCAGAATAATTACTTTAGTAATAGTTTCTCGAAAGCTAATTAAAGTTGGCTGAATAGCATAAGAGTTGATTTCAATGTGATTTGTTAGAAGTCATTGTAGTAAGTAGTATTGGTCAAACAGAACCTTTTTTTTTCAATATAAATGACCAACGTTGATTATTTTAATAATTAATGCATGGAAAAAATATCTCAGAACAAAAACTTTTCTTCCGTGCATCTCTCACTGCTGCTGTTATCATTTATTTTTCGTTCGTTAATCCTTTCTTTTCTATCCTTCCTCACTGTCTTTCTTTCTGTTTCTTTTTCGCATAGAGTCCGCGCCGTTTGGCGTTTCTGCTTTACGGTTCGTCTTCCGCGTGGTACGCCGAGGGGGAGGTCAGGCGACGGCATGTTGCGAGTTGCATAATGAATAATGCCGAAGCCACCGTACCGCAAGCCGTTCTCTCTCTCTCTCTCTCTCACTCTCTCTCTCTTTCTCTCTCTGCTGTCCTTCCACTTGGTTGACTGAATGACAGCCAGTCGGAGGAAAAACCGCTGATTGGCCGTACAAGCTGATGTGTCTGCCAAGCTGCCTCCTTCCTATCTTTATCCCTTTCTACTCATTTTGTTCTCTTTTGCGCTGTCGTTTTGTTACCGTTTCTCTCTCTCTCTCTCTCTCTCTCTCTCTCTGTCTTTTTACTCGACTCTTTTTGTTCTCGTTTTTTAATGGATATATTTGAATACTTTGTAGGAATAAGTAGTGGTGATTGACTTTGATCAGGCGTATAACTGACTTAGAAATTCTCAATTTGGTTTCAAAAGATAGCGATATATTATTATAGAATTATATTATATAATTCTGTTATAATTGCTATTTTTACATTGATAATTATATTTTTATACGTATGTTATTCTTAGTTCATTCAAAGTTTCATTATAATTAGGTTTATAAGCATATACAAACTTGTACAATTATGAATTGCCACTATTTGTAATAGTTTAAAATAATCTTTATTGTGAAAGTAAATTATTTTTATTACTAAATTATTTCTTATTCTGAATGTTCTTATGCGCGCATAAATATTTTATTCGAACGATTAATTGCTATCGATATAATTTATGCATTATCAACAATGTCGTTGTCAGTTTATAGCACATTTTAATATTTATTTTGATTATAAGGTAAAGACAATAATTAATGATTATTAATGAGCGTAAAATTGGTACGATAATAATTCGAATGGAATTTCGTAATTTTCAATTTCGCTTTTCTATAAATCTCAACATCAATATTAGAAGCTCGACGCACTAATAAAATTAATTTAATTTAATAAATGTCACGAGAAAAGATAAACTCGCTTATCAACGCTACAGCTAATAGCTGCAAATAAAATATACGGCTTTGAAAAAAAGAATAGACGTTTACCAAAATAATAAGAAAAGAAAACAATAGAGAATGAGATCCTGGAGCATATAGAAAACGGGTAAAATTTACCGGCGCAACTTCGAGATGATCAAGCCCGCGTCCAGTATCGGTGCAATTCGGCTCAGAGCGCGAAAGACAGAGAGAAAAAGAGAGAAAGAGAAAGAGAAAGAGAAAGAGAGAGAGAGAGAGAGAGAGAGAGGGAGAGGAAGAGTTGAAGCAATGGTGTAAGGCGATGGTCCCGTGCTTTGGGGGTGGCTTCGAGCAGGTGCCTTTTTAAGGCTCATAATCCTAAGTGATTCTCGTCGTACGGCTCAACCTTTCTCCTCTCTCTCTCTCTCTCTCTCTCTCTCTCTCTCTAGATGTACACACACGCACACCTAGATACGTACACGTATCCATCTCTCACCCTTGGTTTTCTCATCGCGTCGCGGCGTCGCATCGTCGATGTGTGACGCTGTGCGGGCGCCGCTACCGCCGTGATATAAATTATAATTAGCCCGTGTGCCTGTAATGCCTTATGAATAAACGATCGCAGCGAGCAACAGCGGCCGTCGCTTGCTCTATCTCGCGATTTCTGTGTATTCGCGTGTACGTGTGCGCGTGTACGGTATCGCGCTTATATGCACGTGTACACACGCTTACACGTCGATCCTGTTTGCGTGCGAGAGGCTACCCTACGTCGTTCGCCTCATTCGTTTAGAACTACCCCCTAACCCTCTTCTTCCACCTTTACCACCGACCTCCAGCAATTTTCCACGCCGAGTTCGCGCGTGCGATTGTCCGTTCCTTTTCTCGCTCTCTCTCTCTATCTCTCTCACTCTTTCTCTCTTTCTTTCTTTCATTCTACGTTGTTACTGCTGGCCTTTTTTTACCGACGCTTCACTTGAAAGGTTTACATGTATACGTAGGTCAGCGAGAGATTTCGGAGGGACTATCGGTGGGATGTTTCTTTTTCTACTTCCGCTGATGGAGGGATTTACGTAAAAAATGATTTTGTTTATTATTTTTTCTTGCCGAATTGTCTTCTTTTTTCTGGAATTCGCTAAAATTTAATTTTTATAAGCAGAACTCACACTTAAATATCTTTTTTTTATAATTTTAACTTATCCGATAAGTTTTTTTTTAGAAATATGAAAATAAATGAAAAAAGAAATTCATATTAAGATAAATGTAGAAGAATAATAAGAGAGAATTTCAATAAATTTGAGAATTTCAATAAATTCTTTTAACACGAGCTAATGAATTATAACGACTGTTGAATTCTGATTGAATTAGTTAAAGAGTAAGACAACGGTATCGTTAAATGGCAATCAGATGTTAACTGTAAAACGATTACGAGAAATGCAGATACTTGCAAGCTAACTTCAGTTAATTTAGTTATCACGTCGAGACACTCAATTAATTACTGAATAAGTAAAATGCAATAAGCGATAATTTAGTATATATTTAAGCGCTTCGTTGCACAATTACCGAATTAACGTTGTTGTTACTTTAAGTTGATTACTAGTAAAATATTAATCGTGTCAAGTTTTCGTGTGATTTCTTTTGAAAATTAGTTTTTATCTACTTTTTAAGCGTAAAACTA
Source organism: Chalcis sispes (assembly GCA_949987625.1). NCBI lineage: Eukaryota > Metazoa > Arthropoda > Insecta > Hymenoptera > Chalcididae > Chalcis > Chalcis sispes. The sequence goes on from OX465099.1 coordinate 6,368,355, forward strand.
GAGTTTATTTAAATTTAAAGCATTATTATTATAAGAAGTTAGAAATTTTCTTACTTGAATATATGAAAGTGTTTACGTTTGTTTTCCAATCCTCAAAAAGTAAAAGTATTATAGGTTCGATATTTTTTAAACAATTATCCAAATATGCTATTATAGTTCAAAGCTTAAAATATCTTTGTTTCGTTATTATTTTAAACATACACATATGACAAGTATATTTTTTTACTCAATGCAAGTAACGAATCATTTAACGCAAGTAATTATCATTCCTCATTAATAGTAACGAACGGCGCACTCTAACGCGATAAAGTCCCATCAACATACCTCATTTTAAAATCCCCCAAACCTCCGACCCTTTTTTACCCTTTATCTATCCGAAAAATAATTTCCGCAAAATCATGAGTAAATTAACCAATCCCAACGACGTGCGCAATAAGTAGTACGCAGGTAATAAAACTCCTCGTTCTCTCGACCCTTTCTCTCTTTCTCTTTATCTCTTTCTCTTTTCCAACTTATCAGATATTCGCGAAAATTTTCCCTCTGGCCCATTGTCCCTCCCATAGGAAACCGCCGCGAACGTTGGAACTCATAAGTGGCCGAACGGAACGAACCACGCCCATTCGTTGGCCGTTTGCGCGTCCGCGCGCGCACGAGCTTTGCTTCAGATTAAAAGGGTAATAATCAAATACGTAGACTGCTGCGCTTCATTACTTCCCTTTTTCACCCTCGTGGTGCTTACGTACTGAGGAAAATGGTGTGCGAAACGCTCGACCCTTGCGCGATTCCGTGGATGAATTCGGAAAGATGTTTCGAATTCGTTACTAAATTTTTTTTTTTTATTTTAGTCATGTCTTCGTGACAACTCTAGTCTGTAATGTAACAAAAAAAATGCACAAAAAAGCGATGATTATATATTTATATCAGTACTACTTTTTCTAATTTACATATACAATGTATGAATAATTAATATCTATTAATAATAAAATGTTTATTTTGTAAATTCGAATGTTACATTATACTTATTCACAATTCTAAATTGATTCATTTGTCTGAAAACAAGTAGCAAAATCAAGGTCTGCTCAGACATACAAACAAGTATAAAGTCTTTCGAGTGTATACAAAATTAATAACTTTATAATCGTTGTATAAATACGTTACCGTGACCTAGAAGAATAATTTTTATTTTAAGAATTCAATATTACATTATTTTATGTACATTTTATAGTTTTCGAAGAATAATAAAAAAAGTATTTAATAATAAAACTTAAGGAGAAAATAGAATGCAAATTTTTATGAAGCAATTTTTAAAAATTTTTTTAAATTTTACGGCTACTTTTTTTTATCTTTATTTATGATTTAGACACACAGTATGCTTCACATTTACTGTACATCGTTTTCATTTACATGTTTCTTCGTACCCAAAAAATTTTTTCTATTTTTGTTTATAGCGCATGTAGAATTTTCAGTATTTTTCTACTTTATGTTTTATAAATGGACTCGTGTAATTTTTTTTTTTATCGTACACTTTCATTGAACAAATTTCTTTTTCTTGGTAAACAAGATATTCCTCGAAGAAAAACTTACCGCGAACGGTTACACAATTGTCTTATCGTCGTAAAAAATGGCAAAAGCCGTATGAAAATATTCTTCAAACCTTATGCGTTGAATGGCTCGTTGAACTTATAAACAAAATCTTAAAAATTTAATGGAAATAAACTACAATAGATGGAAGCGAAAAGCCTACGGAAAATCCACTCAATCCAGCATGATATTTTGCCTACGCCATGCGGCACGCTCCATCTTTTTCCCAAAAAACTTTTATCTTCTTTCGCTCTTCCATCTCTCTTTCTCTCTCTCTGCGCTATCCACTCACTTTTTCCCTCTTTACCTCGCTCTCTCTCTCTCTCTCTCTCTCTCTCCCCACCCTCTTTCTCTCTTTTTCTCTCATTGACGCCAGAAAATCTCTCGCTCGCTCCCGAGCAGCAAGTATCTAGTCACGTCGACGCTGCTGTGAGAAATGGATAGAGGGAAAGAGAGAAAGAGAGAGAGAGAGAGAGTGAGTAGGCTCGCTCGGAACAAGGGGTTAAGCTCGTTCATTATTCAAGTCTTCATTATATATGAATAAATTTTCGAGCAATGCCGAGATAAAGCTGCCAAGTTTTCGAGAACAGCAGGAACCAGTAGAAGAGTCAGGAAAGCGGGTAGAACCTGGGCCTTGCAGTACCGGCAACTCTCTCGCGCCCTGAATATTTAGAGGGGCACTGTCACGCAATATCGTTACCGCTCATCTTCTTCTTCTTCTTCTTCTTCTTTTGCTCCTCCTACTCCTCCTCCTGTTCCGCCTCTATCCTTTTTTACCTCGTCTCTTTTTCTCTTTATCGTGCTTTTTGAAAGCGCGCTGGCTTCTTCTCGCTCGGCCCCTCCGTCGTATATATCTGCTGATTAATGCAGCCGATCGCGAATCACACCGAGTTTTTGGCTATTACGTATAACCGTACCAGAAAGTAAGAGAGAGAAAGAGAGAGCGAGAGAGAGACAGACAGACAGATAGACAGACAGAGAGCGGAAGTGGGGATGGTTTTACTACTTCAAGGGTAAAATGAAGGAGTTGGAGGAGAATACAGTTACCCATCAGAAAGTTGGCCAGGAACAAAGTAAAAGAGAGAGAGAGGGGGGGGGGAAGATTCGGAGGAATCTTTATCCGGTTGGAGCTTAATTGGACACTCGATGTGGCTCTACAACAGAGAGCTTTTTCTTTTTCTTTATTCGTATCACTGCCGAGGAGAGAGCGTTGCTATATAAGAGGGAACGTAGATGCGCGAACTTGTTAATTTTGGGCTGCTCTTTTTCTCTTTCTTGCTTAATGGAATTTAACGCGAATGATACACACGATTTATCGGGTGTCTCTTATAATTAATCCAAATTTTTACGATTCTCGGTACTTTATCCCGTATATTTCTTTTTAATTTATTAAAATAATAAAGTTTTTTATTAAAATTCTAACATTATATTGTTTTAAATTACAAAAATTTAAACGCAATATTTTGAAATATAATCGAAAAAATGTATATTATTTTAAATTTCTAAATTTTCATCCAACAATTCGGCAATAAATTAACGGAAAGAATATTTATGGAAAGCATTTTATACGTTTCAAAGTTCCTCTTTTCTTTTTTCTCATATTACGTTCCAAAAATTCATCATTATTCGTTCATAATACTTCGTAAAGTACACCGCACTCGAGTATGCCGTACGGATGTATAGATTATACATATATAGATGTATACATCTACATATGTATATGCATACATAGATCGCGAGCTAGCGGGTGTGTAACTGCATTATCTCTCTCCCATGGATTTCTCATCCACATCTATATGCACATGTACGCGTACTTGCGCTTCGCGAACACTGCAGGGAATTTCAACCCTGGGCTTACGTTACGGGCGCTTTTACGCGGCCCGAGTACGTCCTAGATGATATAAAAGGGCGATTTCCCGAGGCATTAGCGCCGGAAAGCAGGTGGAGAGAGAGAGAGAGAGAGAGAGAGAGAGAGAAAGAGAGAGAGTGAGAGAGAGAGAGAGAGACAGAGAAAGAAAGAGAGAGAGAAAGAGGAGGGCGAAAGTGCACTCGCCACCGCCCGAAACAAATCCGTTTCCGATACCCTTTGTAATTTGAGATGATCGGCTTGAATCCTTTTTCATCTCTTTCTACTTTTCTCTTTTACTCTCTCTCTCTCTCTCTCCCTCTCTTTTTCTCTCTATCTCACATAGTCGGAGATCCTCTTCCTGTGACACATGTCGCGCGCTATAGAATTAGAAAAAAAAGGTGCAGCAAAAGATTCGAGTGGACCGAGTTTGTCGGGACCTTTCGACAGATTTTCCAAAGACACACGTCACGGGAAAATCGGATGACGTCGAGTTAACGTAAGAGCTGGACAGTATTAACTTTAACGCGATTATTGAGAAAATTTTTGATAAAAATAAGCTAAATATCATCGAATATACTATTTATATATTTGTTGATATAATGTAAAATTATTTGATTCTATTAATTTAATAATGTGAAAGAATGATTAACATTCATAAATAGTTCTTAGACTTTTCATAATGTCAAATTAAATAAATTAATTTAATAACAGCAATGCAAATGTTTAACGAGGTATCTGAATTTTGATTTAGAATAGTATAAGCAAATTAACATTTTAAATTGTGTTCTGATATCTAAACTTACAATTTAATCAATTATTCTTATTTTACCTTATTTTGTATCACCCTTTGACTCCAAAGTAAATCACAGTTTGATTTAATTAAATTTTAAATATTTCATCTAGGAATAAAATAGTTAATAAGTTAACGTTTGTATACTTTTAAGCAATGAATGTTTAAGCACTTCCTCAAATAACGAAATTATTGCCATTAAATATAACTTATACTGTTGAATGTGTCATCTCGCAACATATTTTTAATATTTCTTAATTTATCAGATGGTTAATTACTTTTGCTGTGCAATTTTTTTATTTCATCGATTTATTTACCTTACATGAATAGATAAAATTTAATTTACATCAAATAGAATGATTGAAAATCAAGATTCCAGTTGAATAATTCGTTAAGATTGATGAAACATAAAAATCGTTAAGATCAATCATTGAATTTAATTGACGAAGTTAAAATATTTTCATTTTAATCAAATTTCCTTTGATTATCCTTTATTCACGTTTTGTCGTACTTGCACCTATCTTAACTCTTTTGAAAAGTTTATAACTTGATTTTATAGATCATGAAAAGTACTTTTAGTTGACCCGATTTCAAAACCGAACATGATAATTGAAAATCGAAATTTTTACCTTATTTGTAGTTCTTATCAAAATAAATAATGTTCGGTTTTAAAAATGTATTAGCATTTTTCGTTATAATTTTCTCTGAATTTATTCTTAATATTTCATCGAACGTTACATTATTAAAGTGAAAAATCGGCAAAGAAAAGAAAGACTAAATGTGCAAGATATGTGACTTTGACTCATGCTGTTTTAAAACTTTTTTTAAATTATCGTCTTTTTTAAATGTTGTCAATATTTAAATTAAAATTTTTTTTTTTTAATTTACATTAGTCATATTTCAATGCTTAATGCGGAACTACGAAATTCCATGTGTTATCCGTATATGAGCAAAATACTGATGCATTTCGACCGTGAAAACTATTAATAATTTAGAATAATAAATGTTGAGAAATAATTTAAATTTAATTATGCATAAGATTACATTTTGATTTTAAATAATTAAATTAACTAGTAGTCGAGACGGTTATCAGTTATATTAATAATATAAAGAATATTGCATACACATTTTTTACAATGTTATTTCTAAATATAACTATAATAATTAAATTTTAAATAATAATTCAATTTATGAAACATTTAAAATGTATATGTCTGTTTAGTTATTATTTCATGCGGATATGTCTAGTTTATTTGTAATAAAACTTATTTTTTAGACCTAACTCTTTATTAACCGAAGAAAATATTTCACGTGAATATTATAAGTAAGAAAATTAATCAATAGAAAACTACTTCTTTTGAAAACTATATTTAATAATATTAAGACAATTATAATTAATTAAAAAGCGCATGTAAATAACGCGAATAAAAAACGCAACTTCGCATGTATTAATTCCGCGTAAGCATATACGGCTGAGAAGAATTTCGCGCTCGTATATACGCATAATTTTTAATTCCCCGACTACGCTGCGTAGGCTTCTTTTTCATTTTCTATTTTTTAGACGAGGCTGTGCGCGCATTAACGCAACCGCAATATATATACGTCGACTTTTGCGCGTACGTTGTAATCTCTGCGCACTCGAGAGACAGAGAGAGAGAGAGAGAGAGAGCGCGCGTGTGTGTGTACGAACGCAGGACTCCCGTCCAAAAGAAGCTCGACGTCGGGATCTCAAAGGCATCGCGCGCGAGGTACGAGCTTTGCCACGCGTTTTTCCTTTCTCTCTCTCTCTTTCTCTTTCTCTTTCTCTCTCTCTCTCTCTCTCTCTCTTACGCTTTAACGTGTACGGGCTGGATTATGCGAGAGAGCAAGGCTGGAGGATGGAAAATAGGTGGAGGTATCTTTCGGTGGGGAGTGGACATCCATTAGCGGGCTTTGTGTCGCTAGCTTTCGTCGTCGTTGCTTCTCTCTCTTTCTCTCTCTCTCTCTCTCTCTCTCTCTCTCTCGGTTCTCTCGCGGTACTTCAGCCTGCCTGTATCAACATCAACCCTCTCTCTTTTTCTTGCTTACTAGCTCTCGCTTTTGCCGCTTGGCACTATCTCCCTCTCTGTTTCTCTTTCTCTTTGGGTTTTACTTTTTTTCTGAGGAGGAAGCTTCTCTGTACGTACGTGCATCCGAGTTTTTTTACCTTGCGTCTATTTCTCTCCCCCCCCCCCCCCTCTTTCTCCTTCTTTTGGATTCTCGGTACGCTCGCTCTTTGTTTTGTGCGGTAGCGCGTTCGTCGATTTTCTTTCTTCTTCATCGTTTCCCTCGCATTACTTCCTCACTGCGCCGTGTGCTTCCGTGGGATTTTTTTTTTTTTTTTGGCTTCACGGTATTTGCGAGGATTTTTGTTGAATTTCGTACGAAAAGTTGTACCTAATAGAATCTCGCGCGAGTGCATTATTAACGAGAATGTTTAATTTTTCTTTTTTCTTGTTTTTTCCATCCCGTTGTAAATATCTTAATCGTGTTTTTTTTTTCTCTCGTTCGTTCACGAGTTCGGCATTTTTTCAAATATACAAATAAAAATTATTCTTCGTAAATGTGTACTCGTGGTAATACACGTAATTAAAAATATTACGTGTATGTGTGTAGGATAAACACAAGTTTTCGAAAGGAAAGAATATCTAAGTGAAATAATCATTGGTATTTGTAGAAAGCGCACGCAAGCTGCATATTTAGATTTATAGGAAATTTGTCTACTGCAGAATTATACAAAACTTCTTGTACAACTTTTTACGCGTAACGCGCGGCGCGCTCATCAATTTCCATGAAATATACTTGCGGATAATAAGCATTTTTATCATCGTGTCCAACTGTGCCCTGTATTTTTCTGGTAATAATAGTTTTTTTTTTTTGTACTATTTGTTGCTGGGGAACTATAACTATAAAAATAATATACAAAAAAATCTAGTCGTGCGCTGCCATAATTTTTATCTGGTAAAATAACATAAAAAAAAATATATATATACATATATAAATTAAAAATAAATAAAAAAAAAAAAATTATAAAACGCTCGATTTGATTCGATTATGTATACATTAAACAAATTTCAAGATCGTCCTCTCCCACCCCTGGTTAACGCCTCAACGAAGCCCATTGTCTCGTACACGACGCGACAATTCCCGCGGTTGCTTTCAAAGGGCGTCATCTCCCTCTCTCTCTCTCTCTCTCTCTCTCTCTCTCTCTCTCTCTCTTTCTCTGATGCGATTATGGGTAATAAAGATTGTAGTGCGTGCATCGTTCTTTTTGTATCTCTCGAAATCCCTCGCGCGGCCATTGTTCGTACTCGTTAAAGTTAACGATGCGTTGTACATTTGAATGAACGAGCTTACGCATACGTTTCTTCGTGTACGTGTCAAAGATTAGCATAAAAAAAACATTCTTAAGAGCATCGATTCTCGTATGGTAGTGACGTAAATACAGGTGAATGATGAAATAGAAAGGAAGAACGAAAGAATAACAAAATAATAAGGCTAAGGGTGAGATAATATCCAATATAAAAGACGTTGCAGTTGTGTGTATTCGCTAATCGGATTTTTTTCGTTCACGCTCGTAAAAAGCCAAATACTTAGCGAGGTGTTTGAATTAATTGCGAAACGATATTATAATGATTTTGAAATTTTTATCCTCTTTCATAGGGACAGCTCTTTTATATTAATTTTTATTTCAATTAAAATATAATTTTAATGCTCGCATAGCATGAAAATTAATTTAAAAAATTTTTAAGAACATTTAAATCCCTTAAAAATTTTATTTATTATATTCTACAAAGAAAAAATAAAAACATTAAATATGTGTAAATTTAACTGCATATTTTAAGCTTCGTAATCAAACTACTTTTCTCTTGCACTATTTGGCCTTTACACGATCAGTCTGCGAAGTTTTCAGACTGATTATTTTGGTAATACCGCGAACGCGTCATTTCTCGTTTATATCTGTAACAACTTCAAGCGATAATAATAAGATTAGAAACTTAATTGGTAGACGCGCTATACTTTATGGTTCACTAGTCTAGACGACGTCGTCGTCGTCGTCGTCTTCGTCATTTGCTTGATTAAACGAAATTTTGGAAAATTGATTTCGAAGAAAATTAAAATTTCCGGTTTGATATACAAGCAATCATTTTTAGACCGATGTTAATTTTAGTAATTCATGATAACGTCAGAAATTGAAAAATTTCGACGGAATATTTATTTTAAATAATTATCGACTATTTAATACTAAATCCACTCGAACAATACCTCATAAAATTTTCACGCAAAAATGTTTTTCAAAAGCCTCTCGATGCCTCGCCATCTCCGCGATCCATTTTTATAATCGTCGTTAAGATCCTTTTCGTTCAGTTTACGAAAACGTCGTTACGCCCGCATACCCCGAGAGCTCTATGGAGAAATGCGCACGAATACGTATAACGTTATTACCGAGGACCGGTTACTATCCTTAATGTATTCCTTTAGAAAATTCCTCCCGCGTTCTTAGAACAAGTTTTGCTAGAGAGAAAGAGAGAAGCCTCGTGCATTTGTAGTAGAAGAAGAGGACCGACTTGCTTGCTGCGAGGAGAGAAAAGCTTTATGTGTATGTGTGAATATATGTATATTGTCGCTTAAGAGAAGAAAACGCGAGCGAGTAAACGTGGATATATAGTCTACCGATATACCGGCTTAATAATTGAGGCAAGAGTAGGAGGGGAGAGGGGAAGGAGGCAAGCGCAAGTCGCGCGCGCTCTTACAAAAGTCCATTGTTGCAACGGGCGGCCGTCGCTTCGCGAATTGTTTGCGTCTTTCCGCACCGTTCTCGTGTGTGTGTATATATATATATATATATATGTGTGTATGTGTATATAGAGAGCGCGTCGGCTTTTTCGCAAGCGTGTTTGGGTATCGTATCCTACTTCTTCAAATCCTTTTCCGCTGAGAGAGTTTCGGCTACAAAGTGTATACACGGGGTAGAACCTTGCTTTCTTCTTCTTCTTCTTTTTTTTACTTTTTCTTTTTTATACTTTGCTTTACCAGCGGACGTTATTCTTTTGCATCTTCTGCGATACCGAAAGTTCTTATTGTTCCTCGGGATAGAATAAAGCGAGTTCTTTCAAAGTACGTTCAATTGATTTGCTGAAAAGTCGAATTGGAAAACATTTTTATTCAGGCTTTATATTTATTTTTTTGACGCAATGAATTTTATCGAATTATTATGAACTTCATTATTTTGATTATTGTTTGTGAAGAAATCATACTTTTTAAAAAATTTGACCATCCCGATGCCATTAGGTGACGCGTAATCTGCTTTTCATAATCTTGTGTGGAAATTGAGAATCAACTCTGTTATAATATGTTGTTTAATTTTTCAAAAATATATTGTTATTAAATAAAATATATTATATGGGAATTAAATTTTGAAAAACGTACTTTATTTAATAATTAAATATTGGATAGATTTAATTTAAACAAAGAGCATTTGAAAAATAAACGAAAATATCACGAATCGCGCTTCATGAAATAATTAAATTACATCTGTAATTCACCGATGAAATAAGAATTTTATAAAAGGAAAGAAATGAAAAAGAGAAAAAATGTAGAAAGGATAAAAAAAAAAAAAAAAATCGTACTATAATTTTGTAAATTTTCAATTATCACTATATCAAACTTCATCCCAGTTTCTTTGTCCAATGTAATAACTTTAATACAGAGGGTTGTGCCTTTATAAGCCGTTGCTGTTGCAACTCTCTCTCTCTCTCTCTCTTGTCAATTTTGTCCTACTGGGCGAAACTGTACCGCGAGGCGGTCGGTCGAGGACGACGGTGAATTTAACCGGCATTATCCTTCGTGTTTCGAAGCCGTGCCTCTGATGCAACTATAGTTACTCGCTTTCTCTCTCTCTCTCTCTCTCTCTCTCTCTCTCTCTCTCTCTCTCTCTTTGCCGAGTCGAGCTGATGCACTTTCGCATTATATTAGCGCGAAAATCAAAATGCACTCGGATTAAGCCGAACGCGGCGAGCGAGTCCGGAATATATATGCCTATACGGTCATTAGCGAATATTAAGGCGATTATGTGTATTTCCCGTATCTCGTCCGAATTTGTCTCTCTCTCTCTCTCTCTCTCTCTCTCTCTCTCTTTCTCTCTCTAGCTTTCTCTGTTGAGCCGTCGAAAGATTATTCTTCGACATAGGTATTAACTGCGGTAAAAATTCACGAAACATATAATGTGTATATCTTTTTGAATTTTACTTTGGAAATTCATTCGCGAAACGAGCGATTAATTTTTATAAAATGCTCGGCTTAATTTCGGTTTGTTTTGTGAAAATTATTTTTGGATTTTTTTTTTTTTTTTTTATTTTAGATCTTTTTTTTTTCTACTTATAAAGTCTAGATTAATTTATTTTTTATTAGCTATTTATACTTTAAGTACTCTAAAACACTTGTTTTACGTAAGACGCACTTATTAAAAATCGTGTCTATTCTTTTTTGATTTTTTTTCTAAAATAATATACTACATTGTATCAAATAACAATCATTAAGAATAAATAATTTTTACGAACAACTATACAACCTTACAGCTTAATACCATTCCATAAGTTCCATAAAATATCGAACTTTACGGAGCCACGGCAAAAGATAAAAATGTCCAAAAGTCGAAGAAGTCATTCGTGCCAGAAAAGCTGTCCCGGTCAATCGCTGTGAGTTTTCACGTGGGAATGGAATGGGAGAAAGGGGGGGGGGAGAAATCGTGGCAGCTTTCTAATGTCACGTCAACGAGCGCTTGAAAAAGAGAAGAAAAAGAAAAAAGAAGAAGCAAAAAGTTGGACGGGGTAGCGGGAAGGAGGAAATGCGAAGAAGGTAACCTCCGAACGTTAATCTTGCAAAAGCGTTGGGTCAGGCTTTGACCGATACACATACACACAAGCGCGGACACACATGCACACACGTGTATACACATGAGAAATTCGCTGCCCATCTATACCAGCGAGTCTGCTCAGAATTTTATAAGCAATCGACTGGTCGTCCAGGTGACATTCAGTCGATTTTCTTTCTTTCTCTAAAAGTGCTTCTTTTTTTTTTACCTTTGCTTCTTTCCTTTCTCCTCTTTTCCCTTTACCTTATACCGTAGTTGCCTTTTTTTCTCCACAACGTGTAAATGCCAGTCGTTATGGACCGCAACCTCCGCTCGTTTACTGTCAAATCTAGATATTTCTCCTCGAAAGTGCACTAGAATGGATTTATATTGCTGATTTGAATATATTTCTAGTCCTGTAAATCCTGTAATCTTGTTATTTATTTTTATTCGTTGGCGAATGTTACGCTAATTTTGATATTTTATTTTTATAAAATAAATATTAATAAAATAAGTTTTAAAATAACTATTTACTCATTGTCCTTTGCATTCGATACTACAATTTTATATATTATTAATAAAAAATAATCATCGCGAATTACGCGTAAACAATGAAACATTCCCATCTTCTCGTTCGGTATAAAGAAAAATTTCCCACGGCCTGAATTTAATTCTTCGTTTTGATTGTAACGTAAGTACACCGTACGTATATACAGAAACGATGTAGTGTACGGGAGGGGTAAGTCCGATTACGATTATGCGACAAGAGAATAGCGACTCGACTGCTCTCTTATTCATTCTCACTTCTCACTTCTCTCGTATCTTTACATTGCCGTTTACGAGCCCCTCGTAATAGTAGAAGCGAGCCAGGGGCGCGAGTTTTTGAAACGTTGCGATCGAGAGACAGAGAGAGAGACAGACAGAGAGAGAGATATCCATATATTCGAGAGAGGAAAAGTAAAGAGAAAGAGAATTTATCGATGGAGATGGAGATACGGATACGTACGCGGAGATAAATGTAATAATGTCGGGTTACGTTTGTTGTGACACGATGAGAGATGAAGTCATTTAAATCGTCAAAAATTGGTGATTAGGCAGGTAGAATGAGATGAGACTTGATATTAAAATGATGTTATTATAATTGTGATAATAGTCTATGAATCAATAATGTAATTATTAAATCAAAATTAGTTACTATATATCGTTATAATAAATTTAATAAACAACTTTTACATAATTAATGGTTTACATTAGTTAAATCGGTGAAATTAAATATAATTTTTCTTTTTAAATTTATTTTTAAAAATAATTAACGTAAAATGTAATTAATGGTAATTAATTACGTCGATACGCGGTAATGTATGACACTCGCACGTTTCGATACTCATCGCGAAATTGCAAATGTTACCTTTAACTAGCGATATTTAATAACTGTAATAACGTATAGGTAAATTCTGAATGCAAGTATACAAAGTTAAGTGTCAGGTATAGCGGACATGTGGAAATGTTTCATTAGCGACATATTGTTGATAGCATATGACAAACATATGGGCCACATGGACAAAGGTCACGCTACTTTCTTTTTTGCGTACTTAAATTATACGAAAATGAAAAAACCAATTATCAAAGCGCGAAAAGTTTCTCCGACAGTCCATATAACTTATCGTAGCAAAGTCGGTATTAATATCATGCGCAAACTAATTGCCTTGCGACGTAAAAACTTCGCCGTTTTAAAACATACGACAAACGTTACGAAAAAAAATGCACACACACACACACACAAAATTTCAAACTCGCGAGCGCGTAAAAAAAGTAGCAAAGAGTATTCGAATCGCGAGCAGGCCAAGGGGGTGGTTGGATGGTTAAGAGAGGGGCGGGGGGATGAAAGGAAAAAGCAAAAAGCGTTAATCAGATAACGGACGGGGGCGACCGTTCGATGGGGGTTTGGGTTATACGGCGACGGCACTTCACATTCTACGCATAAGCGCCGGGGTCGTACGTGTCGGATGTATGTGTGGTGTACGCCAAAGAGAGACAGGCTGTGCTGCATCGGTAACGTGCGAGGCGTGTGTATATATATATATATATATATATATATATATATATATATATATATATATATATATATGTAAGGGCAGTCGAGGAAGCGAGAGCGATTTGAAGTGGTTTAGAGAAGAATGGAAGGCGAGAGAGGCTGGAGGAGTTTTTGTATTATACGCAGATTATCAACCTGCTCGCTCGCTCAACGAAGAAAGAGAGAAAGTGAGAGAGAGAGAGAGAGAGAGTGAGAGAGAGAGAGAAAGCTTATGGGACTATGGGGCTAAAGGAAAACGAGAGAGAGAAAGAGAGAATTCCCCCGAAGCTATATAGAGGGGTCGTCGAGCGACATAGGGAGAAACGTACACGCACATATACATGCGTGCGCGGCTTGTACCCCACGGGACAAGGCCGCTCTTTATGCTCGATATAATACCGCGCGCGAGTTCTCTCTCTCTCTCTTTCAAAACATACACACTTCACTCATTCTCTTTCTCACTCACTCGCTCGCTCGTTCGTTTTACTCCTATCCCCTTACAAATTCTTCTTTTCTTCGTCTCCTGGACTTTTGCCGTCTGCCGTGTAAGCTTGTGTGTATGACGCTGCTTCCTCTCCCTTCTCTCTGCCTCTTTCTCTCTCTTTCTTTTTCTTTCGTATATTTGAGCTTTAGCGATTCTTGGCTTTTTCGTGATTTTTTCGGTTTTGCGTCCTTTGTAGATGTTGCTTTACTTTTGATTATCTCGGTGTATGCGGGTTTTTTTTTTCTTCTGATGTATACTGATGAAATATCGAGAAAAGATAATATTTATTATTCAATGAAAATCTATGCCGTAATTTTTTTTTCTTTACATTAATTATACTATTTAAAGATCGTGTATTTTTTTTCTACATTAATAATTATTGATTTACAAATTTCTTCAGATAAACTTAAGTATAATTGCTTAAAAACTTTTCGCGTTCACTTACAACCGTTAAATTATCGTTTCTCGATTATAGGAAGTCCCAAACGTAAACATAACCTTTCGCTAACTTTACGTAAGCCTCATCGGCTTCTCATACTCTTGTACCGTGTAAGTAACGCTGCAATCCCAAAGGCTTTAAATAGTGAAAAGTAAATAGTTGAAAAGTGTATGTAGGTATAGTATATCCAAGTTCATTGTTTACTCATCTGGAATTGTCGCCTCTCGTTATCAAACGATTCTTCGCCGTGCTTTGAAACCGACAAAGCTTTTGTCTAAGCTTCCGCGCGTCGAGTTTTTTTCTCTTCTTAATATTTTCTTTATCAGTTATTCTGAGATTTTTCGCACTTTGTATCGTTATTTATCTTTGTGCGTTTGATTTGCAAGGTAAAACTTTTTATTTCTGTAATTAATTAATGATGTAAAAATTATTTGTGCTTTCGATAAGTTTCTTAAAATTGCATCGTGCATTATTAATTTGAAGAATTAATTCGTAAAGTATTTTTCTACTTAAAAAAAAAAAAATATAAATATTAAATAAAAATAAAACGATTTAAAAATGAATAGTGAGCTAATTTTAATATTAAATACAACGAAAATGATAATCCGATATTTTAAACTATTAATTATTCAACTTTTTTTATATAAAATTCATCACCGTTTTTTAAAAATAACTTTTCCTTTTACTAGAATAAAAAGAAAAATCAAACATTTTTAATTCACATACACGTACGATAATCACATACGCACACACACACATAAAGGGTTGAAACATTAACGCGTAAGCAGCTTCTTTAAAGCAAGAAGACGCGACCTCTTGCTTGCGATTACATAATTTCGAGTGTGCATCCGCGCACCGCATGCAGCTCTAATTCAACGCTTACCTTAAGTAGCGCGCTTAAGTCCTCGCGCTTCTCTCTCTCTCTCTCTCTCTCTCTCTCTCTTTCTCTCTCCTTTCCTCTCTTTAACGCCTTCTTCATGAGCCCGAAGACGGAAGAGAAAGAGCTTCCCCCTCTCTTTCTCTCTTTCGAGAGAATATTAGCGCGAGCCCTTTCGGTAATCCCCGTGGCGTTAGCCGCGGAAGTTTACAAGGAATACTTAAGTCTTCGCTCGCTCTCTCTCTCTCTCTCTCTCTCTCTCTCTCTCTCTTTCTCCTTCAGCGTTAAGCTTGAGGATTAAGCTGTAGCGGTGAGGAGACGGAGAGGAGTGTCTTGATTAGCGGAGACAAGCTTTTGTTTTTATCGGCCTACCGAAGATGAAGAAGAAAAAGGAGAGAAAGAGAGAGAGCTTGTGACTCGTTCGTTAGTGTACCTTGACATGTATCTTGTACTTTCCTTACTTCGGTGAGTTTTATATATATATGTATATATAGGATGAGTGACGATTAACACGGAGAGATGGAAAGGTGTTGGTTGGTTATTCGGTGCCCCTGTAAGCTAAGAGAGATTTTACGGAATGGCTAATTTCAGGTAAACTGTGGTAAGATTAAAATAAGAGAGAGAGAGAGAGAGAGAGAGAGAGAGAGAGAGAGAGAGAGAGAGAGAGAGGAAGAGAGAGAAAGAGAGAGAGAAAACTGTGCGGTGAATTCGTTTCTTATTAAATGATAAAGTTTGTAAACTTATGATTTGTTATTGCATTATTTCGAAAGTTATTATTACAGTGAACGCAGAGAATTTGGGATAATACATATAGTTGACGTTATTGAAAATTTTATCAATTTACGAGCGGTATAAGTAATGATTACTCTTTGTTATCTTTCTTAACGTTTCAGTTAATTGATTTTAATTTACTTTAGCGTAAGATCGACTTATTAATGAGTTTATTACATGGTTTACTTGATTATATAGCTGCGAATTCACAATCAACTTAATAATTTATTTCAAAGTTCATCGATTATTATATACAATAACGATGACATTCAAAATTAATATTGTAAGTTAACAATTGTATAATAAACAAAAAAAAAAATAAATTTTTATTAAAGTTTAATAAGCATATGTGTATTATAAAGAAATGATAAAAAAAATTTTGTAAATATAAATTTTAACATTAAGAATTTGATTTTCTACGAATGCCATGCTTTTAATGAATAAAGTATTAAAAGGCTTTTAATATATTCATCGTAAAGGATCATTATACGTCAATGCCAAACCGTTAATACAATCGCTAAACAAAAGCATCTGCAAAATATATGTATGCATATTTATGTATAATATAAGAAAAGCGACGAACTAAAAAATACATTAGAAATAACAGCGTCCATGAAAAGGAACAGCGGCTGGAGTAATTCCCGTCCATAAAATAAGAATAACCGAACGAATGCTTAACAAATAAATGGCTCGAGCATTTCTCGCACTGTGTCCTATGCACGTATGTATGTATATATATATATATATATATAGGTATATACAGAAAACTAGCGGTTCGGGAAAATAACAATAATCCGCGAGCGCGCGCACTTGCGCGAATCGATGAAAATATTTTTTCTTCGATTGCAACCGAAGGGGACAAATATATATATATATATATATGTGTATATGCAGAGGTACACACCGGGCGTGTTGCAAACAAATAGAGGAGATGGAGAGAAAAATCGAGCGCGAAAAGAGAGACAGAGAGAAAGCTCACGGGGCGGAATTATATCGGTTGGGCCTCGTGCGAGTGCATGGAAAACTTGCGTTCTTCTGCATAAATAATGAGTCAGTGAGTTGGTCAGTGACAATATCTTGCGTAAGAGTCTCTATATCTCTCCTTCTCTATCCCTATAATGTTTTTCTTTTTCTTCTCTTGTTCTCTTCCGCTTTTTTGCATTTACTTTTTCTCTTCTTTCCGCGTGTGCAACCGCGCCCGCGCCGGTCACTCTTATATTTTATTTGCACGCACACGCGTGCCTATCCTATGCCCTATATATATATATATATATATATATATATATATATATATATATATATATATATACTTTCGTTATATATTTTCGTATGCAATTTATTGTACTTATTAACTGATTTTTTTTACTCGACGTTTGATATAAATTATTTATAAGGCTTATTATTTATTGTTAATAAGTTTGGAGCGATAGTTAACTATTTAGCTCTTTAATAACTAAAAAGGAAACGATACACTGATAAAATAATAAACTTGATTCAAGAAAAATAATTTTAAATCAAGAAATTTATTTTAGAGAAAAGTATTTTTGAGTCAAGTAAATAATTTTCTCTAAAATGAATCAAGTTAATTCTTCGATCGGTATATATATATGTATATTTGACACGAAACGTATATTTTACATAGTATACAAGAATTCAGCAAACTTATTCAATTCAATTTTTATTCGCCGAATCGTCGTTTTCAACCGAAATTCTCTTACGATAAATTTTTTTTCTTAAAAAATTTTACAACCATCGTTGATCGATTCTTCGAAAAAGTGGCTTCTTTAACCACGACGCGCGGTTCCATTATCCCGATGTGCATTTTGCGATTACGTGAAAAAAAAAAAAAAAAAAAGAAGAAGAAAAAAGAAAAAATAATAAAAAAGTTACATAAGCACTTTGACCGCAAAAGGACAGCATAAGGTAAGTCTTGCTAAGACGCCAAAACTCCCACGCATGAAGTACGCGCGTCTTATTTGCGTGTGTACGCGTACGCATACGCCTCGATGCATTTGTAACGCGCAACGATGACCAGTTGTTTACTCGGCGTTGAATTTTACGTTTTGTTATCGTCGCCGTTTTGCTTAACGTTTGTTTTTTTTTCGAACATATCGTTGAAATTGGCACGTTATTTGTCATTTTTTTTTTTTATGCAACGGGGAGGATCGATCAAAATGAAAAAATGATTTTTCATCGACATTATATTTCTTTGCATTTTAAAGATGAACTATTACATTAACATTTTATATTTGTAAAATTTAATTATTTAATCAATTAACAAAGTCGAATACGAAATTAAAAACGATTCACTTCTTCCCTCTATTTTTTTCTTTCCAATTAACCAATTTTAATTTTCCGAGCAAAGAGCCGGTGTTTTACACGCGGTATCGTAAAAACTTTCGCCCCTCCCCCTCCGCCCGTTAAAATAACGCAATTGCATGGCGTATAAAAGCGTCCACGAGTTAAGACGAAGATGAAGGTAGCGGAAAAGTATACGAGCTTCATCGCGCAGAGGGGCTCGAGCTCTTCTTTTCCTCTTTTTCTTTTTTTTGTTTCTTTTTTTCTTTTTTTTCATAATTACGCACGACAATATACAATCCTCGAGGCTCGAGGGTATCCCTTTGCAAATAGACGGGCACGAAAATAAAAAAGAAGGAAAAATTCCGTTCATAATTTTTTCTATTAAGACGCGTCTGCGAGAGAAATAAAACGTGGTCTTACGCAACGCGTCTCTGTAATATGCGCCGACGAGCTGTTAAAACTCGAGGAGAAAAATTTTTTTTTCGAATGAGCAAAGTGGCTATATGAATTGTTGAGATGGTGGATTAACGACTTGATTAAGTGATTTCGTCGAAGAATTATTCGTTTTTTTTTATTTTTCTTTTTTTTTTATTTTTTAACTATCTTTAAAATTGAGTTCAAAGATATATTCACCTTTTAAAGAGCGATTATTTATTTTCCTACTTTTTATCTGTATCTCAAATAATAACGTAAATAAATAATCTGTAAAGATATTTTAAAAAATTAAAAAATTATTGTTGCGAGTTTATGTCATTGGTAGTGTAAAATAAACGTGTAAACGTATGTAGTTTAACGTTTTACGAGTGAAAATTTGAATACGTACAATGCCGTTAAATATTAAATAAGTAGAATATTTATTTACTTAAGCGAACAAAGATTTTTAAAATTATATCTATTAATAATTAAAATAAATCCACAAAGATTAGCAATAATTTAAATATTTGCATATAAAAATAAATTTTGCTTATTCTGTAAACATATTGTATTATAATTTTAATAAATATTATCGTAAATATTTCAAAGGTTATAATTTGAGCAGGTCTGAGATTTTTAAATGTTTTATTTTTGTTTAAAGGTTACATTATTTAATAAAAATAATAACAATATTTTCGCAATAAAAAATTTTTAAAAAATTCAATTTCAACGATTAATGCATTAAACGCTTGTTTTAATTAAACTTCGTTCGACATACATGTGAGTATAAAATTTTTTACACCCGTAAATTCGCGTAAAATTTTCCAGCGCAATAAGTTTTATATCGCGCGGATATAAAGTAAATTTTCTAAGAAATTCCCTTAGCCTACGCGTACGTTGAATTATTTAAAGCTTGCCTTAAATTATTAATTCACTTGAAAGGCGCATGAAATATTTATTTATTTTTTTTTTTGTTTGCGCTATTAATATACATATACATCGATGCGCATAACATTTATCGTCTTCTGTCAAACAGCATATATTTTGCAAATAAAATAATTCAATACTTAACTTTTGAAAGCTTAATATGTATATGTATAATATAAAAATTGCAGATTTTTGCGATAAAGTTATTTCATCTTTTAGTACTAAACAATGTACATTTTTATTACAATCGAGAACTTTACCAATCGATATTGGACTACAAAAGATGGTTCGTATAATATCAATAAATTATTTAGTTGCAGCGAGTTTTATTTTTCCCCTTACACAATAGAATTGTGTTGTAAGGTAATCTTAATATTGTGATATATTAGCAATGTTACATTCATTTCTTTATAAACGTTTAAAATAAAATTTAACATTCAGTAAAATAATAAAAATTGAAATATTTCTTTCTCGATCTGAAAACGAAAAATAGAAACGAAAGATAAACAAAAGGTAGGAGTTATAAGATTAACCTCGTCGTCAATATCGTTACGAGACCGAAAAGTCTTTTCTCCTAATTTTCCGAGTTCCGTCTTTGACTGCACACGGCTACTTCATTTTACTTATTAACTAGGGTAGTTACTCCATCGTGCGCATATAATTGAACGCGGGCAAATAATAACTTGTAATTTATACTTAGATAATCTCGTGCATGTGCACCTCGCGATGTACATATACACGAACTCTTTTCTCTGTCTCTCGCTCTCTCGTTCCTTTCTATACTTCTTTCTCACGAAGGGGATATACGAGATAATGCGTACTTGCGTCGCGTTGTCCGTCGTATGGAAAGTTCGACGTTGTCCTTCCGTGTGTGTGTGTGTGTGTGTGTGTGTGTGTGTGTGTGTATGTGTGTGTGTGTGTATCATCGTTGACTCGATCATTTTTTTATTAATCGAACCGCCGAGTGCATCGCCGTCCCGCGGTTACCGCAACGAGTAAACATTTGCTTACTACGGCAACTCTTATTTTCATTTTAAATGCGAGCACTTTGATTTCATTGAACGGTTAGCGGCTTTGACTCGGTTTACTGCGCGTATACTTTTACAAAGTATCTTTGTGTCTTACCTGTAATTGCATTACTTTTATCGATTTCTCTCTTTCTCTCTCTCTCTCTCTCTCCCTTTTTTATTTTTTATATCGATCATGCGTTTATTAATTATTTTATTGCATTTTTTAAACGTTTACGTAAATATAAATAACTTATAAATATAAATTTTATTTTGCCGTTGTTTAAAATACTTTGATGACATATTGATATAAAATGTTCAACTTATCTAACGTTATAAATTTAATTAAAAATTTAAACATAAAAAAAACAGTGCATTATCATCAGATTAGATATTTGCCGATCGGATACGTTCTAAAAAAATACAAGTATTGGCATTATCAGTACTTCTTTAACCGCAATAAAGATAAATATTTCATAAGATAATAAACTTTTTATTTTGAAAAAAAAAATATATATATTTTCTATATATTTAAAAAATTTATAAAACAACGAAAATTTTGCACATTCATTGTAATTATTATTTAACGTAGCGTATTATTTAACGTATTGTAGCGAAAATAAGTATAGCTAGACTTGAAAAAACTTTTAAAGCGTGTCGTCTAAAACGAACTGGCAGTAGATGAGGGCTAAGTATAACGTATTTTTTGCATTACAATAGTAGCGGCAAATTTCTAGCCGACTCACAAAGAATCTCTCCTCATTAGCGATCTTTTAACCCTTCTCTCTCTCTCTCTCTCTTCTTTCGTCAGTAGGCAAAGAAGAACGGGATAAAGAGAGAAAGAAAAAAAAGAAAGAAAGAGAGTCGAGATCTCGGCGAAAAAGTTCTCCGCTCGCATAGCTATCTCTTTCTTTCTCGTTTTTTATCTTTATCTCTTGTCGCGGAAAAGCGCGGAAGACCGGAAAGGAGCGCAGGACGATTGTGTTCCGTTTCATGCATAATTCAGCGCGTCGTTCTCTTGGTCCCCGCGGCGTCGGCATTTCTCTCTCTCTCTCTCTCTCTCTCTCACTCTTCCTTTCTTTCTCCTTCTTGATATCTCTCTATCTTTCTTTTTACTGCGCATACGTGTATATACGCCAGTGTAAGTGTACGTGTCATGGAGGTATACGGCGTCATATCCACCCGCGACTTTTACACTTGGCGCCGTTACTGAGTTTCATCCGCGCCTTATACGCGTCCTGACTTTTCCTTATTTTCTTTCTTTTCATTTGTCCTTACTTTTTTTATTTGTTGTTTTTTCCTTTTGTTTTTCGTTTTATCGTTTGTTTCTCTATTTATTTTTCTTTTTTGTTTTCGCGTACAACTGTTGGTATACATCTAGCGAGTGAAGTGTATGCGTGAATGGATGAAATATTGATTTATCGCTCGAGAAAGTTACAATATTCATACAGCAGGTTCTGCTTTTCCGGATACTTTTTCAGTTGGATTGGCTGTTTTTACTTTAGTTGTTGTTTAAAAATTTCTAACTGGGAAATGAATTTCGAGTTCCAGTCGGCAAGATCTCTGAATTGCGCGCTTATGTAAGATATTTGTCTTTTTTTTTAAGAATTTAAGAATTTGTTATATTTGTTTATAAATAATAGACATAAAAGAATTGAAAAAAAATCTAAAAATTTTAATAGCTATTGAGAAATTTCATTTTTGTTTTGTTACATTGCCAAGACTTTGTATAAATAAATACGTTAATGCAGTAATCAAAGTAATTAAATTGCCATTTTAACATGTCTGTTATCGACATTATTCTATGAAAGCTTTATTTAATTATTCAAAGATTGAAGCGAATCTGAAAAAGGCATATTGAATCGCATACAAAGATACATTTTGTCCAACGATGACCAAGTAAGCCGCTAATTAATACGACGACTCTTTTTATCTTTGAATGAAACTTGATATTTTAAGAAAAACGATCGAACTTTCAAAATCAGCGACTAATATGGACGGAATTATTTCTTCGCGAATGATTGGCAAAGCGAGATTCATGTATAAATATACATTCGAGAGAATAAATATTTATAAGTGTATTACGATGTAAATATAGTTGCATCTGTCTTCGGTCTTTTATAGCATGACGGAATAAAGTGACTCGAAAATTTGCAATCTTCATATTCGCGTAAAAATTTATAATAAAAATATTTCTCACTAAAATTGATTAAATTATCGGTTATTTGTATTTGACAATAAGCAAACGATTAAGTAAATTTTTCGAAAGTAAAATCATTTAAAAACGAATCATAAAGAACTTTATCGAATAAACAAAATTACGATCGAATAATTCAATTAAGAAAGATCCAGGACTAATGGTCGCTCAAAAGAGCCAAAGTATATATCTCCCTTCGTGTATATACAATTCTACTCTTCCACTTTGGCGACGTTGAAACGGGACATCGGCAAACATCACCAAATCTATCGCAAACAATCACAACCGGTACACGACACGCACACACATACACACACACACACACACAAACACACATCGTTGTAACGCGAATCGCGTCCGATGGATAAGATAAAGTCTTGATCCAGACATCTAATTCACTAAACGCAAAACAAAAAAGTCCAAACGTTATATACAAATCCATCCATCCTTTCTCTCTCTCTCTCTCTCTCTCTCTATTTTTCTCGTACGCTAAAAAGAAAAAATGAAAATAAAGAGAGAAAAGCCCTTGAGCGTTAGATCTAACGTACGGAAATCAAACGCGTATACGGTGCAGCCGTCGGTAAGGTTACAGAAAGGGAGAGGAGGGTATATCGAATCGGCGCAGAGTACCGAGTACAAGTGTCCTCGGGCTATTGGCGAGTGGCTGCACGGCATGCGCTCCTAAGTGCCGACGATAGTGTAAACACGATTTGTAACACAAAAGCTCGCGCGCGCTTAACCCTAAGGCGTCTTTGGCTTTGCTTCGCTCGCCACATGTTTCGCGAGTAGGAGATGCTGGATATACTGTATACCGATATATCGGTTAACGAGCTCTGTGCGAAGGAGATTTTCGTCGTTTTTCTCTCTCTCTCTCTCTCTCTCTTTCTTTCTTTCTCTTTTTTTTTTTCATCGTTGGACAAATTAGCGTGGACTTGGATCTTTTGTGAGGCCTCTCTTAGTTTATCGATGGATTGTTACTCGCGTTGTTAACGTGAGCACTTTTTTTTTTTTCTAGAGATCGTTGATTAGGGCTTGGGAATTCAGATTGACAGTGTTTTGTATTTTATAAGAAGCGTGTGAACGCCGTCGTGTGCGACGATGTTTGCTTAACGATGTTTGAATATGATACGAATGACGCGTTTATTATTCAGCAATTTATTGATTAAAATATAGCTTTTCTTTTTTGCAATAATTTTAACGAGTTAAATAATGTAATTAATTCAATGTTTGAAAAATAAATTAAAGATAACGATTGATTGATAAATGAATGGCTAATTTGAAGATAAAATTTCATACTTTATTATCGATATTCCAGCAACGCATCGCGAATAAAAAGAATTATCGAAATTAAAAGAGAAAAATATGAAAGATTTATTTCACCAAAACTTTATAAGTTATAATAATACGAGTTCTAGTACATCGCATCACGTTTATGTGGTATTACGCCCGTTTACTGAGATATAAAGTGCACTTATAATGCGCGCCTACTGCGTCCAATTATATCGAACGAATCTCGTATATGTGCATATATATACTATATATACTCACATATTATACATACACGTACAATTGCACCACTATACATACATTCGTATATGTATACGTAAACATATATATGTATATAAATCTCGCTCTCTCACTCAGGAGTCAAGCAAACAAGGCCCGTAGGTCTTGGCCGGTTCCTGGCTCTCGCACGGTTCGTGTTTACCCACTGCGCCAATTAACCGGCGGCGGCCGCTGCTCTTCGTCTGCGTATACCTACACGCGCGCGTGTCTCGTTATGCGTGTGCGTATTACAGCCCGTTCTGGGGTTGTATGTATAAGAGCTCGGGTATAGGTGTGAGTGTGTGTGTGTGTGTGTGTCGCGAGCGGAGCAGTATTTTTTTTTTTTTTTTTGTTGTTGTTCAATCGACGCTGTTAAAGGTTGGCTTGCCAGTCTCGACGGAATCGCGATGATTGCGGTGCTTGAGTTTGTTGAATATGCGTTTGTGTGTATGTGTGGGTATGGGAGCTCGATTATGTATACAATCGTCGGCTGCTTATTAGCTGCGCGGTTGATGGACTTGCCTTTGGTATACGTACGTACGTTTGTATTTTAGTAAGATGGAAATATATTTATTAGTCCGATGTGACTTGCGTTCTTGCAATGCGTGATTTTGTTCACTTGTTGTAAACTTTAACCTATATTGAGCTAATTTTTAATGATTTATTTAACAAAATTAAAATACTCTAGTAATTAGTATAAGAATACTTTATTAAAAATATTTATTACTCAAGCTTAAAATATATTCTGCCGACTCATTAATTGGTGTTTGAATATTTCTGAAATGTAAAACGTAGACAATACGTATACATGTATAAATTATATAATATGCAATTAAAATACATAAGAGCTGTTCTAATAATAAAGTTAAACATGAGTATAGAAGTTTATATCGCGTGTTAAGTAAAAAATGAAATTTAAGATATAGAAAATAAAAGTTTCAGAAAAAAAATTTAAGTTTACTTTGATTTCCATTTAAAAGTTTAAAGTATCTTTACCACTTATATCGTAAGTAGATGTTTATTCGCTTCGAAAATTCTCATAGCCTTAATCAAATATAATCACAGTAGTATTGCAACGATATCAAAATCTGAGAATAGAACATTGGGGTAACACGAAAAACTTGAAAAATTCGATCGAATACATAATAGTAAAAATACGACGTTGTATCAATAGGTATCAAAACGGATTTTCCGATATCATTAAAAATTAAGAAAAGTTATCTGAATTTTAATGAGCGAGGCAAGTCTATCGATGACAATAGAACTGCGGCTAATGAATTTTTGATTCTATTAAAAATGTGCACACCAGACGACGCGTCGTTTCTCCTGTATATTTAATCAGCCACCAAAGTATTTTTGCACCGTAAAAGTTAATTATACCGGAATATTTAAATTTCGAATTACATTTGCAGAAGCTTTTGTCTAGACTGTAGATCGACTTCAATTTTACGAATGTTTTATTTCTATCATAACAAAGAATTAAAGTGTCTTCTTCAGACACTTAATTGATTAAACTACTTATTTATTTAAATGCCGCGAGATCAATCGCCAAATTTAATTTAAGCAAAATTATTATCGATGGTAAAATTTCAATTTTTTTTTTTTTTTTTTTAATCGATTCGAATGTAGGTCTCATATTATATTTTTTTTTTTATTGATGATAAAAATTTACACGCGATTAATAATTTCAATCGTATTTTTTTTAAATTTCAAAAATCCAAAAACTTTCATGAATTTTCAAATCTATAAATAATTGAAAATTACTACTTTTTTTTTTGTCGGAATATTTTTTATCATTTTTAATTTAGTTTCTTCTCATAAATTATTTATAAAGTAAAACTTGCCCGAATATCGAATTAACAATTGCGCATAACATATTTGTATTCAGAATTGAAACAAAATAGACGGTCAAGTTAGTTTTTGTCCGTGCATTGAATTTTAAGAGCAATTCGAAATGGGCCTTGGATGTTTTTAATGAAATATTTCAAGAATAGAAAAAAATTAATCGAATGTAATTTCCTTGTAAAAAATAATGAGCTATAAATTTTTTTATAATATTGTACGATCGTTGTTTTTGTGACCGTAAAGACGCACTTTTGATCTGTTTACTGATATTTATTTAAAATAAAAATAAAATTTAAAATTAAAACGAAAATGGGGGTTAGGAGAATGAATAATTGAATATAACAAATTTTATCAATAACATCGAGATTCATTTTATTATATTATAGTATTTATAGCTGAGTAGGTACTTGGAACAAAGTTGGACACGAAGTATGGAAAATGAGTTATGGCACATGATATGTACAATAATGGATGAGCGTTTCGTTGCTCGATCGTCGCCTCTATTCATATATAATTCGCTCGCGATCGGCGCGCAAACTCGAGACGAAATACAAGCACATGTATATTACGTCGCATCTTTCCATCGCGCCTTTATTTATTATTATATAACTCGACTCGCGCGCGCTTGCCCCTTTTACTTTTTCCCCCAACAATTATATATATATATATATATATATATATATATATAGATATTATCTATACGTATAAAAAGAAAAATTAAAGCACAGAAACAGAGGGAGAGAGATCGAGAGAAACAAAAATAAAAGAAGAGAAAAACAAGAAACGTGTAGTCTCTCCTAACGCATATATTTCGAAGTTCAAGCTCGTCTCCTCTTCTACACTCCATCGACGAAGTGAGAGGTAAGTAAGCGCGAGTAACATAACTACGAGAATAAAAAAAGTCGTCTCTTATTGGTAAAACGATAAAATTGCTAAACGACAATAGCTATGATACAAAGAAAACGCTACGTACGCATGTAATAATAGTAATAATAATAATAATAATAATTTTAATAATAATAATAATAACGATGATAATAATGATGTTGAGAATCCGCAGTCTCGTCTCGAGATTGCGCGCATCGTCGCATAGATTTCGCGTATATGTATAATATTTATATTTAAATTTCTACGCTGTCAGGCAATTCAACTAATTATTTTTTGTTTATTTTATTTTATATTATTTTATTTGTTTTTTTTTCATTTTTTTCATTTTTTTTTTTTTTTTTTTTTTTCATTATATCTTTATGATATGTCTTCATTACACTCTTACGTCGCTTAAAAAGTGGAATCTTACTCGCTAATCGCACGCACGATTTACAATGGCATTTTATAAGGATTGGTTTTTTTTTTTTTTTTATTTTTACCTGTTTATTTTTTAATTTTTCATCGAATATTATTCTCTCACTTTTCTGGATTTTTTTTTTTTTCATAGTGTGCTTTTTTTGCGAACTAAAAAGTAAATGTTTTTATCTCTCTCTCTTTGGTTTATTTTTTACTTCCGTTTCTTCTTCTATTAAGAAAACGATTCACGCAAGTTATTCTTTCGTGCTCTTATTTGTAAAGCGTACAAGTTTTATTCTGAATACTTTTTATTTTATTCTTTCATCTAGGATAATAGCAAAACTGTTGAAATACGTTATTTATTCAAAATAACATTTATATCTATTTACATTTTTTTTTTCTTCATTTTATTAATTTATTTTATATTTTATTTTACTTTATTTTTTCCTTTTTTCTTTTTTTTTTTTTTTTTTTTTTTTGAAAAAATGTTGCTTTTTAAAAAGTTTTATCGTCACTTTCTTTCGTTTAAGCTTTCGAATAAAATTTCAGAGACAGAAAAATTAATACAATAGTTTTTCAACAGTATTACAAACGGTACGCAAAAAGTGACTAGATTTCTTTATTTTTTTTTCTTTGTTTTCAAATTTTTTTTTTTTTTTTTTTTTTTTGTTGGAGGGCGGGGAGAACTTTAGGAAAAATACAATATTTCATTCGGCAGGAAAAATGTAAATGAAAAATATTAAGAGTGCTTTCGAGGGATTTACGAGTAAGACCCGTAACGCGTAACAATTCATTTTGGCTTCTTGTATCTTTTTTTTTTTTTTTTTTTTTTTATTTAATTTATTTCTCGCGTTTCGGACATAAGCGCACAAACTTTCGAAATATACGCTGAATCTCACCGAGACTTAACTTACACGTAGTTTAATACACGATGTTTCGTTTATCATCCTTGCACCTTTTTATTTTTTATACTTGCCATTTAAACGTAAAATTCTCTTTGTACAATGATTCGCTCATGTAAGTAAAGTTAAATTATTTAATTTTTTTTTTTTTTTTTTTTCATTTTTTTGGTTCTTATTAGTTATATACTGTTTTTTAAAGCTCTTAAGGCTTTTCGTTGTTCGTGAATTTTGGATTGGTTAACGAATAATAATTTATTTAAATAATTATTTGAATGCATCTTACAATACATCGATTGATTTACGAAGTAATATTTAAGAAAACGTAAGAGATCTTCGATAAATGTTGATTCTGTGATTTTGTTTGGCTTATAATTTTCATTAAAGGATTTATTCATACAAAATATTCGTTAATTTATCAGATATTCAAATTTGTTGTTTTTCCATTTTTTTTTTTTTACATACGTAACAAAATTATAGAAAGATTCATTCTTATGAATTTTTATACTATGCTTATAGATAGAGAGAGTTATTATTACAACTTTTATTTGTAAAATTTACATTTTAAAAATTAATGAATTTAGTGTAAGAAAGTTCAAATATCAAGATTTAATATCTCAGTAATTTATGAAGAAACAATTACATATAAAAATCGGCGAATAAGTTGTTGCGCGAACATTTATGCTGCTTACAATACGCGTGTAATAATGAAAAGATATTATATTCAGAAGCATTAAGGTGACGATGACTTGTTACCCTGTGTTAATATTTATACAGAATTACTCGACATTTTTTATCAACGCGAGGAAAAATATTTAAAGTTGTAAAAATTTAACAATTTTTATAGGATTTATTGATTTATTTAAATTGTTTTAACAGCGATGAATTTTCGTGGTACATTAAACTAAAAGAAAAATTTTTAAAAATTAATAAAATCAAACGAATTATTGATAATATTTATACAATTATATAAATATATTACGTTTCCAAATTTTGTCTCTCATAGTTTATTATGCATAAAAGAATTTCGCGACAAATTTACTATACGCGGATTGTTACGATCGTTATTTTAAGAATAATAAGCACCGACGAAAATATTCTTCCTCACGAAGAAATATCGCAATGTCAACTGTACATAATTCTACCGGTTACATATTTTGCTTGAGAATTCAATAATACCTTCTTTTTTTTTTAAACCCACTGAGTTACAAAAAATCGTCCGTAGAAACAAAAGAAAAAAAAAAAATAAATAAATAAATAATTGATCATCTACAATTGTTAATTTCAAAAAAATGCGAATTCAACCCCTCAATTGTCTCTCACTCTCTCTCTCATTCTTTTTTTTCTACTTCGCCATCTAATAAATCCATAGGTATAATTTATAAAATTCGAACTGCGCAAGTATCAACAAGCATGCAATTTATTTAATATAATCGATAATTTATTATTATTAATTTTTTTTTTTTTTTCATCTTCGATACTTTACTTTATCTCACGGAAATAAATGCTTACTACCACAAGTTACAACAACAAAATAAAAAAGAATTTCTCTTTTTCTTTCGTTTGTACAACTCTTGCGTCTCTCCCTCTTTCGCGCTCCCTATCTTTCTTCAGCAAAATAAAATAAAAGAAACAGAAAAAAGATGAACGCTCGAGAGCACACGTAAAAAATGTCGAATATCCGCTCGACACTCAAAGGATCAACGCCAAAGATCTAAGAATTCTGGATATATATCGCAGTTGCACGAGTTCCATCGAGACTCTCTATTTTGCTTGGACATCTTGAAAAATTTGAAAATTTTCGAAACGGTATATTTCACTTATTTTTTTATTCATCATAATTAATTAATTTTTCGACTAATTGAAATTTCGTTTTTTCATTTTGCCATTAGAAAGCGGCCGAACAATCAAGCAAAATATCATTCTTTATAAAATAGACAACAAAATTAACTTTACGAATTAGTATTAAATTTTTAATATACGCATAATGGCAAATAATTAAAAATCTGTCAAATTTATCAGACGTCCGAAGCCACAGTAGCTCAGAGAAAAACAACGTTCAAGTTAGACTTAGCTAATGACTATATTGCACTAATAATTTTCTTATATTTTCACCATCGCCTTCGTCACTTTATCTTCCTCGTTTTTTTTTTTTTTTCTTCGTCTTCGTCTTATCTTTCGCCCTTTCTTCTTTTTAGTTTTTTTTTTAATTATTTTTCTTTTTTGTTTCTTCGTTTGACTACCTAAATTTACAAGACCGGACGCTCGAAATTACACTACGCGCCGTTAGCGTCAAGCCGAGTCGCTCGCCGCGACGTATTATTATTATTCTTTTTTTATTTATTTCCTCACACCTCCTAGAAAATACTTAGACTCTACATTATGTACAGCTTTATTATTATTTATTTATTTATTTATTTTTATTATTTCATTTAAAAATCGGCTACGGCTCCGTTCACTCCGTTTATCAACGATCATTCGTTCGTCGTATAGCTGACGAACCAATTGGCCAAACGGCCGATCGTTGTATACGATATTTCCGGGGGTTTTTTTTTTCCTTTTTTTTTTTCGTTTATGTTTTTAAATAAAACGTCGACGCGTCGGAGTCTCGAATATAAAACGACGAGCGTTTACTACTTTATGCTTTAATATACATATACATATACAAATAATAATAATGATATTCTCTCTATTTTTTCGGCGCGTATTTACGAATTATCATGTTTGTCATATATGAAGAGAGAAAAAATCGAAGTTAGTTTATTTTTCCCCATTCTCTCTATCTCTCTTTGTTTATTCATTTATTTATTTTTTTCATTTAAAGAGGTTTTTATGACACATCGAGAAAAAACCTGGAAAATTGTTTGTATGCTTGTGTTTTTATAAGTGTGTACAAACGATTCATCGTCGCTTTATAATGGAAAATTCGCGCGTCGATCGTCGAGTTTTTCATTTTTTTTTTTCGGTTTTAACCCTTCACCGCATTAAAAAATGCAATAGTTGTACAGTGAGTAACATCTTTTATCGTTTTGTAATCTTCCTCACAAATTGATAAGATGATCGAAGTACTATTAGGCGGTCGATAGTTTATTTTTTTTTTTTTTTTTTTTTTTTATTTTCTCTTCTTTCTTTCTCTTGAGATCACTGGAAAAAAGAAGCCAAGTGTTCGCGAATCGCATCTTCTATTTCTTTCTTTTTTTCTTTATTTTTTATTATATCATTAAGCATCGATAGTTTATTCTAAGGGTATTGCTTCGATTTTTTTTTAATTCTCTTTTAATGATATGATACAGTCTTGTTCACTGATTGTCCGATATCACTACTAGTGTGTGAAACTCACTTTTTGCTCCTTTGATTGCCCCCTTCCCCAATGTGTGTATTATTATTTTTTTTTTTTTTTTTTTTATTTTTTTTTTTTTTTTATTATATACGTGTATATGTGTATACGTGTATTCGTTACATTAGATTCCATGTAAATCGTTGCATCGCCGCCGTTTCGATTCCTTCTTTCCTTTCTACATGTGGGCTTTTACACCTTTAGATCGCTCGGTTATTATACTTTTTTTTTTTATTTTACTTTATTATTATTAATTTTTTTTCTCTTATCATTCAACGCGCGCAAGTTTCGAAACGAAGTAAATTTCCTATAGATTTGCTTCGTACCGCACACACGTTCGTAGTCAATTAGGATTAATATCACTTTCACGGAATCGACGCGAATACATCGGACGATTCCGAATAACAATAGTTTTACGGTTTTACACTACATAAGTTATGTTTCGAGTTGTACTTTCCAAATTGTTTTTTTTTATTTTTTTTTTTTTTTTTATTTTTATTTTATTTTCTTTTCTTTTCATTTTCATCGCACTTCCTGGTCGTCGCGTTTTTGTCGGTCTCACTTATTTCGTGTCACGTTCAATGTTTCTCTTTCGTTTACTCGAATCGTCTTTATTTCGAACAAATTTTGCATCATTTAATAACACGTTTATTCTATTTTCATGATTAATACAATTCGAGCTAATGCAATGAAACCACTAATATGATTATAAATTTATGTAAGATCTCGAATAGAATATCTAGGTAATTTTATTATTTAAAAAAATTAAACTGCAATAAAATAAAAATATTGTCAATACGTATAATTTTTGCATTTTTATCTTTTATTGTTTTTTCATATTGCATCGTGGCAGCTTTCGAAAGTACATTATTTTTTAATCTCGTTGATTTAATCGATTGCCGAATCATCGATGTTATATTTCGATCCAATTCATGTTTACACGTGTTTTCAATGATTCGCCAAGTATCTTTAGAGCTTTTAATTCTATCAACAAATTGATTTATAATCCACGTAATTCAATTCTTAAAAAACTTAAAAAGTTCATTCGATCAATTACACCGCGATCGACGTTAGCCTTTCCAAGACGTTTTAAAAAATATAACAAACTCGATAAAATTTTCTGCATCTTTTCCTATCTACTTCTTAATCTATCGATAATAAACCGATCGAACGTGTAATCAACTATTATATGGCGAGTTATCGTTTTCGAAATTGTTTATTTATTCATTTTTTGTTTCTTTAATAAAACGAAGAAAAAATAAATCAAAAACAATCGTAAAACGCTGTAAAATTTATCATAAAAAAAAAAAGATCAACCGAAAGGATCATAAATCCGTCGAGAAACGAATGTATAAACTCGTACATTCTATATATGCAAAGGAACATCGAATAATAAAAGACCCAAGTAGGGATGACTGAGTCAGCGGTATATATCGTACATACGTCTACGTACAGGTACTTATACGTACGTGTATCGTACGGTAGGTGCACACTCGATCGAGCGAGGCGGGGCGAGGGCGCGCGCGAGTCTGTTAAACTCCTGCCAAGGACGAGTTGCGATTTCGAACGCGGCTGGCTTCGTATCTCTTGCGCGCTCTATTTATAAAATCAGCCGCGTGCACGTACGGTTTTTACCTCAGCCACCCTCCTTCCCTCGCCATCCTCTTTTTCCTCGGTCGATCGATTTGAAAGAGCTGCGCCGCTGTCGCGGATTTATTTCCGCGGCGAGAGTTCTCGCATCGATTCTCTGCCTCGTGTGTGTTGTTTTCTCGTTTGTTCGACTTTGAGATTATTGCTATTGCTATTTCTTTTTTTTTTCTTTTTTTTTTTTTTTTTTTTTCTAGAGTTATTTTTCTTTTTTCCGGTGGTAACGATTGGAGAGCGATTTTATTGTATATACCTGCTTCGTCGGTCGCTAAGGCAAAAAATTTTTATCCGATTCTTATCGAATAATTATGTTGTTACGATTCTTGAATTTAACAATTTCTTAACTTTGATGGATGTATAAATTTAAATTAATTTTATTTTTTACGGTAATCTTTTTTTTTTATGTATATTAAAAAATAATTTTACGACGTTTTCGAATTAAAAAGATGCCGTTTTTCAATTATTTACATAATTTTACTTTAATAATATGAGTATCGGATTACAGTGTCAATATTTTCGACAAATATTTTCAATATTTTTAATGTTTTACGCAGAGATCAATGGAATAAAGGTTTAATTTTGAAATTACATGCAATAGCTACTTTCCATGTGCCACATGTTTATTGATCCAAATGAAATGTAAAGATATGCTCGTGCCGTGTATATACATCGTCGAATCTATACATAAACACAACAAGAATTCAAAAACTTTATACAACGTTCTGACAATTCTATATATATTTTTTTTTATAATCGATTATTTGATAAAATTTTTAGCTGCAACATTTAAATTAAAAAAAAGAAGCTCAAAATATACCAATCGACGTTTTTATGACTGCACACGTTTTGCGATAAAACGATAACGAACGTCGATAAATGTCTTAGGAAAAAAAAAAAAAAAAAAAAAAAAAAACGGCCAAAATCAAGCACAAGTGAAAAAAATTTACTATTTGTGGTAATCGATATTGATCGACGACGAGGCTGATTTATGTCACTTGAAACGACACTCATCACGGTAACTTTATACATTATTAACCTTTGACGATTATTCTCATCGATAAAACGGCAAATTTTTTTTTTTTTTTTTTTTTTTACTTTATGAACGATGCATTAGCTCGATAAAACATACTCGATTGGAAAAATTGACGATTCGAGTTTACGTAAGGAGGGTCTTGCGATGCTCGCAAAACGAGCGAGACCAGCCGTTACTTTGTTTATTTATTTACTTTTCTTCTTTTTTTTTTTTTACGCGTGAGTATATACCATTTACCGTGTTGTCCTTAGGTGCGACGAACGAAAAAATTACAGTTTATTAGCTTGTGACAGAGACAAACTTTTTGAGATCGATAGATCCGCCGTCGGATCGAACCGCTAATACTGGAACTGCGCTTTTTACGCAATGTTGATGATTTTATTGTATTGGATTATGCTTTGCGCTTGAATTTTTTTCTTTTACGTTTGTTTTCGCACTTGCTAATGGAGTTTTCGAACGATTGATTTAAGAGAAGATTAAAATTAATTGATCATTATTGCCTTTTTTTTTTTTTTTTTGTAAAATTACGTTTTTATTGTAACGATTTATAAATGAATAAAATCTCTTTTACTTAAATCTTAATTGAATTTTTATCAATAAAAATGTAAATTAAAATATAAAAAAAATTATTGCACTTTTTCGCAACAAAATGATACTTTTTTTCGAAGTATTTACAAAAAATAAAAATTTCCGTTCAAAACTCCGACATTGTACGTCGTTGTTGTTGTTTTTTTTTTTTTTTTTTTTTCTTTTAAATCCAACGCTGCAAAAGCAAATGAAATACCAAAACCGAAAGATCGTCGACATTGCGTAAATCGTTATCGAATCGTTAGCTCGATATAGCCGCGTCAGTTCTCAGCGAAATCGCGCGAGATCGGAGCTCGGTCGAGTATTCAGGGCCAGCCCTGATACTCACCAAGTGGCTCGGGCTTTGGTTCGAGGCTCGGCGGTTGGTATAGTCAGTTCTGCTGTCACAAGCCGGCCTCGGGTCAATGTTGAGCGGCGAACTTCATGCGCTTCTGCTTCTGGCGCTGATTGCAAAACCACACCCTCACAACGTTTTTCTTCAGGTCGAGCTTCTCCGCTATCGCGGCTATCTTCTCGCCGGATGGCCGGGGCTGGACCGCGAAGTACGCCTCGAGCGAGCGCTTCTCCGGGGCGGCGATGCTCGTCCGCTTGCGCTTCTTCTCGCCGGCGGGCAGGACCGAGGGGGCGTCCGGGTCCCTCCGTTTGTTCTTAGCCTGGGCCTCGGCCTCTTCGAGCCAGGCCTGCAGGATCGGCTTCAGCGCGATCATGTTGTTGTGCGAGAGGGTCAGTGACTCGAAGCGGCATATCGTCGACTGGGAGAGCGCCCCGACTCCGGGTAGCTTGAGGTTTGCGAGGGCTTTGCCGACGTCGGCCTGCGTGACGCCGAGTTTTATGCGCCGCTGCTTGAATCGCTCGGCGAACGCCTCGAGCTCCCGGGGGTCCGTGTCCGCGTCCGGGTGGAGGCCTGCTGCCGCCGCCGCCGCGGCCGCCGCGGCCATCGCCGGGTGATGGTGGGGATGGGGTACGCTGCCGCCGATTTGGCTGTGGTGGTGGTGGCCCATCATGCCGTTCATGCCGCCGTAGACCGAGGGCCCGTGGATGCCGCCGTGATGGGTCGGGTTGTTGCCGCTGCCGCCGCCTCCGCCTCCTCCCCCCGCGCCTTCGGACATGGGCGTCAGGGTCGTCATCGAGTTGGCGGGGTCCAGCATATCCAGAGACTCCATGCCTGGGTGGCTCATCTGGAACAGAGAGCGAAAACGAGACGTTTACTTTTTTTTTTTATCGCAATTCGGCGTGTTCATTTTTAAGCATAGTTTATCAAAACTATAATAGAGATTTTACTGTTAAAAATATTTATTACGATTCTTTCATCAATTGTTTATCGTTAAATTAACATGCTGTACTCTGTCGGTTTTATTAATTTCATCAAATCGTTATAAATAAACGGGATTTGTTTACGTAAATAACATAATAATGTGTAAAAAATAGAAAAAAAATTTATCAATACGCGTATACATTTTTCAAAATGTTTACCAACTATTAAACTCACTCGACAAATACGGTGTCTAATCGATTAGCATTAAAACAATTTACGAACCGGTAAACGCGCAAAAAATGTACACAAAACCCCATATTATTATGCGTATATACGCGCAATTGATATAATCACAGGGTATGAACGTAACGGTTCTTTCTCCTTTCCTCTCTCTTCCTCCCTCCCCCTCTCTCTCTCTCTCTCTCTCTTTCTCTAAGTCTCTCGCGATTAAATTTAATTTCTTAGCTAGCAGCCGTATCACATCAAATAGAGTATATGTGGGTGGAAAATAGAGGAAAAAAAGGAGAGCTAGATAGAGGTAAAGTGATTAATAATGAATAATGTCAATACAGCGATTGATAATAATGAATGTGTATACGTAGGTACGAGCGTGACTCGACCGATTCGCATCTCTCTTTCCCTCTCTATCCATCCAACAATGTATCCTTGCAACCCTCAACGTTCGTACATATATGTACACATATAAATACAGCGCGCAAATTGAATTAGAAAAGCGACGAAGATGGACAGAGAGTCAAACTTATGCGTGAAGTTAATTTTGTTTTATAATCGAAGTCGACGTTTTTTTACTATAGAAGTTAAAAATGATTTGGGTTAATGAGATTTAGAAAAATAATCGCATTGTAATTTTATTCAAAAATAAAAGTGTATCAGGAAAAGACGTTTTGTTTTTAAAACGATGCCAAGGATTTCAAGTTGAATATTGATTTATTTTTGAATCGATAAGAGAATTAAATATAAATTAGATTAACTTTCAGAAAGATTTCTTCGAACATTTCATTTTAAAATAAAAAATTTTCGTCTTCCCTTAGACAATGATTTTTAATCATTGCACATTCGTGCAAGCAAATATGAAAGGATAGATGTGCACGCGTTCACTTATTACAACAGCAACACCAAAGTATCGGTAAACACAACGCGATAATCTTCATAAAAAGCCCATCTCCTTTTACCGATCCATCCTTTCCCATCCTCACCACTCAAAATCGCATCGCACCCTCGAAATCTACTCCTCGATTCTATCGGCGTCGGTGTATACACCGCTCGCAATAATAATCGAATTACTCTTTCTCGAGCGGAAGATTCGAGCACGTCGTTGCGTCACGGCTTGCCGAATGGAGCGCGAGGCTTATAGCGAGGCTTCGCTGTACGGCTACTTAACCGCACGCGGCTAATTGCCTTCGGGATTTTGTACAGGGATGGGATTATTATCGGGGAAATCGTTGCCGTTTGAAGATTTCGTTGCCGCTTGTGAAGGATATTACAGCGGCTAGCTTTGTTTTAACTTTGCTGACTTTGTTGTATTGGACTGCTGACATTTTTAATTGGAAAATTAAAGAAAAATTGTTGGAATATTTTATCCAAATGCATAAATTATAATACGATTATTAAACGCATTTCACTTTTTAATTTTAAATTTGTCATGTTTAAAAGAAATTGTTCCGTTGAATTATTACTTGCTCATATTTCTTTCAAGTACTTAAACTTAAACTTGTTTACGAAGTTTAGAGTTGATAAAGTTTGAGGTTTTATTATCGTTCGTTAAGAATATAAAATCTCTCTCTCTCTCTCTCTCTCTCTCTCTCTCGATACATTGAAAGTAAACAATGTAAGTTTATAATTTTGAAATTGACTTGAACGGTAAACTTCAGCGCGCGCGCGCTTTAAATCATCGTCATTACAATCCCTGTTTATATACTTCTAAGAAATAATGCTTAACAATTACTAAAGAAAAATAATGCAAAGTCAGTTCTTTTCAGTCTTTCATATAAAGTATTCACTTTGTTTTCAAGTTGAAATTTATCATAGACTCTTTAAAGTCCCATTTGTTATCGGCCAAAGTAAACTCGTTTAAAATTTCAACGAACGCGTTTTCGAACATTGCGGAAAAACAGATATTATTTATTTGACTGTACTTTTATAAAAATTCATTTATAAGTATATATAATTTTGTATATTCATAATAATTAGCATACGGATTTAATTATAAATAAATTATTACATAAAAATGAAAAAAAAAAAAAAAAAATATCCTGAAAATTGCACGAATGTTTTGTAAATATTTTTCATACTCGTCGACATACTTCGAAGACCATTCAACCGATTCTCGCGTCCAGCCGTAAAATAAAAGTCAACGAACATTCGTTGAACTCCGCAAAAGTGGCCTCCCGCAAGAGACTTATCCACTCAAAGACAGACAAACAGACACAAAGCCACGTATAGGCTGGGTCTCGTCCTTCCTCGTCGAGACCGCGTTTCCGGTTAGCGTTGAAAAGAATGAAAAAAAAGAGAGAGAGAGAGAGAGAGAGAGTGAAAGAAAAGAACCCCGAAGCTGAAACTAGAGAGAAAGAGAGAGAGAGAGAGAGAGGGAGAGAAGAGAGAAGGATTGTAATTACGCAACACGTGCCGCGTGGCCCCTCGCAAATTATTTATGAGCTCCCCTCGTGCGCGAGCGAGCGATGCACCGACAGCTGGCGCACCTGCGTGTCACGCATCGCTTTTTTTTTTTTTCTCTTTCTCTTTCTCTCTTACCTGCTGTGTTTTGCGTTCGATGTAACTGTTTTCTTTTACCCTTTTCCCTTATCGTTATTCTTTACTCGAGTTTCGAGTAGCCAGTGTTGATTTTTATTAAGAGGTGAAGATTTTTGATTTCTGAATTGATTTAAGCTTGCGATTTACGCTTATAATTTTTCACAGTCGACGAGAATTCGAGATTAGAGTGTTTTTTTGTAAATAAAAGTATTTTTTTTTTTTTTTTTTTTTTTTTGGAATATTAAAAAGACGCTAGATTGACTTGTGCTTTTAGACGTATAACATGATTTAGCCGTAGATAAAATGCAGTGATTAAAGTGATAAGTTCCGCATATAGAATTTTTCATCGTATATATTTAACCGTACTTTAGATTATAGTCATAAAATACTACTTTTTTATTTTATTGCAATTTATATTGGATCTGATTAGAAATTCTAATGGACGTATAAAATTATTTTTTTACTATCCAAATTGATGCTATGAAAAGCAATTAAAGTTTTTTATAGTACGTAAATTTAAAATTATTTTAATTTAAATAAGTAATTTAATAGACGTTCAGTAAATTTTTACATTAAAAAGTTCATTTAATAAAAAAATTTATAAGAAATTATTTTAAATATTAATAAATTTACATTTATTTTAATTATCAATTGAAACTTGAGAATTATTGTCGTAGATTTGACAATTTATTATTTACAACGCAGCATAAAAAATTGATAAAATATTTTACACCCATTAATGAATTTAAATAAATCATTTTATCTGTTTGCAATCTTTAAGATATTCGATAAATTTGTTATCACCGGAAATTCGATAAAATATAATTCAGCCTAGCAATAAAATCTTTGGTTCAGCTGTACTAATAAACAATTTTAATGATTATGTTTTAAAATGCGTATTTAGCTCTTCGATAAATCGAGTATTGTAAATTATAAAATTATCTGTAAATTATTTGTATCAATATTTTTTTTTTCATAAAAAAATATCAACGACTTTTACAATCCAAATTTCAACTGTCCACTTTTGTTTTAATTAATTTAAATAATTTTGTAATCTTTCGTAATGAAAAATTATTAATTATTCATAGTGTTACCTGTAATTATTGGAATTATTATGTATATTCAAATTTTTAATTTTTGAATAATTTTATTTCATTATTATAAAAAGTAATTTTTCAGGCGTCAAATAGAATTTTTAAATTCATCATTAAATCAATTATTTATTTTGAAATCGAATTATTGTATAAAAAGTAGGTCTTAATTAATAAAATTACTATCATCATCAAAATTCTTCTGAATTTCATTCTAATTTTTTAATTCAAATTATTTTTGAAGAATTGCAATAATAAAATAAACATCCGACCTTTTTTTAATTTCCCTCCTTTTAATTCGTCTCTTTTTCGCATCTCGAATAACTTAAAAAGACAAAATCACACGTCTTATTCACATAAAAATCGTCGATTAAATTATCTCCATTCCCGAAGGAAGACCGATCTCGACAACCTGCCGGACAATTATATTCTTATCTTCAAACTTGCGCAATAAACCCCCATCGCATGTTCAAAACGTTCGCTTAGCGCGCGCTTCTTTCAGCCTGCAAATAAAAAAATAAAACAGGATAGACGAGCCGCAGAGCTAGCGTAACGGCCGATACGATCGAAATCGAGATGGTATCGCGCACCTCGACACGTGAACTGCTAGGACACTTTTCGGCAGCACATGTAAAAGAAGGAATGGAGGGGCTTCTCCTTTCACTCCCCTTAAAGCGCGAGCCTTTTGTACAGTTAGCCGAGGAGGGGTTGTGCAGGGGGAGAGACGCGATCACGCGTCGTACGCCCGTCCGCGCGCGCGCGTATGTGTGTGTGTATGTGTGCATAACGACGCGCGCGCGATTCCCCGGAGTGAAAGTTAGCCCGGAGAGAAAGATGTGGCGCTCGTAAAGTACGGGGGCAACGAATAAGAAATTAATGAGAAAATGGATGGAGTTGTGGGAGAGGGCAGGGGGACTACGAGTGAACGTAGAAAAGAGAAAGAGAGAGAGAGTAAATTTGAGTTTGATTTTATTTATGCAATTAAGATGGGCGCGCGCAAATATGCGCACGGGCATTATAATTTGTAAATTTGTAAATAGAGTCGAGGGGCGTAAGAAGTGTATCGTTATTATGGTTGCGATGTACTATGGAATGTTTTTCCTTTTGAACTTTGAGACGAGGTTATGATATTTGGGAAGAAAACAATGAGAGGTAAACGATTAAGAAGATTTTCATTTTTTTTTTTTCGATGCTCTTATAAAAAAAATTTGCTTTAAAATATTATTTATTATATTAATGTTTTTGTAAATGAACTTTTATTTAGAAGTTTAGTGTATAGTTATTTATTACTTGCAATTTTAGACTTTGATTTACATGCGACATGTTTTCATTAATAACATCGATATATTCAAAGTAAATAAATGATATTCAAACGTGAAAATATTCAAAATAAAAGAGTAAAATTATAATAACCGTTTAAAAGCCAACGTAATCCATTAAATAATAAACCAAGAATAAGGCAGAAATAACGGCACTTCGCTTAATCATCACTTAAGCGACAGTAGATTGAAACTCCATCGCATTATACGATCTTACATTCATTACATTACAAGCCACTCTCGCTCTATACTCGCTTTGTAGAACCGACAGCGAGAAAATACAACGGCAAAATATAACCGGGTCTATCTATCCAGTTACGGAAATAAAAGAGCCGCGAAATAAATGACACGTGGAGGTTTTGTACACCGTGTGTATATATATATATATATATATATATATATATATATATATATACAG
The DNA here is from genome assembly GCA_949987625.1 of Chalcis sispes. NCBI lineage: Eukaryota > Metazoa > Arthropoda > Insecta > Hymenoptera > Chalcididae > Chalcis > Chalcis sispes. Next base: position 6,409,970 of record OX465099.1, read on the forward strand.
GCGAATCAAAAAAGGAGCCAAGAAATATAAATGACGAAACGATAGAGAAGTGCTGGCGCGCGCGCGTGTGTGTGTATATATATATATGTATACGTGCAAGGTGGAAAATGAATGAGAGAACGGGACAGCTCGACATAACCCCGGTGATATTTCATCATTACACCGACGCGCTCGACTATTCGCCTTTCCCTTATTCTATACGCGCGTGTGTACTGCGTGTAATGTATTTGTATGTTGTATATATATATATATATATATGTACACATGCGAAACTCGTTACACGCGCTCCCGGTCGTGTTATAATATTGAATTCGTGTCGCCACTGGCGCGACCATCTGTGAAGTAACCCCCTTCGAACGTATGTGTGGATATATACGAAAGGGTCAACTTGTGTCGCGTTTTATACTTATATATCTGTACGTAAGTATACGGGGTGGGGGCGAGGAAGGATGGATGAGTAAGAGGGATCTGTGGCTTTCCGTGTGCGTTTCTTCGACCGAGTAATTTGTTGCGGGATGTATATACGTTCACTCATCGGTGTGTTTCTTTCGTTTCTTTCGTTTCTTTTCGTTTGTTTTTTTTTTTTTTTTTTTTTTTTTATAAATTGTCGCTGTCGTAGGTAATTCGATCGTATTTCTTTCTATTTTTTGTTGTACAAAATTGCGGCCGACGGAGGAATCGATATTTATGTGATTTGATAACGCCATTTATCGAATGGTTTGATTTTCAATTGTTCGAAATTATAATGAATTATACAATTATAATTTTTACTCCTTAAATATTATGAAAAATAATAATCTGTTTAGAATAATTTAATATTTTTTTTTCGACCTTTTTAAGAAAAGAATTCAGTAAATAGATCTATACGCATTTATTTACTAAATACTATAATTGTCAAACATCGATTAAATGTTATTTACGAGTGTCGCGGTAAATTTATTTTCTATTCAATGCTCGCTCGCTATAACGCAGTAACTTTATCCCATAAATTACACAAGACTTATGTATACATATCCTTAATAAATTGATTTACATACGGAAAAAGTGCATCATAAATAACTATCTTGATAAACCAAAATAACGCTACATTTTTCTCAAATAAACCAAATAAAAAGGAAAAATAATAGTCAAAGTAAGAAAAAAATCGAACACTCCTTACAAAAGAAAGCAATACAGAAAAGAAAAAGCAGGAGCTACAAGACGTTATTCACAGCGTAATAGAACGAACGAAAAGAAAAGAAAAAAAATCGTGTACAGCCGCGAGGGAGAGGAAAAATAAAATATCGCGATACAGAGAAAAAGAGACTAGTTCATAGTATTAAGAACGAGTCAGTCCCTCTTCATTCCTAGTGCACATATGCCCTCGCATACGTGCATATGTATATATATATATATATATACACGTGTGCAATAGCTGCGTTATCGACCACACCGCTCACCGGACAACTCGCTCGATATTCATACGAGTTACATGCGTCGTCCCACCTACATGTACATAGACTCGGGCGCGTTTATTTTGTCCGATCAATTGGATGCTGTTGATTTTTTTTTTTTTTTTTTATTTCACGAAATAATAACGACGATGATTGGCTGTGGTTTCGATGATGGATCTACTCGACCGATGAGTTTGCTTTTTCAATGATCAATTGGCTCCGACAAAGTTTTATCGTTGTTTTTGTTGTTGTTCTTGGGGTACGGCTCGGGGACACTTGTTTTTGTTTGCTTGGGGGAAAAGGAGTATCGATCGACATAAAGATGTTTTCACGTCGAGGCGTTTAACGATGGAAAATTGATCAAGTACGGCTCTTTTTTTTCTCTCGTGTGCGCGCGTGTCATTTACTAGAACGAATGTTTGTATACGTAAGATTGATCGTGACCGCAGATTTTGACGTAGTAATCGAATTGCGATGATATAGATTTCTGTCAGTTTTTCCTTATACAAATAGGTTAAATGATTTTATTTGTAAGAAATTAATTTCACGATATAATAATTAAAGAAAGCTATTCTTATTTTTATAAAACTATTTTCTAATAACAAATACAGACAATTTTTTAAGCAGAGCATTAATTTAATTGAAACTTGCATTTTGAAATTATAAATTTTTCCTTAAAACAATCATCAATTCGGGATTAATAAAATTAAAATTTAAATATAAAAAAAGATATGTTATTTTAAGAAAATTTTAAGTAAAAATTTCATGCATCGACAAAGTAAAAATCTTCTACCATATTGCTAATTAACAATCATTCCCCACAACCCCACAAAATAGCTCGTTCTCTTCATCATTACATCACGATCTCTCTCTCTCTCTCTCTCTCTCTCTCTCTCTCTCTCTCCCTCTCTCTCTCTCTCTCTTTCACTCTCACATTTTTCTCTAATAAAAAAAGAAAGCACACAAATAACTATAAATATATTAATATAGAGGTTATATGAAGAGTAACTCACAAATAGGTGTGTCTGTACCTGATGATGCGGCCGATTGTTGGGATGCGGGCTTGGCATGTGGGCCCCGTGATGGTAGACCGATACCGGGTCGTGTTTCAAGGGCATCGGGGTGCCGCCGTTGTGCTTGCCGAGATCCGCGGCAAGTGCCTCGGCGCGGGACAGCAGACCGTCTTGGAGGCCGCTGTTCAGACCGCCGAATATGTCGCCCTGTGGACACAGATTCATCTCGGTCATTCGTTGTTGACTTATTCTATACGGATGCGCGTTTATCGGATGTATTGGAACACGTGTTGCATTGTTTGAGATTGGGTTTCGTGTTGTATGTGGTCCGGTTGGCTCGTGTTTGTTGTGATTTTACTGATGCAACGGACGCATCGATTATTCACGTTGTGGTTGCAAATGGATGGCTCGAGGAGAATGATTAATCCGTTAAGAAAATAAATTTTGAACTAAATCAAAAGTTTTAAATAATAACTTCTTAACTCGCTTTATATATAAATAAAGCATTAATCGCGACTAAACCGAATGCACACATGTGGATTTTAAACTGGAATAATTTATTCTATTTATGTATTACGAGTCCGTGACCTAAAATTTAACGAAGCAACTTGCAGCGCTGGCCTGATTTTTCACAGTAAAAATATCGTTCTGGTTAGTCGATTTTGTGGAAGTCACGGAATCGCTTTCGGCGAATGCGTCAACTTGAAGAAGGCGAGCGGTTAAATTTTGTACCGAGTGAAATGTTGTACTTTCAATTTTATAAATTTTGTATCCGCTTTTACGATTCATTTAATGACTATTATTATTATTAAGAATATAAAAAGTGTCGAATCATAAAAACTTGTTCTACTGTGTAAATCGTTCGCGCTCCTCATCGAACGCAATGTCGTAGGTGATGTACATATAAAAAAAATGAAACTTTGTTTTTAATTTGTTCATTTTTCTTTTGTCGCCTCGCGAAGTTAAAATTACACTTTTCCGTCTATTATTTTACCCTTAAGATTAACTGTATAAAGCTATGGATAACTGGAGTATATATATGGATAACTGGATACGTTTGCTTCTTTTGTTTTCGCGAAAGTGATAATTTAAAAGCTTACGAAGAAATAGCGTCTTTGTAACGAACGTCTGTCTTTAATATTAATGAATAAGCTTGAAATTCGTTTATTTTTGTCAAAGTTCAAATTCTTTCAAGAATTTAATTATATTTTTTCTTTATCATTGAAAAGTAAAGCATAATATTTAGATTTTAAAATGTATGAATTCAAATTTATAATCAATAAAAAGGAAAGTTTTTAAAAGTAAATATTTTAATTATGCAACTTCGTTAATAATTTTAAAAGGCTATTATTATTTATAAAAAATTTACAGTGCATACAAGGTTATGTATATAGTTGTTAATATAGATCAATTATTGTGCTATAATATTAAATAATGCCTCATAAAGAAATTCATGTAGAAATATGAAGTAATAAGAAAAAAAAATTGAAGTCGGATTAGAAAATGTGCGATAATAAATCATAAAAATTAGTAATAGATATAGCTGATAATAATATTCAATATAAAAGAAAAAAATGAAGCATCTACTTCAGGAAATGGATTAAAAAAAAAAAAAAACATATATATATATATATATATATATATATATATATATATATATATTTCGAAATAGGATAATAAAGAAGAAAAAAGTTAATAACGTTATTAGTTTCACAAATAGCTATTATTATTAAATTTATATCGCGAGCAATTTTATTATTAAATTTTCCGTTAGTTTATACATAAATTTCTAATTTCGCAGTAATAAATTATTAAACGATACATTAATTTTTAATAGGTCAGACAAATTAATTGATTTATTTATTTTTTAATTTTTTTAACAATTCATTAAAATCAATGATGTGTTATTAATAATAGAAACGATATAATTCCTTTTTGATTATAAAAAAAGGAAATTGTATTATACATTTTTTATGATAATTTAAAATTATCGACTTATATAATAATACGATTTAATCAATGTAAATTACGCAAATGATTGATTACTTGGTCAATCATTAATAATTGTGTATAAGTAATTAATTGAATGAAACTTATTCAAATATTTATTAAATATGACAAATTTATGTTTACTGTGTGAAATTAATAAGTTTAAATTTAATGCAACATTTGTTAATCAAAATTACCCCTGGAAGAATATTTATAGATATAATAAATTTAAATTGAAGATTACACTAAAAAATATAATTTATCAATTCGTAAATTTTAATTTGACAAAAGTGTACGTTATAGTTTGCTCGCAATTAAAAGGAAAAAGCTTTCATCAAAAAAGTGAAACATAATCAAGTCAATAGTTAAAAAAATATCATCTAAAAGTTAGTCAGATTTTTTCATTAGGATAAAGTAAAAAACTGAATAATAAGCAAACCCAATAACCATTGCAATATAAAATCAACGATCCTTAGTCGGAATTGTGATTTACCTGCATTGTTTCCGAAGATTGAAAGAGAGAGAGAGAGAGAGAATGAGATGCACGCGCGTGAAAAGTTATGCGCGCAACGTTCAGGAGTTGCGATCGATGTTTTACGCGAAAAAAAGTGGCCGGCGCGCGTCTCGATTATTCACGAGCTTCCTCTTTCTTTCTCTTTTTTTTTTTTTTTTTCTACCGCTATTCAAAGTTTATATCGTTGGTTATTGTTACAAGCGGACTATTGCCGCTTTATAAATTTTTAGAGGATCGAGTCGAAGAAATAAGTTATTTTTATTTTTATGATTAGGGTTATTGACGATGGAATTGAATTGTAAACTACAGCGGTTGTGTTGATGTTTTTTTTTATCGTGATTTACGCGTTTGTTGCGATGAAAAAGTTGCGGCGATGAAAATTATAAGTAATCGTTTAATTTTAATTTATAATAATCTCCATTTTTTTTAACAAATAATCGATTGAATTCTCCGACTTTTCATTATTCTATTTAATAGTTATCTTAATTCTAAGATAATTATGTCGTATGTTAAAATTCAGAGATTAAAAACTTATATTCTAAAAAATCTTGAAAACTTGTTTAAATAATCAACGGATAATAAACTATTAATCTATACTGTTTATGAAATGAAGAAAAAATTTAAAACCATAGTTTACCAACGATTCTCTTTACCAACTAAAAGAAACAAATTCTCTTGATCTTGCGGTAAAAAAAAAGCTTACATTTCGGGAAATTGACCAACGGCATATCGCTTGCGCGACTAAATTTTGAAAAAGCTCGGTGTTTTTCTTTCTTAACAGCCACTCATTCACTCTCCATCTCTGAGCGTGTTAGCCTCGTTAACAGGACAATAAATCTCGCGGCATTTTCACCCACGCGCATAATTCTCTCTCTCTCTCTCTCTCTTCCACTATCTCCCTCTATCTCACTTTCTCTTTTACTTTCTACTTCGTCGTCAAGGGCTTTCTCGTGAGGTTAGCTTGGGATAAATGAGAGGATTGCCGGAAACTCGCGCCGGAAACGAGTACGCGGAAGTCGTTCGGGCTGGCCGCAGTTAACACGTGCGCGCCGATGTACTTGTTGAGTCTGCAGGCAACTTGGGTTCGGTAATGGAGTCATTTTTCTGCAGGAAAGAAGAAACGAGGAGGCATTCACCTCCCGTCGTTGCTCTGGTGTTAAGGATTAGCCAATTACGATTGAATTACTCGCGGTGGTCCAAAGCGACGGGGGAGATTTATCGCCTCGCTTTGCCTTGGATTATCTCTTTCTCTCTCCCGTGAAAGAGAGAAAGAGAGACGAAGAGAGGGAAACAAACGGTGGAAAGGTGCCGGGGTGTACTGATAAAATGGAAGTCGCGCCGAATAAGAGACGGGAGACTCCTTGGGAAGATTTTAAGGGAGAATAATGCGGGTCATTAGCCGATTAAAAATGGCCGCTTTGTAATTGCCTCCTCGGCATTCGCGCGCCGATTTTTCATCTTACCGCTGCGCAGCTGCCCTTTTACTCTCTCTTTCTCTTTCTCTCTCTCTCTCTCTCTCTCTCCTCGCTATTTTCAACCGTCTCGTGCGCTTTTGTCGAGGGTGATATTGCCCGTTAGAGAGATTTTACGGGGCTCGTTTGTCCATGCGCTAATGTACTTTTAGTTACGGATGAAATACCAGAATTTGTCTTTTTAATTCGCATTCGTGTTGTCTCTCCCTAGCTCCCCGCAATTATCTTCAAAATATCTACTTGAAATATTAATTTTACAAATGAACTTCTGAGTGAAAATAATTTTGTTTTGTTTAAATATTTATTTTATTTCATTTATTGATTTTCTGATAATTTAAATTAATATATAATATAAAAAAATTTAATTTGTTGAAAATTGATTTATTTTCATTTGGACATTTATAATTTTTTAGTTATTGTATAAATATTTTTGTTTATCACATTGACTTTTTACATAAAAATATTTCATATGAAAATATAATGATCGTGAAACATATTAAATGCAATTTAATATATTTTTTAAAGACGTCTGCACATTAATAACTACTATAAATCTTTTATGTATTTCTTATAATAATCATTTAATTAGTAAAGAAACTTTAAAATAGTTTTAACATCAAATTTTTATAACCGCATGTGTAAGGGGATTAAGAATATAAAAATCTTTTTCATGAAATATTGCAAACTACTTTATAGCAATTTTTAGAACGAAATCTGAACATTTGAAGTGAAAAAGATAAATAAAATTTAATCAGCATAATAAATAGTCGTAAAAATATTACTATAAAGAACAAAACAATATATCGGCTAATGCCTCTACAAAGCTATTCAAAAATTTAATCGTATTTTTTTAAGCCAAAAAAAACCCGAAAAAAAAAATAACATCGAAGAACGAAAAAGTATAAAAAATGAAAGAACGAAAGAAAGAAAAGTACGAAAACATTTGTTGGGAAAATTCTCTTTAAAACATTTCATTGGGTCACATTACTAAATCACTAGTTGCACATTAACCCTTTGATGGGCAGAAGTCACTATAGTGGTACCCTATTGTTTTTTTAGTTTTCTCTTTATAGCATGAAGGTTTTAAGCTCTAGATCGCTTTAATATTTTCTAATGAAATACTGGATGGCTATCGAACAAGTTTCTCTGCTCAAAATTTAGATTAGCACTGAATATAATTATTTATAAACAATTAACAATGAAAAATTGGTAGATTTTTTTTAAATTAATTTTGATTCTGAGCTCATCTAACACACAAATTCATCGATGATGTACATCTCGCCGTCGCTTCTCTTAAAGCCCGACAAATTTTTCTAAAAATGTAACCGTTCGTCTCGCCGTCCTGACTCCCTTTTTTCTCTCTCTCACTTTTCCGTCGTTAAAATAAAAATGCCTTGACTTGATTTGATTTCCTCTCTCCTTCTCTCTCCTTCTCTCTCTCTCTCTCTCTCTCTCACTCTTTCTCTTTCGCGCGCGCGCTGCTTGCGGTTAATCAATTCCCGACGGTTTATTACGTCCCGTCGCTTATTATACATTCCTCTCCGTCTCTATCTTTTTTTTTTCGTTAGCTCGCGGTCGATTTTATATCCCGACGACTAGGATGATAGGAAAGAAGGAGAAGGGTAGCGGGGAGGAAGGAGGGGAGGTAGAGGGGGTATTAAATTGGCGGCATAATAGATGTCGGAGGGCGACGGACGACCGCGAATTGGGACGATTACCCGTTATTTCCGTCGCCGGGGGAAATTCAATAACCTACATCGACTCTCGACTCGTCTAGTGCACCGACTGATTACACGACGTCTATCTTTTTTTATCCTTTTCCCTTCTTCGCTATTTTATGAATAAGTAACTCACGCTCCGGAAAATTCTCCATATCGTGAATATTTTCATATTTTTTCTCTCTCTCTCTCTCTCTCTCTCTCTTTCCCTTTTTTCTAGACGCCTTGCAATGCTCCATCTCGATTCGAATCTATTGCGTCGCGAGGTAAAGTATTAAATGTACTTTCGATTGTTTTGTAAGCCGCACGTGGCAACTGAATGTTTTTTTGGCTGAGTTATCCGAGCACATATATTATAATGTGCATTCGCGTAAAATATTTTACGGTCTTGAAGTATCGCTTGAATTTCGTTGAACGCAGACGCTTTCGACCGATCGATAATTATTTCGTCCGGGGTGATGTGTTTGGAGTGAACGGATGGACGGATCAAGAACTGGCGGATTTTCTTTTGTCTGGCGGCTTTATTATTATCACCGATGTAAATTTGTACTTTTTTTAACGTTTAATTCTTGAAACTTGATTTATTTCATTTTATAATCGGATATTGTTATTTAAAGGTTTTTTTTTTTGTTGTTGCAGTGCGTATACTTTTTTGGAAATGTCGGTTGAAAAATTTTATCATAAATCACCGCAATTAGCAATGTAATTACCATCATATTTTTTATATTTTACACATCTTTTCTTTTACAAATAATTATTCTTCTTTTCTTTATTTAATCTTCTTTACGGTTAAATAAGATAAATTGTAATTTATATTTTTTATTTTTACAGAAATTGCATTAGCGTAAGTTAATGTTAATTTAAGAAATTATACAAATTAATATTTTTCAATAATTTAGTTTGTTATTATTAAAATATCATTACATAAAGAATCTAAGAATATTTTCATCAGCCTGGGCTTGTAAGATAAAAAAAAAACTTCAAATCAATTTATTCACTATTCGAGAAACTTTCTTCAATTCCAAACTTTTTAAAATTTTCAATCTCCAACGCCACCAAAATTTCCATCTATTTCATTTTTTATCCAAACATGCGTGAACGCCCACATAAAACATCCATCCAAGTACATCCAAATGAATGCTTTATCAAGTGTATCCTATCCCACTTTCCCTTTCCACACGAGCTCAAACCATTTCTCCGCGCTTTCGCGTCGAAACAGAAAAAAAAAAAAAAAAAAAGAAAACAAGGAGAAAAAAAAAACGAAAGAAGGAAGGTAGATGAAGCGTGCGGTAGGATAAGCGAGACACTTGGCTCGTTTTACGGCACTCAAGCTATATATCGGACGCATCCTCTTCTCTTATATACCGTCTCCTCGTTTATTTAAATAATCAATTTAGTTTCTACGGCGCGGCCCATAATCGTAACCACGAGTTAGCGGGTTTAATATGCGGCCGTCGGTCCATACTGCTTGCGAAGCGTATACGATGGTATGCGCTTAAGCGCGTATAAATATTATGGGGTCGTTTCGGCCGCTCGACTTATCCTTCTCCTACTTTTCATACGATGGACTTGTATCGTTATTTTTCTGTACCGATCCGCATTTGTACGTATACGTATACCCGTACATGAATGATGTGCGAGCGCACGCGCGATTTATTCGGCCATGAATTGTGCACGCGTGCTTCCTTGTCCTTCATCGCTCTTTTTTTTTCGGTATAGTTTATCGGAATAAGATGGGTGATGGTTTTGTGTCCTTGGGTTTGATGGATTAAAAAGTTTTGATAAAGCGTTGCTTATATAATACGACGACGTGGCGATGTATCATATTATCGATTGAATTTTTCATGAAAATGGTACAAAGGCTACTTCGCCTTGAAATCGGATCGCGTCGATGAATTGCAAATTTTACTCGATATACAATAGTCATTTTGAATCGAGAAGTTTTAAACGACATTCATTAGGTACCTGCTGTAAAGCCGTTGCAAGAGAATTTCGATGGTGTATTTTATTTATACTTTCAGGTGACCAAGTAGATTGAACGTTTAAATTTAATAGCGATAAATTTTGACATGCAATTCAATTAGTATTAATAATGGATGTATGTAAACTAGTCCAATCAATGTTTCACAAAATAATGCAATATTTTCTATATAAAGTATAAATATTGGCGAATTGATGAGGCCAAATTAATTATTATATTTAAATGACTAAATACAGTACGCGTTAAAAAAATATTACCATTTAACTGATCGCCAACTTAAAGGATCATTAATTAAAATTTAGAGAATCGTATTAATAATTAAGACGGTAAATTTGACAGAGATGAAAATTATTCTTTTATTTACGGTATCGAGAGCAATTAAGGAATTGCTTCGACTTACGTAATAATTTTTTTGAATCCTAATTTGTTTCCAGTAAAGATTATTCATTTTTTTATGATATTAATTCGAGAAACTTTTACTTACATTGTGCCTCGGCGACCAAGAGTTGCACATAATTGACGCATCTTCCAATATCCGACTCTGCAACAAAAAGAAAAAAAAAAAATAAATTTCAAGTAAATTTTTGTCTATAAATAGAAATTTATCTATTAAAGTGGTGGTAAGTTTTTCAAACTTAAGATTTGATTATTAATAAAATTAAGTAGTATATATCAATATATAGTCAGGCTTAGCACGATTCGTCTAGAAACGAAACTGGAAACTTGTACAAATTTACAATTGAACTCTTTTCTTTTGTACAATACGAAAAAAAGAAAAGAAAACAATCCAGACACAACAATAACCGATGCAAAATTGAATCAAGAGAGATGAAGAGAGAGAGAGAGAGAGAGAGAGAGAGAGGAAAAAAAGGGTCGCGCATATATCCGCGGACGAAATTGATCGCGTCTCGCGCTCGTTGTAGGTTCGCTCGCGGGTATCTTCAATATGCATACTAGCGTTATACATAAATGATCGGGTGGAAACACAACTGAATTACAAGCGCCTATATTTAAATCGTTCGCTCGCTAGTTCGCTTGCTCGTTCGTTCGTTAGCTCGCGCGATGGGATTTGACAGAATCAGGGCAGACTGGCGGGAGTCGCGACTCGCAAATTAAATGAGTCAACTCCGGGATATCTTTCTCATTTGCGAGGAAAACTGGGTAATTCGATATCGGCTCTTATTAAAACGTCAGTACGATGCATTTTCTTCTTCCCTGTCGATGTGCATTTATATGTTATATGTGTGTGTACGTGCGTGAGTATATTTGTGTGTGTACGAAAGTGAGAAAATCGAGTGATTTTTATTACAGCGAGATATCAAAAAAAAAAAAAATCAGTCGAGCGGCGATGAAAATTCGAACGAGCATCGTCTGGGGCACTTTAATTCTTACTTTTAATTTTATACTTTTTTTGCTCGAACCTGCTTTTATATTATATTGAGGAAGAGTAGGTATTATTCGCTTGGATTATTTATTCATCGTTGTTTCTCTTTATTGCCTTTTTTTTTTTTTTTTTTGTTTTATATTACGTATATTGATTGACTCATTTTTTGGGATAAGTTTTTTATGTACCAAGTAAATAAGTAGAATTTTTGCTTATCTTCTTTATTGGCGAGAGTTTATTTTTGCATTCGATTGTTTATATAAAAGAATACTTGCATTTTGAAATCCGAGTAATTGTTTTCGCAGACCAAAAAAAAAAAAGGAATTCATTAGCGAAGCTTTTAGTCTAAAGTATTTCGATGTAACATATCTTGTCAGACTGATACGAGTACTTTTAAATAAACGTCATCGTCATGATTATCGCAGAATAGACTCAACGACCTTTTAAATTACGATACATTTTATTAAGAAAAAAACTAAGTCATTATATGAAATTATGAAATCGGGCGCTTATAGTTTTGCATAAAAACAAAAAAGCATAACACTAACTTAAAAATTTATCGTGCAATTACCAATCGGCCGATAAACTTTCAATTTCTGCGTCAAAAATCTGTCGAAAAATAAAAAAAATATCATCTCTTTCACCTATAGAATCCAAGTAGTAACATATCGTAAATATATTTTTCCAAATAGGTATAAATATATATATATAAACACAAATTACCGGTCGCTCGCTCTCGATCCGCATAATTAACGTGTCTGGGGCGTTTTGGGTCGCTCGGTATTTCTAGTTCGCAGCCAAAGAGAGAAAGAGAGAGGGAAAGAGAGAGAAAGAGAGAGAGAGACAGTGAGCAAGAGACGAGAGCGAAGTGCTTACTGACAGGTTGGCTGGCGCGCCGGGCTAGAGCGACGACGCGACGACGAATGAATAAATTATTTTATACCTCGCGCTCGAGAGCGCACCTTTTCCAATTTTTCATTTTATCTTTTCCCTCTTTCGCTTTCTTTTTTTAAAATTAAGCCGCTGTAAATACGATTGATACGCGAGCGTATACTGGCTTTTGCTCTGGATTTCTTCGATGAGACGCGAGCTTTTATTGTGTTTATGTGGAGTGGATGGACGAGACGGGCTTTTGTGGATACCAGGCTATTTATGATTTGTCGTTAACGCTTTGAGAATCTCTAAAGTGAATTTGTATTTACCAACAGCAAGGAATATCGTATTTTTCACGTATGAAATTTTGAGAATGTTGTTTCGCATATAATATTCTAAATTTGAAAAAGTGCGTAAGAAAATTCTAATTTTTTTTTTTTTTTGACGACGCAATTTATCACTTTATTTATTATCGGTATAATGCAAAAATTTTTTACCAATTGTGAAAAATAATTAATTATTCGTTAAAAAAAATTTTTTTCAAAATAAGATGAAATTTTTAAATTATCGTGAAATGTTAATATATGCGGCTATTTATTTGACTAAGGTTCATTAAGTGTAATGAAAAGTAAAAAAAATGGTGAAAATATATTGTCGTAGTATTGTAAGGTAAAATATCGAGTAGTTTGACGTGATAAAAATAGCAAAATTTATGATATGCACACAATTTAAAACGTATAGATGTATATACATATTCTCAAGCTATAAATTAAAAAATAACAATATGCAATTTTATATAATATCCATGCAATATTTCTTTCATCGCGATTTGTAACGATGAATAATTGCTTTTATTCAAGATTCTATATCCAAATCGGCAAACAATATTCATCCTAAAAACTTTACCTCATATAAAAGTCTCTTTACAAATCTCCAACTAATACCGTAAAAGCTCTAATCACGCGAAATTTCGCTAGGCAATTAAAAGAGCAAAATAAAAAAAAAAAGAAAAAAAAAATAAAAAACCAGATCGTACATCGCGCGTTAATCGCGCATGAATAATTCGCTTACGTCGCGATTGTTATAACTGATAATATCGCGAGTAGCGAGAGTAGTCAGTCGGAATTGTCCTGCCATTTATCGTTAAACGATGTACAAATTACGGAGAAAGAGGGAGAGGGTGAAAGAGAGGGTAAAAGAGAGAGAGAGAGAGAGAGAGAGATTGAATCGCGCAGAACTTTGATTAGCAAATATTTGATTGAGCTCACGCGGGGCAATTGTCACGGTATATATCGCCATCGTATATCTGAAAAAGGGAAGGGAATGACGGTTCGGTGCATTGAATGCCGTCGTGTGATTGTATGTTTGGTGATTCCGTATTTGGAATGAGCGAGAGATGAGATATTTATTTGCTCGGTTGTATACGACAAAACGGATTCGCGAAGGTTAACGTGAATTTGTCGATCGCGTATGGAAAATTAAGTTACCGTCGTACGTATGCATAAAATTGAATTCACAAAGTGCACACTTGTAGTATGACGACATTATTAAATCATAAAAAACGACAAAAATTTTTGTTCGAATCTATTGCCCTTCATTCGTATTATCCGAATTAATACTAAAGTCAATTTTATCAGCTGTCTATCTAAAGCTTAAAGATATGTTTCCACGCGTTTTAAGTAATCTTACCGTGTAAAATAGTCCATTAAAAAAAAAAAAGAAAAAAAAAATGAAGACAAAAGTTAAAATTACAAAATTCTCTAATCCAATCACGCATTAAAATCTTTCAGCTTGCGCACTCCTACTCTTCATACGGCACATCAAAGCCAAAAAAGAATCACGCACGGTGGCCATTGTACATTCGTAGGCTTAACTCGCTGGGCATGGTTGGTAACAACGCACAAAGAGAGAGGAAGAGAGAGAGAGAGAGAGAGAGAGAGAGAGAGAAACAGGAAAATCCCCTACCCTCCTTCTCTCTTTCACAAAGCGCGATTCTGCGCTCTGCGAGCAAATTCGCCGACGGTGTACATATATATGTATACACATACCCGTGACGTTTTACTACAACCAGGAGGAAAGAGAATGGACGGATATAGACACGGGGAGGTAAATTTGCGAGCGAGGACGCGCACAAAGAGAATTGGAGCGCTCGGAGGGGAACTTTATAATGAGCCGTAAAAAATTTTTCCTCGGTCATGTTGCACGTTAAAATTTTTCATTTTGTTTCTTTGAGTTTACCGCTCATTTGATGAATTGGTCGGATTTTTCTTTTTTAATAGAAAGACGTTGGAGAGCAAGATTAAATGGTGTAAGCTATTTTAAATACTTTGAATATTTTTAGTTTAAATGAATCGATTATTTTTACTTTCTAAATTAAAAAAATCAAAATCTTAATTATTTTCAGATTGGAAAATAATTATCTTTTATCAAATTACATTATTCTTCTGGTACGATAACCAATAATACCTTCCAATTTTGCTAAAACTCAAAATCTACAAATCCTTATTCTTCTTTCTATATTTGACTATTATTTAATTTTAAACATTCGATTAATAATTTAAAAAGTAAACCATCTGAATATTTTACATTTCAAAACACTTTGGATTTATGTTTCAATCACTAGAATCGCAATATGTGAGTAACACACCTCACTACCTTATCATTACCATCGCATAAAATCGCGCTTAAACCTCGCGCGGAGTATAGGCTTTCAAAAAGCACCGAATCAAGCATCCCTAATCGTACCAACTGAATAATGCATCGCGCGTCTCGACTCGACGCCGCAAAATCGTACACAATCGAGACTTTATACTTTAATCTCCTCGCAAATAATAACGGTAGAACCGCTGGAAGAAAAGAAAAGAGAGAAAAGGAAAGTTAAAAAAAAAATTGTAGATTAAAAACTAACATATTTTTAATCTTGTGGTAAAAATAATTTAATGTTACTCATCGTGTTAAAATCTATCGATTTTCAATTCGTTTTCATAAGGACTTTATTCCAAACCAACATAATCGATCGATTCATCGACAATTTTCTTCCATCTCGAACACTTTTAATTTCCAGCGAAAATTCAACAATCTTTTCTCGTATAAAGCTCCCACCGAAACTCTCACGCATACTTAAAATAAAAAAAAAAAAAAAAAAAAAAAAAAAAGAAAGAAAAGAAAAATAAAGCGAGCAAAAGAGGTAAAGAAAGATACAGAGGATAAAGAGAAACAGAGAAAAGGTACACGAGCGAAAGAGCGTCGAGACTTCGTAGGAAGGTTCATTCGTTATTAAAGCGCCAAGAGAGAGAGAGAGAGAGAGAGAGAGAGAGAGGGAGGGAGAGAAAAGCGTCGTGCGTGAATGTGCGGAAGTGCATGTGGGGAAGGAGGTGGGGAGATGGAGGATCGAACACGACTTCACACTCCGAGTGAGCGTCGGCTCCCCGAGATCCGCGTAATTATCAGATCAAACTTGAACCTCCTCTCCGATCGGTTTCAAACCCTCGGTGAGGTGAACACATGACGAACTTACTACTGCGACAGAGAGCAGAGATAGATCGAAGCTACACTTTGACGCTTTTTTTGGGTATTTTGTGTGCATGGGTTGTATCGAACTCTTTTATTTATGTTTGCGATGGTGTGCCAAAGGCTTCGGTATATTGAATGCATTACTTCTTTATTCACGTGACATAAGTATCGAGATATATTGCTGAGATAAGTTTCTTTTGAACTGGAAAACGTCGCCGGTGTTCGGAAAATCTTTGGCGAACTCGCGCCGTCGTTTATACTATTGAGATATTTGTTTAAGTCAAGTCAATCGGTATACCATCGATATTGTATTCTCATCGACACTCCTTTTAAAATTTCTATACAGATCATTCCGATATTTTTCATCAAATGTAATATTGCATTGTCACGAATAGTTTAGGTACGCAGTACTCTTATTATTTAGAACCGAGGAAAATCAATTAGCCAACGTTACGGAAACCGGCTATTTGCTCTGTTCGTTCACTCACCGCTTGTGTATTGTGTATATATGCACACACGTGCACACGTACGCACTTACGGATGACACGTTACACGCGTCGCAACGTTCGATTCGGCGAACTTCTCTTTCTCTCTCCTTTTACCTCTCTATGTATATACACATTTATATATATATACGTGTAAGGATATACAGTGTGTCGCGTGTTTGCGGCGCAGACGCATACGTCCGCAAATTTACTCCGGGCCTCTCTTTCACGATAGCGAGCGCGCGAGAGCGCGGTTATATGTGCTTCGGGGGCTTTGGGTGCGCTATTGCGAGGCGACGTTTTGTGAATTGTGCATAAGGGCACCAAGTGTGCCGATGTTCTTCCTTCTTTATTTTGTGGTTAATGGCGCTGTGGAGTATAAGTACGCGTATACGGTTTAAGGCTTCTGTTTTATTATTCTTTTTTGGCTTTTTATTTTCGATGGCTATTTTAAATTTTCAAGGCTTTTCGCTGGACGCCGACCAAGCGATGGGTATGGAAAAATTTATTTGAAATTTATTTATTGGTTAATAGTACATTTACAAATATAATATGTTTTTTAACGATCAATTTAATAAAGAGGAAATCATAGGTTGAACGCGATTGACAATCATTTTTCACTTACAATATTGCAATATAAATATTTAGTTAAGCATACATGATCCATAGATGCTCTTTAATATATTATTTATTTACAATTATATTAAGTATTTGTGTCATTTCTCTTTTAAAAGTTTATCCAGTTGAGTATATATTCATGAGTTAGGAAGCTTGTAAGTAATAAATTTACGATAACATTAAATTACAGTTTACTTTTTACATGATCATTGCACTCTTAAAAGAAACTTTGTTATATTTTTTCTTCTTGTAAATGACAGTTTGATTGCGTTTGCAAACATCATTTCATACATGTCGGTAACTACTTCTTCACTATTTTGTTTATCATTATAATGTGTTATGTAACTTTTGACGTAACTCGGCCATTATCTTTATTTTTTAAATCTTGTTCTCTTACATAAAAACTTTGTAAATCTGTTTTAAAAAAACATATAATTTACATGTTTCTTGTGAAATCTATTGCCATGTATCGTTAAAATTGAATATTATTTAAGATTGAGATTTGAAACAAGGAAACGACGTTTAATTTTAAAGAATATTATAATAATTACATTATCGAAATTATCATTCATAATTACTTTATTTAAATATTTAATAAAACACACGACTGACGTTCACAATATTTTATTTAAAAAACAGTGTCTCATTGTAATCCTATTACTTTAATTTTCATCAATCTACCCGAAAATTTTCATCTCTATCTTTAAATAGCAAAGTCGCTCAACGGCCAGGTACACACGCGTGTATGCATACAAAGTCACGGATGTTTTCTACATCTACCTATCCTGCATACACACAAGCAGACGTACCGAAAGCAATGCAATAACCGTAGTAGTAGTAGTAGTAGTAGTAGTAGTAGTAGTAGTAGCAGTAGTATAAGTGTTGGTGTTAGTAGTAGTACTAGGCCCTCATTACTATTGCAAGAGAAAAACACGAGCTTTTGCCGGTGTACGCGAGGCGTCTAAGAGCGAATAAGACCTTCCCTCGGCTCTCCTCTAAAGGGAATTTATGAAATTTCGTATAATGTAATATTCTGATTCGCGCGCTCGTTGCAGACTTGCACATTCCGCGCTTGGCGAGTTTCTCTTCCCTTTTCTCTCCTTCTCTTCCCTTCTCTTTCGTTCATTTCCCTTCTCTTTCTCTCTCCAACTCTTTCTTCTTAAACTTGGGCGTTTTTATCGACTTTCTCTCTTTCTATTCCTCTCTCTGTCTCTCTTACTCTCTCGCAATCCTCGCGCGCGCGGCACGAAATGCAGTTTCGCGCAAACTCACGGAAATTCCGTGTGCCTGTATTATGCGCGCTTTCTGCGAGCTCGGCTTTCTCCTTTTCTTCTATATATCTGCTGTAACGTTTTTCCCTTTATTTTCTTCTTTTTTTTTTTTTTGTTTCTTGCTTTCGCCGGCAGCTTTCATTTTCTTTGTAAAGCGTTAATGCAGTTAGCTCGTTTTCCGGATGCGAAACTTTTGTGCGTCGTTACAGCGCGTTTTCTTTTTTTCCTTTTCGTTATTTTATTTCATTTTTATTTTCAACAAATCCGCTTTAGCCGACTGGAATTATATTCTGGGATTAAATTTTAAAAAAGAAAATGTTTTTTGCCGGCTCGATATTTTCATGAATATCGCTAAATTTCTGTTTGAATTTTGAGTTTGATTATTACGATCGGCGTTAGTTCATAGAGTTGATTTTCGAAAAGCCCTTCAAAGTGAATATAAAGTGACGCGTTATTTACTTAGCGATGATATTTCGAAATAGACATTGAATAAATTACATCGAGTTATGTTTAATAAATATAAAAAAATTTATAAAGTTATTATTTTTACTATATATAAAATTATCGTAATAAAGAAAGTGTAAATTGTGTAAATTTAAGTAAGGTTATACGACAATTATTTAAAAAAAATTATTGATAGAAATTTAAAATATTTCAACATAAATTAAAATCAAAACATGGAATAAAATTTATAATTTTGAATGATAAATGTGAAATCGATAAAATTTTTTGTTTAAAGATTTTTATCTTTGTATAATAAAAGAAATTTTCCGTTTGTAATAATTCACCAATATTAAGCTATAA
This sequence comes from Chalcis sispes, assembly GCA_949987625.1. Classification (NCBI taxonomy): domain Eukaryota; kingdom Metazoa; phylum Arthropoda; class Insecta; order Hymenoptera; family Chalcididae; genus Chalcis; species Chalcis sispes. The sequence continues at coordinate 6,429,038 of OX465099.1, forward strand.
ATTATCTTTATTTTTTTTTCACATTTTAATATATCTCTAACATATACCGCATGGCAAACATTTATTCGAGCGACGCTCTAAAAAATTTCCACTCCCGTTGTTAAAAATTCAAGTAATATGCACGAATACTCACGCGTGTCTAGAGTACACATTGAGCGTGCATAACCATTACAACGCGACTTCAAAAAAAAAAAAAAAAAAAAAAAAAAAGATAAATAAAAAAGAAAGAAAAAAAATGACCACCTCATTGTCTCTCACCCGTAAAATTGTACAATGCAAAGCGGCATAAATATTAAAAAACTACCTGCGCCACCGCATATTGTTTTCATTCTTTTATTTTCTCTCGCGTTAAAACAAAAAAAAACGAAAAAAAGAGACTAAAAAAACAGAAAAAAAGAGGGAAAAGAGTGAATGAGTGGGAAAGAGAGAGAGAGAGAGAGAGAGAGAGAGGAATCTATCGTCATCGATGACAATGACGTCGAGCTCGTTTCTCTTCTGGTCGATAAATCGCATTTCTACCTACATATACGTCCATATTCGTACACGGTACACTCATCAGTCGCGTATACGAGCAAAGGTACAAGCGAAAGAGGGATAGCGACTGTGTGTGTGTGTGTGTGAGAGAGAGAGAGAGCGTAAAAATCAGTGATTTCGTGTAGGCTCTATACATATCGAGGGCAGCTTCGCTCATTGGCTACATGGGGCGGCCGCCCCCGCATACCCCGCCAATCAGACCTCGTTCGCTTGCTCCCTCGCTGCCTTTCTCTCTCTCTCTCTCTCTTTTTCATTTATGCCTCTCTCTGTAGATACTACTCTCCATCTAGTCTGCCAGCCATCCAGCCAACTCTCTATCTCGCTCTCGCTCTTTATCGCTCTCTCTCTCTCTCTCTCTCTTTCTCTCTTGCTCTTTTATCGATCCGCACGATTCTGCCGCCATGCTACTATACACCGCGTGTGCTTGATGTTTCCCTTCGCTATGTGCATATATGTATATATATATATACACATGCCTTTCTCCTTTTCTCGCTTGCTCGTACTTCGTCGGCTCGAGAGATGTATATAAAAAGCGTATAGAGCTCGAGCGAATCCGGAGCGCATATACACACATATATTTACATATACATATGTATGTAAGCACACGTGCGCTTATACGTATAAAACTACTACACTTGGCAAAATGCTCTGGATTAGTGGAGAATTTGTGTGTATATAGGTGCTCGGTGTACAAATGAGAATTAGATAGGTAGAAAATCGGAAAGCGAGAGCCGTGATTTTTGAGTTTGTTTTTGCTAAAGCAGTCGGCATGCAATGACTATGCGAATAAGTACGCGACGATTATAAAAGCAATTTAATTTTTTTTTTTTTTTTTTTTTCGATTTGTTCGAAAATAACGCAATCTGTTTTATGCGATTAACAAAATGAAAGGTAAATTGTTTGTTATTTTTATGGTATTGGTGCTTCTGAAAATATTACTTCATCATTTAAGCGCTGTATTATCGTGTAAATTATTTATTATGATTTGAAAAACAATAATTTTTAAAAATATTCGATTATTTTATTTTTAAAATCGATTTCAATCTCGTAATTTTCACAATTAATTAATCAATTCACAATAAAAGATTACATTTATTTAAAATGAATGTCGAAAGTCTTTCTATATATCGAATATTGTTAAAATTTTATTCTGTATTTTGTAATAAAATGAAATATGATTTAGTTTAAATAATTGATTTGCACGTGTTGAAAGAATGATGTTATTAACCGTGATTATTGAGATATCATTTTAAAATAAACGTTGAGCTTTGTAACATTGGTAGTTGAGTTTATTTTTTTCTTGAATTCCGCACATTGTTATAATCTTACAAACAAAATATTACCGGTAATTTTATTCCAATAGGATTAATCGTTCTTTAATTATAAAATGCTCTTTTTTTATTTTGTGCACATTACAGCATTGATGTTATGATTATTATATTATGAATTAATGACGGCTTATTTAAAAACTCGTTGTAACTTTTTGAATCGTCATTTTACGACAAAATTTTTACGAATTTAATTATTACGGTTAAAATTCTTTGAAATTAAAGAGCATATTAAGTTAAAATAATAATAATAAATCAATGGTTTTACTTTAATTCTACTTTTTCAAAATAATATCAGGCTCTGTTAAGATTTGGTAGATGGTTAAGTTAAATCGCAAAAGATTTAACGATCCCTTGGGCTTAAATTTAGAAACGACTCATCCATCATATCGAAATATCGAAGAAAAAACAGCTTATTCATTTTAGAATCGTCAGTATCCGCGCGGAAAAGGTCGACCTTTTATTTGTGCATAATTGAACGAAAGCGTAAGTGATTTTAAATTTGAGTTTTGCTCGATACGTTTAAAGAAAATTAAAAGTTTGTTTAATAACTTGCGTATCGATTTTGGTAAAGCATTTTATACTTTAGATTTTTCAGTTACGGACAAAGAGACAACAATATGTTTAATCTCTGAAAATAAGTTTTCTATTCCTTATCTAATCGTAAAAAATGTATCATAAAAAAGTTCAACAAAAAATTACATAAACTAAAGAAAATATAAGCCTTTGATTAATTTAATTAATTAGAAGAATAACCAAGAAAAATTTTACTAAGAACAAACCGACCTTGGCCGGAGAAATTTTTCTTTCCTCATAAATAATTACGACCTCGGCCATGACTCTTCATTCGGCTCCCATGTTGCTCATAACCGGCGATCATTACCGACGCACCGTCGGCGTAATAACCGTCACACGGCAGCTGCTTCTTTCGCTAATGGACTTTTCTCTCTCGTCGTGGCTTATCATTTCCAGCTCCTTGTGATAAACCGCATCAGCATCCACCTGAGTCGATGAAGTCGACGGGTATGGAGGAGGTAGGATAACATGGCGGAGCTACCGCATATTCGTGCGATCGCTGGATGTGCAATTATCTTACGCCGAAGTGTCTCCCTCTAGCGGATAATCTTTACGGGCGGTCACGTTATGCTACGCTCTCGGTGGTAATTTCGAGAGTCGTTTTATGGCTGGAAGACGCGGTTGATGTGGGGAGATGGAAGCGTTTTGTACTTGGTACGTTGTTTTAGGGTGAGTCGGTCGAGCGATGCGAGAAAAGTAATTGGATCGTTGTGGGATTTTTCTCGAAGTAAATACGTTTTACGGTACGATTATTGTTTTAGTTTAATGCCGAAAGACATCAGCTTAACTTGTTTGCGTTGAGAGAATTCTTGAATTGTGAAAATAGATTTATTTTGTGACTACCTTTTTCATATTTAACTTCGTACATGGATTAATATAATGGATTAATATAAACGCAAAATTTGTACGAAATGAGGAAAATAAGTATAGAAAATAATTAAAAATTCAAATGAACTGCAAATGATTAACTCTTTTATCTTTTTAAAAAATTTATTCTTCTATATTTTTTTTTAATATCTGCATGAACTTTCGAGGATGCTTCTACACCTACTTAAAAAAGTTCTCAGCATCTGAGGATGAGGAGTGAGAGTTCTTCAAACGACCGATGTAAAAGGGTACAAAGGACTCATTAGTCATTTTGCAATTCAAATACGCTCTTAGGCTTTATCTCGTTTCATTGTCCCGATAACAAATCTCTTTGTTAATTGTGCGAATGCTGCTTAAAAAAAAAAAAAAACATTCTTTTATATGATAATTTTCATTATCTAAAATTGTAAAAATAATAATAGTTTTAAACTAGTTATTTTTGTTTATTCGGCGTTTGATCGTGACAAGAGATAACGACTCTGTCTTGTTCTATTTGCCAATAGAGTTTGTTTGGAATAAGAAGACGTACATAAACAAATGGGTGATACTCAGTATTTATTCATAATGTGGCTTGCATATTTCAAGAGTTGTATATATGTGCTTGCAAATAAGGAGTTAAATCGGTCGTTTTAGTCTTTGATTTGTCGATAACTTACTTATTATATTCTATTACATGTGATTCTCTACGCATTATGATAGATTGGTCTAAACAATTAAATAAGTTTTATTATATTTTACGATTTAGATACGAAAAGACTATTTATATCGAATAAATTAATATCGTAAGAAAATTTTTCATAATATTAATATAAATTTTTTCAAATACTAATCTTAAACGCGACTGAGATTTTTGCTTCATTTAGAGAATTTTAGATTTCTTTTGCATAGATGTAAAGTAACATCGTTACTTTCTCTAGAAATAATTTACTTTTAAAATTCGATTATAAGTTAGCGTCATTTGATCATCTAAAAGTACGTTAATCAACTGCAAGGTAGTTTCGAAAGTCAAATAGTCCGGGTGAAGTAAATGAATTATAAAAAAAAAAAAAAAAGTGAAATTTGAGAATCTTAAATTATAAAGTATCTAAAATATTGTTAAAATTCAAAACGAAATGGGAATTGCTGTAAAAAATAAGAAATCGTCGCCGATCACTCGACGATCATTTCCATTAATTGACTACTTCATCGTACCTTCCTACTTATTATTTTTTTTTTTTTTTTGAAACCTTTATCAGCATCGTATCTCACGTACTACCCGCGTATCCCACATTACGCACATTTAAAATCCTCAACAAGAGCAAAGGGTCTCTCTCGCATATTACCATATCAATCGTTTGTTTCGCGTACCCCATTGAGATTCCAAACCCAATCGCGTATACCTTGACGCTCGCTTGCGCGTCTCGAATTCCACATGTATATACGATGAGAAAAAAAAAAAAGAGAAGACTATACGGACGCTTCTGCGACACGTGTCGGGACACGCGTCGACACGCGACATCGACACTTGTGTCTGTCTCTCTCTCTCTCTCTTTCTCTTTGAGTGCGTAAGCGCATTATACAACGATATAGAGAACACGAGAATATAACGCGACTCCCGGTGGAGTTAGCTCCGCCACGCATTAAGAAAATTGAAACGTCGATTTGTCGTCCTTTGGCGAATTTTCTCTCTTTCTCTCTTGCTTCTCTTATGCTGGGAGATAATTCTATTATAGGAGAGAAATTCGAGGGGCGGGTGTTCTCGAGGCACTCGGGGCTAAGATATATGGCAGGTAGCGGAGAGGCTGATCGCACGGGAAAGATAAATCGCGAGGCTTAAGGGGCTACGGATGAGAGAAGGAGAGAAAGTGAAAGAGGGGGGGGGGGAAGAAGAGTTTCGTGGATGAGAGAGAGATTATGATGATTTCAATTAGAGCCGGTTATTAACTCGCTCGTACTCTCGGAGAGAGCTTTTTCGCAAAGTCGATGCGAAGGGAGAAAGGATGGGAAGAGAAAGCTTTCTCCTTTTATTTTATTTTTCTTTTATGCTACGCTATTTACATATGTCGTTCATGTTTCAGAAATGTTTAAGACGAATATGTACTTGAAAAATTTTTAATCAATTTTATTTTGTGATTTTTACGTATAACAATATATTACGATAAGTAAAACCCTTTATGTTGAACAACGCGGAAAAAAAAAAGAAGAAAAAAGAATATAAATCAAAGGCCAAAAGAAAAAAGAGCGCTTAAATAATCGATCATGTGCGTTCACGTGCTGTCCCAAACGCTCGACAATTCATACCATACATATATACACACAGCCTTGTAGTTTTTAAAGAGCCCAACACGCACGTATATATTATACGCAACACAAACTTTTTCGCGCGTTTGTATTCTTTTTTATCCAGCGCGTATACGAATCCACACAAACATACACACACAAATACGTAAGAGAATCGGTGTTTACCCTACATTTGCACACACACACACGCGCGCGCGCGCACACGCACGCACGCACGTACATGCAAGCGGGCAGGTGCGCGAGTCGTTAGCGCGAGCATGCGTAAGCGTATATATGCGGAGAGAGGGGTGGAGGGGGGGGGCACGCGCAGTCACGATACGATCGAGAGCCAAACATATGTTCGTAATAATGGCCTCTTGATTTTGACGAAGTACCCTCGACGTAAGGACCTACTATTCCGTGATTGTCCCTTTAATGCTTCACCCCTCGAGTATTACATGTATGAACACATACACATCTCGCGCATGTATACAAATAGAGGCTCGAGTTTAGCAGTCCGTTAAAACAAAAATTGTTTCGTGCGCGCTTCCGAATTACTTTTCTTCCTTTCTTCCTCGTTTTTTTTTTTTTTCTTTTTTTCTTTTTTTTCTTTTTTTTTGGAGTTCGTGGAGTAGTACAGGCTTTGCGTTTAATTGTAGGCTACTTTTCCTCACGAATATTATACCGAACTACAGGAAGTAGCAGCGTTGCGCTTTTTTACTTTTTGGTGTAAAAATTATTGTAGATGCATTGCTTTGTTTTCGATAGGGTTTAAAGGGCCGCTGTCATCTTTTAAAAATCATTTAATATATTTGGTTAATGCATTAACTATAAAATTGGATCATTTATTTGGATGAAAATGAAATAAGCAACAATTGAAATCAAGTGTGATAATTTTGTATCATTTAAGGCATTGTTCTAGTTTAATATAATTTCAATCGTAATTTATTGTTATTTATAAACGGTTGCTACTTTGGAATACGAATAGTTTGAATCGTTATTTTAAGCAATGATTTTATAAGGTTATGTTTACCAGTATTAAATTTATTCGTTAGTAGGTGTAATTTATAGACAGTTAGAGCCAATCGAACGATAAATGAAAATAAAATTATAATTATCAATCATAAAGAATGAATGAAATACGAGTTAGGCAAAGACATAACGATGTATAAAATGCAACGTATATTTATTAAAAAAAATTATTTTGATGTATGTTTATATATTTACAACAATATACATACAATTATGCTAATCGATAACATTGAGAGATGATTTTTTAGATTACGGATATTTTTCTTTTCGCTAAACGACGCCTCAATCTTACAAAGGCATAATATTTCGACGTAAAAAGAGTGGGAGAAAATTCCCCCCCAAAATGAGGGCGAATCGAGATCAAGAGAGGCGTTTCGAAACGATAGAACTCTATATATACTTATATGTATGCGGGTGAGATGGAGAATACCTCGACAATCGCCATTTCTGCGGCATCGGCCATCCGAATCACGTATATTCTACGACGTATATACATAGATATACGATCCTCTCCTAAACTGCAGTCGTCGCTCGCTCGAGCCGTTTCTCCGAGCCCACACGTTCTCTCTCTCTCTCTCTCTCGTTCTTTCTCTCTCTCTTGGCCATAAAACGCGATTCGTGCTCGTCTAATACACGTATACATACCGAGGCCTACACCATCCCGATACTCCCCGTTCTCCTCCTCGTCCTTCGCATAAAACGTGACCGAACTGCCGAACTCGTGCGCCGGCCGCGAATTGCCAAATTTATATATTACCGCGGATAAAAAAAAACAGCAACGGAGAGGCCGAAATTTTTAACCGAGGACCGACGAGAGGGAGGATATACACACGAACTAGCTTATGCTGTTTTACGAGGACGCGTTACTTGTATGCGTTTGGGTGCGACTCTCGTTCGGGGATTCGAGGATTATTTTTATAGGTGTGTGTATGTGTACATAAGCTCGCGCGAGCGGATGGGTTTAACACTTTTCAAGTGCTCTCTTGGAGATACCGGAGAAAAAAAATTGTATGCGAGTGCGCGTATACGTCGACGATATTTTCTTTGGATTTGTGATTTGACGTAAAACAATATATTATTTTCTTTTGTTTTGGTTTTTAAAGTGTATATTTGTTTATAAAAATTAAACGGCTTAATATCATAAAGGATAAACGTGAACAAAAATTTTTCGTTATAGAGTTTTTATAAAATTATTGTAAAATAATAACGTAACTATCGACTTTTAAAATTGAAACGAATAATTTTCGTTTGATAAAAGGTAATCGAATCGTCAAGATAAAATTAATAATCTAACCGGCAATCATCTCACTTTATAATTTAAACTATTAAATAATTCTCTACTTATCCCTAAATTACTTTTTGAAAGCGGTTTTCGATTGCATTTTTATCGCAGTTGCAGCCATTTTATTATATTCAAAACGAGTGAATCATTCATGATTCTAAAGTAAAACGAAATTTATATCTGATCGATAAAATGACAGTTTTGTGGTGACTCCGTTCTTTTTCCATGTACTTTTCATATATATTTTATTTTTATATACATATATATTTTAAAAGGACGCACGTTTCACTTGAATAAAATTCGATTTAGTGCGATTTTATTTGTAAAACCTATTCATCGAAGTCTAGTGTGCGGTGAAAAGTAAGATGTAGGTGAAAAATTCATAAAATTTATTTTTCATGCAGGGTTTAAGAAAAAAAAAAAAAATAAATAAATAAAAATAATTGAAGAAAGAAAAGCGTCGTCGCCGCATAATATGTAAATAATCGATGTAGCGGTGTAAAGTGAGGGAGTGAATGAAAATTATTGTAATGCGATGTAAAAATTAAACTAAAAGTAAAATGACCGTGTAATCATTTGTTTTGAAATTGTCATCCACATATTTATAAAAGTAAATATGGAATTACAAACTATTTATAAAATTTATTCATAAATAAATTTATGCTGTACAAACAGGACTCTGCATTAGCACCTAAAACTTTCCTTCAAAGAATTTAAAGCAAGCCTTGCACCGATATACCATAAACAACTCGTTACCATTATAAAAAGCTCTCCTTCCCTCCCCCCCTTCCCCTCCCGTAAAAATTAAGAGGGCATACTAAACGCGTTTCGATCGCGCTTCTCGACATTATACAACCCGCCGCGAATATTTACGCTACGATACACAAATAAATAACTGAGAGCATCGCGTCATCGTCGTTTTATTTTGCAACAAGTCGTCGATAGCCTCTCGAATTACGTTGAGATTTCAAACGGGGAATAGTTGCCTTCCTCTAAATTCTTTATGCGTCGATATCCCGATCTTATTTTTTCTTCTTCTTAATCTCTCAGCGTCGATATTAATTTAACAAGTTGATATATTTGGGTTACGGTCTTGAAGTATTTTAAAATTTAAATATTATTTGAAAATTTTATCTCGATAATTTAGAGCAAGAAACTTTTTTTTTATGGATATAAAAAATATTTTAATTCGATTCTTATTGACTTACATAAGAATAATGGTAATGAATTATCGATATTCGTCGCGTTTGTTTTAATAACTTTCAAGTTCAAACGTAATTATTTACATCATACCGTTAAAATTTAATCCGTATCGATTTTATCAAATTTTCAAGTAGATAGCATTCATAAATTTTCAGCGATAGCAAAAATATTGAATAACGCGTGTAAGAATGTACGTTTAGTTAATGCGCAATATACAAGATTAGCTCTTCAAATAATGCGATTCAAATAACAGCATTGCAACTTTAACTTCAACCACAAAGTAAATTAAACATTAACGAAGCGGTAGATTTAAAAATCTTAAAATTACCATTCGTATATCACTTTTAATGATAAAGCCTTTTTCTTTCCGCTCAAACTTACCCATTTCAGGGCAATGAAATGGCTCGTTGCCCATCGCAATTTAAAAGTGCTCACCGGCTCTTGCCTCTTACTCTTTATTAACGCTAATCGACTCGAAGGGTATATTATATTCCCCTTTCGCTTTACCTTCGCCTATATCCAAATGATTAATCGATATACGTACCGGGTATAAACATATAGGAGCCGAAACTCCTCGTCGCTCTTTTTTTGTTTTTTTTTGTTTTTTTTTTTTTTTTTATCGTGTTGCATCGTCGTTGTCACTCGAAAACGAAACATAGAAAATGGATAGACGATTTCAATTTCACGGCCGTACAATTACAATTGAACGCACAGAAAAGAAAAACGTGGAGAGAACAGATACATCGACACACGCATGTATACATTCATCGGTGCGATGACGAGGCGAAAAAATCGAAATCGTTCGAAAAGTAGCTGGTATCGAAGTAGGTGGTAGTCGAGTACTTCTCGATGTAGACGTACTCACAGGTGTTCATCCACGGTGTGCACAAGACATGCAAACGTTCTCGCACGACGCACACGCATGTTAACACACATACGTAGAGACAGAAACAGAGACAGAGAGAGAGAGAGAGATACGAGCAGCATATCACGAAACGGCGTTTACGTTGTCGGTAAATTTAGGACTCATTAAGTTTCCACTCGTCGTGGAGAGGTATACAGCAATCGCCGTCGTGTGTGGCGTGTATCTACCTCGGGCTCCCCAACGGCGCGAGCACAGAATTACACAGCTCCTCGTTGGTACGTGTGCGCCTCGACGTATACCGACCGCGAAAAGGGCCGTAAGAGGGAAGACCGTAAGTATTATTGTAATTATACACTTAGGTTTACTTCCTGCGCCCGAGCTGAGCAAACCCTCCCTTTCCTTCCTTCCTTCCTTCCTTCCTTCCTTCTGGTTACACGTTTTCCCTCTTTTCCACTCTCGAATGGAGAAAGAGAGAGAGAAAGGAAGGGAGAGAGTATGTACGGTAATAAAAAGTAATGATAATAATCATTTGCTTTAATCGCGGAGAACGGAATATACACGCCATTGCGCATATTTTCCATGGAAAATGCGTTTTACGCGACGCTGTTTTTTTTTTTTTTTTTTGCGAGTTACTGGTGGGAATTCTGATTGTTGGGCGTAAAAAGGAAAAAGAGAGGGAGAGAAAGATGGAATAGGATAGAAAGCTCGACGATCGAGAAATCGTATGTTTTGACTATTCATAATTCATCGAGGGAATCGATCGATTACTTTTTCATAAGCTAAGGATGATCGAAATCAATGAGCCGATTGCCGGCCGAGTGAATGAATTCGTAAACGGAAGTGAATTTATGTACGTTGACGTAGGTAGCGAGTATCGTTCTAGTGAATGAAGTTAATATTTAAGGACGCGCAACAGATCTCAGCGAATTTTTGTAGACAGAGGCTTTCGCTTATCTAATTGATTTAATTCATTAAATATACGTATGTGCACTATAATATATAAAATTCGTTTTTTAACAGGCAAATAAATTCTAAATATTTTATCTTAAATTATTTGAACATAATATTGAATCAAATAAAAACAACACCTTTACATTGTTTTTCACAATCATGTACTTAAACCGATTAAAAAGCTTTCGTGTGTACCGATAAATTTTTTCATCCGTATGCGTCACCGAAAGCCGAAGCTAAAGTCCAGCATAAGATAAACCGGCAACTATAATCCCAGGGTGTACGTCGTTGCGTACACACGACACTTAACTTCTATTTCCCGAGTGGTCAACGAACGTATGTGTGTCCGCGCTTGCAAGAGAGCTTTTCCATCCTCCCTCTCTGCAGCCCGTTGGCCCGCGCTGCAGGTGACCTTTTTCCATTTTCGCCAAAGTTTGACCGATGCGCCACGCGATAGCTCTTTGTATTGTCTATACATCGCGATGTTCTCGTGTACGGTTGTACTGCTGCTTTCACATTGGGTATATAGTAGAGAGTTTAGATTTATTGCGATCGTTGAAACCTCGATTATCGAATGGGAGAGGGAATTGGTTTAATTAGATTTCGATGGGTTGCTCTTGCTGAATCGTTGTGGTTTTTGGTATTTTTATGTATAATTTCGTAAGTTTTATAAATTGTGTAATACTTGTTTTAAATTTATATTAACTTGTTAACTTTAAATCGTTGAATAGTAAATTCACGTATTTTTTTTTTTTTTTTTTTTTTTTATAAAAACCGTTAAACTTACTCGATAATGTTCGCCATTATTTTTTACTTTAATTTTAAAATATTGTTAAATGATTGCGGGTAGATTCATTTTGCATATTACAAGTTAAAAAGTATTTTTTTTTTTTTTTAAATTATTCTGAGGATTTTACCAAAGTTTAATACGAGTTTAAAAACTGCAGCAGTTTGATTTCGAAGTAAAAGTATCGCATGTTTGACATAATTTAACCTGAAACATTATTTATTTTAAAGAGAAAAAACATCATTTAAAGAACGAAACTTCAATTTGAAGCGAGTCGATCTATTTATGATATAAAATATATTTTTCAAATACTTTATGAAAGAACAATAAAGTTCCACAATCTTAACAATGATTCATATAAATTTCATCCTTTAATCGCAACGATAAACAACAGCGTTTCTCAACGTTTCTCAATCATCTCAACAATATACTAATCATAAAATTTAGATAAGCCACAGCGTCAACATAAATGGCGATCCAACGTTTTACAAACCATCGACGGAAACGTAGCTTTTCTCTCCGTATAGCGCAGCTCGTGCTATCGATCGTGGGGCAAACTGTCCGGCCGCTGTCCTAAGCGCCCGAACATACACAGCTCGAGAGCTTTTCAACGCTCGTGTACGCTTAGACTTGTCTCCATTCGTATGTAATACCTACACATAAGCAGTTGCACTTGTCGAGCGTACACCGCGACTGTCTTTTTGTTCCGCTTTTTCTTTGCGTTCCTCTTTCTTTTTTTTTTTTTTTTTTTTTTTTTTTTTTTTTTTTTTTTCTTAACGTGTTCAAGCTGCGATTAGCAATGTAGGTATGACGTCGTTGCCGAGTTCATACTAGGCTAGTCTAAAGTTCGGTTGGAATCTATGTCGGGTTTGGCTTTTCAGTTTTTACGATGATTAAGAAAATTAGTGCGTAGTTTCTGAACTTGCATTATAAGTATTTATAGATTCTTTGGTATGAATTTGTAATCGATTTGGATATGGTTGAATCGTTACATGTTTCTTGTTTTGATTGACATATTCGTTGAATGAGTATATTTATCTTCGGTTTATTTGAAAAGTCAATAAGTTAAGTATTAAAATTTGGTATAAATAATTTACTGAAATTATCGAAGAATGCAATAAATTTATTTTACAATGTTATCTAGTTTATTAGAAAGAAATAAAATTAGATGTAATCGAGATTTCAAAGTAATTTGATTAATTGGATTAAAATTGATTAAAACGTAAATTTTATCATATTTTAACTAATTCCGATGAATGTGATAATTGTTTGATAGGTGCATCTGTCATTTACGATAATAAAGTAAAATAAAGTAAAATCTTGACTGTACTGCGTAACCGAAGTACGTTTATAATAATCAGAATATTGAAGGTCGTTTAACGAAACCAAAGGCATAATTATTTTTACGTACACGTGCTTTTTTAAAAGTTCATTTAAAATTAGTTCAAAAGATGTCAATTATAATTGATTCGTGTCGATATAATTTGAATTCAATGTTTTATTCGGAAATACGATAACTCAATTTCTTTATACGATACGTTTACATCGCGCGATACGTGACTGTTTGTCGATATACATATATATATATATATATATATATATACACACACACATGTATGTATATATACCTATTCTATTGCTAAAATATTTTACTTTTGATTGATTAAATTCAATTATCATCGATAAATGCTATCCATAGTTATTGAAGCCTTCGCGAGCTTTAAATTTACACATTATTGGTTGATATTAAATTTACACTACATTTACGTAAAATGATAAAAAAGTAAAACAAAAGATTATAAACGGAAAGTTTATAAACCAACGCAAATTTTAATAATTCCTTTGAAGCTATAATTCAACAACCGTCTAAATCAAAATTGCCCAAAATCATGCACCTATTGACTCCATCGTAACGAATAACAATCGCAAAGACGCACCACAGACGAGTTAATTAACTCGCTGTATCGCTACGGTAAGGTAAGCAAAAGGACAAACGAAGAAAAGTATAAAATTGTAATCTTCTCGCGATGGTCGAGTTATGTCTTGTTCGAAACGTTCAATAGATAAGGGGAAGGAGGAGTATGGATACGTCGCAGCTTGTGTGTATCCTTAACGTCAGAGGGAGAGAAAAAGAGAGAGAGAGAGAGAGAGAGATGTGGGCGCTCGCCATAATTTTCAATTTGGCTCGAATTAACGGCTCCTATTCCGCGGCTTCTCTCTCGTTTCTCGGGTGCGTGAAGCTCGATAAATAAGGACCGGGGGAAAGGGGAGGGGGGAGAGAGCCGAGTGGTGGTAGTAAATATAAATCAGGAGTGATTGGATGTAAGCGGGGAGCGTTATGTGTCCCCAGCGTCTCGTGTGTGGGGTTGCTTCGCGGCGGCGATACTCGTTGGCCTACTCTCTCTTTCTCTTGCTCTGTTCATCTTACCCTCTATATATACAACTACTTCTTTCTTTCCTCTCAACTTACGTGCGTTAACATCAGCCCCTCTACTTCTTTTTCTTTTCTTTGACGGCTAACCTACCGGTGCGTAATTTTTGTGTGCCTCGCGTGGGATATTCGCTTCTCGTCCGGAATTTCTTCCTTTCGTTTCTCGTTTCGACGAGGGTGGAGAACGAATTGCTAAAGGAATAATTTTTGAGGAAAAGTCGAGATGCTGGTAATGAGATAATAGTTGAAAGTTTATGCCTTGTCGTATTAAAATGGGTGAGGTGTTTAAAAAATAATGTCTCTTGCCAAAACGTTTTGTAATATTTGTCTCAACGAAAATTTATTGATACGAGTAAAAGTAGAGAGATTATGATTAAATCGTTGAAAAGTGTTTATCGTCAAAAAAAAAAAAAAATCATTCGTAGCAACAATGTTCGACATTTTTTCAACGGCAATTATTTCATTGAAAAAAAGAGCAATTTTCGTTGCTTAGATATCGATAAATTTAATATTTATCCACTCGCTGTAGCGCATTTAAATCCTTCGTAACAAGCATCGCCGCAATGATCAAACAGCACCGATTCGTTTCCCATTTCATTCCTTGCCACAAAGAAAACTTCAATTCCAGTAGTCGTTTCACCATTCGGAAACAATATAATTTCCAACTTAGCTAACTTTTCTCTCCATCCCTCTCTCTCTCTCTTTCTTCTTATTCGTTCTCCTTCCCTTCCACGAAGAGCAAGAGAAAGAGAGAGAGAGAGAGCAGAGGGCATTGCGCGGGCGCGACTACTTGATCGATGTGCGAGCTAACTTCCTCCTTCTCACGCGCAGCCACTTACTCTGTCTCTCTCTTTCTCTGACTCCCTCTCAAGTGTTCGTATAGATATATAGCTTCGCGCAGGGCATTTCTATGTATGTATGGCTCGACTACGCGTACCATAGAGAGAAATAGATAGATAGATAGAGAGAGAGAGAGAGAGTTCCCTCCCTCGGAATCCGTCGCTCGTCGCTCATTTATCACATCCGCCAATATTTTCTAATCCGAACGAACGACCCGCGTTTTTCCGCAGTTGTTTCATCAATTTATATGGAGACACGCGAGCGCGTGTCCTATTTTCTTTTTTCTTTTTTTTCTTTTTTTTTTTTTTTTTTTGAAGTGCATTCATCTGTGGGATTGACGAATTTTGATGAAGGTTTTAGAATGGAATGAGAGAAAAGTTATTGCTTTTCCAATTTTTTTTTTTGTTAGATTGAAATTTAATGGATCGTAAATATATTATTTTTAATTGAATTTATTTTTTATTTTGCTTAAACTCGCGTAAAAGTTTAATCGTAGGATTCTTTTTACACGTCCATAATTGAATGTCTTATTTTAAACATCTATAAATTGTAACTTTATTTTAATAACATATTATAGCTATTCTATTAGCAAAAGTTTAATTTCCGTTATTACTAAAAGTTTTTTTACTTCAAGTTCCGTATAATTCTAGAACACATAAAAACTAGCGAACAAATCCACGAATCATAGTGACTCTTTCATTACGTGTAAATGGATATTCAGGTCATTCTTAAAGACAATTATTTTGACTGGATTTAAATTGGAAATCAATGACTATCTAATGCAGTAGTAAAGAAAACTCGAACGATACATTTTGCATTACATTTAATCCGTCGGAAAAATTTCAGAATAAAATTTACGAATTATTTATTTCAAATTCGATTATTATAATAACTAATTTATTGTCAGTTTGAAATATTTTTTACATTCACCTAAAAAATTTTGTAAAATTTACAATTTGTTATGGAGAATTATTAATATAACAAACATACTTTATAAAGCATTGATGTATTAAAATATTTACCGTATTGTAAGTTTTATCTTAACTCTACAAATAAAATCAAATATATTATAAATTTAGCGAACAGCTATATAGTCTATGAGAGGAAACACCAATTCATTAAAATAAATTCTTTATACGCGAGCGCTCATTCTTTTATTCTTTCGCGCCAACCAAACTTTACTCAACATTTCAATGATTCGCGTGAGAAATTTATGATTCATCTCTAGTAAAGAAGAGTTAGTCGATGAATTTTATTTTTTTTTATTACAAGCTTTATAAAACGTCAACGAGAGGGAAAAGAGAGAGGGGGAGAGAACAACTGACGAATGGAAACACATTTCTCGAATTGAGAGCATGAACAACGAGTTTCCGAGTATGCATGCAAAATGCATAACTCGGATATGAAAAGAGGGAGGATGAAGAGGGGATGGAAAATGTTCGACCGGTCGTGGCACGCGTTCGTTTTTGCAAAATCGAAGTGTCAGCATCCTATTTTTCTCGGTTCCTATGGCGCTAGTAATTTTTTTTTTTTTTTTTTTTTCGTTATTTTCGTTTTTCATTCGCGCGAAAAAGAATTGCCGTCGGCGGTTATACCTCGCTCCTATTCTGAATTTGTCATTCGCGTCAGTTTTGTGCGCGCTCGCTTTATTCAATCAACGAAATTTATTGACTAAAAAGAATGCGCTTTACTCGTATTGCCAATTATCATTAAAAGAAGAGTAGGAGTTAGCGAAGAGTAATTCTTCAATGCAAGAATATGGATTGTGAAGAGCTGGATTAAGTCGTCATCGTCGAAATAGTTGTCTCTGTTGAATGACAGCATTTCAAACTTTTTTCCATTTTTTCATTTGTTTCGTTTTATTTGTTCAATTTTTTTTTTTTTTTTTTTTTTTTTTATTATTATTATTATTTTTATCCCAATAACAAAGATGACATTAACTTGTTACGACATTTCGACGTCATGGAAAACATATCTGAGCTTTTTGTAATGCGAACTTTTACAGGAAAATACAATTTAATCTGTATAATAATGTTACCGCTAATTGGATACAGGTCTATCAAATCAATAATTCAAGAAGATCATTGTCCCTGCAGTAATGGTTTTTCTTTTTTACATGTTAACGTTTTCCTGTAGCTAAATTTTGGATATATAGATTTTAGATTACGCGATTACACACTGGTCCAATTTTAAGCTATTGCATAAGTAACGAATGTTATGGACAGGTCAAAATCAAACTAGATCCGAGTTCTATTTTGGCCTCGAGCTGTCCATATAACTTCTCTCCCTTTTTGTCATTCTAGCGCTAAACTAATATATATCGCAGACCGGAAATAGTGCGACAAAGTGTCAGTTTGTCTTCGGTCATCGCACAACCACTACTACTCTCCCCTACACCTTACCGTATTTACCAAAAAACATTGCGTCGATATACGTATGAGGTGGACGCATCAATCGTTCGTTTTTCCCAGATAACAACGATGAAAAAAAGGTGCACCGTCACCCCTCTACCGTTTGTACTCAGACTACGACGGAAAAGAGAAAAAAAAAAAAAAAAAAAAAAAGAATCCAGTAACGAACACGTGCGTACATCTCTCACCCCGTCCATCGCCACTACCACACACCATCGACAAGTGGACAACTGTCGCTCGTATGCGACACTTCATATATAATTAATGTCGAGGCTGTTTGTACACACACACACATACACGAGCTCGCGCGCATACGCACGATGAGTGGGCCCAAAGAGGAGTGAGTTTGAAAGGGGTACAACGTGTGCGGTGTGTGTGTGTGTACGAGCTACCGCTGTAGCTTTGTGTATCTCCGCTATGTTTATATGTGTGTATGTGTATCGTTGGATTATATAATCGATACGTCGCACGGTGGCGCGTTGCTTCGCTCTCTCTCTCTCCCTCTCTCTCTCTGCACCTGTGTCTCTTCTCTATATTATATCCGCTGTTGCATCAAAGCTTCGTCGAGGTTTTTCTCTTGGTACGAAGCGACAATATTACCCTTTTTTCCCTTAATTTCGAGTTGTTGCCGTTAGTCGTTGGTGATAGTAAAACGCCGCGTTGCGATAATCTTCAACGGATGCGTTGAGTTTGTAATATAAACGCGTTGAATAATAAATACACGTCGTATGTAGAATTTTGTCAATGTTTAGAGTATATCGACACGTTTAACATAAGCATTACGAAAACGTCAATATCATAACAACATCGGTAATATTAGTTGGAGTATTAAATACTTTCGATTTGAATCAATAACGAACCTCATCAGAAGCTGCTTATCGCTGAATTTATGATAATCAAATTTCTAATTGGTTAGTAATCTGGTATTGAGTACAATAGTGTCAGCCATATATTCAAGTATGAATGTACTTATCTGACTGGTATTGTTATGTTAATGGAATTCCGTGTATATTGTTTTCGTAGAAAAACGAATCGGATGCAAAGGAATGAGTTAAATGAGTTAGGATTATCTTGAATACAATTTGCTATGGACCTATGTGTATTAATAAATCGTCATAAAAACATGATTTTTACGCTATGTTTTAAACAATGATGATCACTTTGAATAAAGTTTCTGCAAAATGTTGTTACGTTTCACGAGATTTATTAATATTCATTACTTGCAAAAAATAAAATTTTTTTTTAATATCTGATTTAATATCTGATGATAAAATTCGGCATTTAATCAATGTTTAATAACAATTTTAAGCATTAAACATTTTAATTCAATAAAAAACATAAAGTATCACATATTTATCATTTCTCATCAAGAAATGCATAAGTTCAGAAAAAAAAAAAAAAATTAGTAAATTTTATTATCGAGTGCACAATCCAGCAAGAGCCAAGCGAACGTAAAAACCCTGGAAACTGATTGAGTTCTGTAATTGAAAGGCCAGCAAGTGAGACCAGGTCGCGTGCATATTCATGAAACGTACAAAGTTTCCTATCCGTTTTAAAGCGAGGGGATAAAACCGGGAAAAATTATTCCGGCTATTTTACGAGCTGTTTAACAATCGGTACTTCTCAATTATCAAATCGGTCAAGTTATCGCCGAGTGAGAATGTATTTTTTTTTTTTTCTTTTATTTGGAACTGCGAATTAATTATTTTATTATAAATGTGTTTAACTTTTAGAAATAAAGAAAATGAAATATTTTTTGCGCACAAAATTTCAAAGTTTAAATAACTATTTTTATATAGAAAATTTATGTAGAAAAAAAAATGCTCTTTTTTTCAACGATCCTTGCGACATTGACGATTCTGACCTTAAACAGATACACTCTAACACACAACGCCGTACGGTTTTCCACACACTCGTAAAATAAAAATATACCCACACACACGCGCGCGCACGCACGCACACACATACGTATATACACAGCTTGTCGCAAAGATAGTCAGAAAAAAAAAGGCGAAAGAAAGAAATGAGTAAATGAGAAGGAGAGAAAGAGAGTAGATCAGTTGGTTGGTCGGTATATTGGTGATAATTTAATTTCATTAAAACGGTGCATTTGGCCGTATCGCGCAATATTTATAAAATGATGATCGATCCTCAAACTCTCTCGTTCTTTCTCTCCATTTCTCGTCCTCTCTTCTTTTAACACCCCGAAATACTCGTCCAACGAGCGAGGTGAAAAAATAGCCTAGTTCAGCCGCGTCGACGTCGCGACTTACACTCGTTTGCATCGTGATTATCGATTCGACGTCCTCTCTGCTGCGCGCTTTTCTCGCTTTCGACTCTTCCCTTTCTCTCTTTTCTCTGAAGCTCTGGTCTTTGTCGCTCATTAACCATTGAAAGTAAACAAAGTTAATAATTACGATGCTTATGGCACTGTGAAATAAACTAGCTGGCGAAAGGTTTGGGCTATTCTTTTATGTATGATTTCTCTAGTTTTGTGGTCGTACGATTCCTAGCGCGGTATTGTTTATGCGAAACACGTGGGTCTAGGTTTGTAAAATAATTTATGATGTTGTGATATCTTTTATACACGTGACAATAATCGTTTCCACGCAAATAATTTTAGGGATCTTTACGATTTGGTATAAAATTTAAGGAGCGTAACAAAATGAAACTAAATTTGTGAATATAATGAGTAATTTTATTCGAATGAATTAAAGGTAACATTACTAGAATTCTACACGGCTGTTTCGCAATTCTATCATTAGTATATTATACAGATAATTCGATAATCAATAATATTTCAGTGCCATTTCCAATGCTCATTTACTACAAAATATGTTTAAAAGTATCCTATCTTAAGATCTTGTACATTAATTCAATTACATAAAATCGCTTAAAAATAGATCGACGTTCAGTTTTTTATTTTGTTAATATTGTTTGTAGTTTATTTAAAAATATCTATAATTAAATCAATAGCGTTAAAAAAAGGGTTTTTTAAAAAATACGAAATAACATAAAAATAAATCAATATAAATAAAAATGTCGAAGAGGTATTTTAATTTTACCACATTATTTTACAAATTTGAAATTTTCTAATGCTTAATTTTGGACTTGAAATTCACAGAGAGAATCGAGGAACGTTTTCGAATCGCTGATTTCCTGTTATCAAACGAATAATGCAGATCTTGTCCTAAAATTGACAGTTGGATAATTGACTGACATAATGCAGATAGATGAAATTTCATATATCAGGAATAGTGGATTCGTATATTTTTTGAGTTATTTTAAAATAATTTTTAATCATTAGTTTGATTTATAAATAAATCTTGTTCTTTTCTTCACTTACAAAAACGAAGAATTGATAATAAACGTTTTACCTCGAGGATAACTAGTTTTTAAGTTTAAAATTTCATGCAGTATTTTTATTGATATTAATAATTTTCAATTGGATCTTAAATTAATGTTCTATTATTTCGTCATTATCGATAGAAAATATTAGATGTTGAGCATAAGACTGCCTTTTTTAAAATGCATATTCATTATCGAACCGCTTGAAACAGAAGCAATAAAAAATCGGAAACTAAAAGACTTTCAATCGATTGTCATGGTATCTATGATACCAAACCATCGGCCCAACTGAATGCTAAATCAAGCAAATCCAACGAAGCTTCAAAGTAAAACAAGCAAAAGAAAAATCCAATCTGACGTTTAAAAAACTCCTTGTAAACGCAAACCTCATCATCCATTGGAAGAAGAAGACGAGATGGAACGTACGTAAGGGTTTGTAAGATCTTCCTCTCTTTCTCTCTCTCTCTCTCTCTATCTCTCTATCAAGTATAAAGTAAAGCAAGGGGAGCAAGAAGGTCTCATCGCGTTTGAAGAAAGCGAGCGAAGGAGAAATCGGAGAGACAGCGATTACGGGTCGAATCCGCGTTATCGGGTGGCTCGGATGGGTGTGTACACCGGTGTAATCTCATCTAGGCACTCCCTGAGTCGCGCGTTGTGCCAAGAGCGAATGCGCCCGCCCGCACGAGCGACGGTTTTTATCCTATTACGTCACATGAATAAACTAAAGACTTTGAAGGCCGCGCCGTCGAGACGACGGCTCCTGCTGGCTGCACCGAGAGAGGGAGAGAGAGAGAGAGAGAGAGAGAGAGAGAGAGAGACAGAGAGATGTGGAAGCTTTACTTTGCTCATACTTGCTATCAGCCCCTCTCTTCTTTTCTTTTTTTTCGGTGGAGGTGGCTCGAGGATAAAAAACTCGGTAGCATGGATCAAAAAGTGGGTCTTTCTTTTAACCTTATACCTATAACGTCGCGCTGATTTTCATCGATGAAAATTTTGTTTATCCGACGAAAAAGGACAAAAAAATATGCTCTTTAAACGAGAAGGCTAGAGTCGAGGCTGCTTAGAAAAAACGAAGCGCTGCTTAGGCGATGCGATATTTCAATAGGTTCTTAACGCTGGTACATAAAGTGCATATAAAGTCGATGATCGCCGGCTTGATATTTAGGTTCCGTTTTATCACAGTATAAAAGGCTTTTTATGTAAAATAGAAAATTTAACGCGCCGTTGAAATTTCTTTTTTTTTCTTCTATTTATAATGTCTTTCGAACGCCTTGATTTCCGACGTAAAAAGTATCATGTCGTCACTAACTGTTTTTGTAATTTATGCAAACATTATTAAATATTAATTCTATTAAAATTCAATAGGATTAATGTTGTTGTTTAATAATTCATAAAAGAGTATATTTTCGTGTAAATACAAACATATATGATATGCAGGAATTAAAGTGATTTTAATGATTTTCCTTTCTAAAGTTGAAGACGGTAACAAAGTTAAATTAAATATAATGAAAATAATTATTAATTAAACTTGAAGTTATTATAAGAATATGAAATATTCATAATCTATTCCATAAATAGAACGATGAACAAGGAGCAAAATTTATCGACAAAGGATTAATCAACTGTGCGCTTTTTGATAAATTAAAAATTAATTTTGTAAAAAAATTTTTTAGAAAAGAAAACAATGACAAAATATTTAGTTATCATATTTTAAAAATCTGTGTTCTTTTCAGTTAATTACAATATCATAGATTTTCAAGAATTGATTCGAAATCCGTTCGAGTATACGTTAAATACTATAAAAGTTGTGGATTAACGATTTTAGAATCAAATTATTTAATTAAATATGACAAAAGTCAATTAGAGACAAGATACGAAACATAGATTTCATATAAAAAATTCATCTGTCGTTTTATATTATGAAATCATTGAAAGTTAACCATAGGTGAGTATAGACCTCGCCACCTCGACTTTCAAGTAACTAAATTTTTTAATTAATCTCGAATTTAAATATTATAGCCGACGTTAACATGAATTATTGCTTGTTAATTAATACTTCTTCGAAAAAAAGAGTATATGGATATATTGTACAATAAATTACGGATACACTTGTGGGTTACGAACAATAATTTGAATTGCTACAACGGGTGATATTTATTACAGTTTATTCAGTAGGAATTAGACTTCTTTGTACTTTAATAATTGAACGTAAAATAAACTGAAATTAAAGCTTGAAATCGTGCATTTATTGATTCTATAAATCTTGCTTTGGTAACATTTTTGACTAATCAATGTGACTTAATCATTAGAGAAAAATAATTTAACAGAAATCAAGAGAAAAACATTGATATAAAGATATGAAAGTAATAACACAATTAATATTCATTAAGATTTGCATTTTTTTGAATAGCCATAAAGTATAAACAAAAATAATAAAGAACTGTCACTAAATAAGTGCTTCCTTGATTTTTATTAAATAAGATGATGTTTATCTTGATTTATTTATTAACTGCTATATTATTTTTTATTTAATTTATTAGTTCTGCATTGTAATAAAAAAAGAAAACAATTTAGATTATTTATTAAAATTCTCTTCTAAAAATATTTGCAATGAAATATTTTGTTCAAGTTAAAAAAATACTTATTTTTTTGCTTAATTTTTATAAATATAAAGATGTAGATTATTATATTACATTTGATAAATAATAAAAAAAAAAAACATTAAATGAAACAGTATAATTTAGTCTTATTAAAAAAAAAATGCAATATTTTAAATAAACAAAACAAATAATTATGATTTAAAAACAAGAAAATTATAGTAGACGAGGAAAAATATACTCTTCATTTAAAGTACAATATTTTTTAGATTCACGCACGGCAATTATTTTTAATATAATAAATTAAATTAATATAATAATGACTTATATTATTGGTTTTCTTTTGAATTTCATATACTTACAATAAGTGAAAGTAATAGAAAATGTTTTTCTATTTTGTAACTTATTTAAATAGTTTTATAATAGTTGACTCTTGCAGTAATAACATAGTTCCATATTATAATAACAAATTAATCTGCAGTAATTTGTAATAATTTGAGAAATGTAAATATATCCCGGTAAGATGCAAATATTGAAGTAATTTTATATTTTCATAAATAATGAGATTTTCAAATGAATATATAATCATGTTTACATGTGCATTATTTAGTAGAACTTTTTTACTTTATATTTCATCAAGCGTGGAATAAAACTACCTATAATTATGAATCACATCGCATTTTTTCTTACACGTAAACATTAAATATGAAATTAAATATCCCATAGTGATTTCAACGCGGATTTTAAACTAATCGGTTAAACTTTCACGCAAGACGACGATCGAGACGTGGTTATTTTAAAAAAGAATAAATAGGAGAAAAGAAAATAAAATGACAAAAACGATAAGATATCGTCTCACTTACCGTAGGATTTGGCATACATCGTCTCGGCGGCGGCGCCATGGGATCCGGCGCCGCGCGATACGGGGGCGGCGAATACCTGCCCGATGGAAAGCATCCCGGCGCCGATATCGGCGTCCCGTGCAATCCTTTACTGCTCATCATCTTGTCCGGCGAGTACATCATCCTGAATAATTCGAGCTTTACTGATCCGTCGTCGCTCGATTGCGGATGGATGGATTGCTAAGCTCGCGATTGAGGATCGTCGCGTTTTAAAAACAGCAGCCGGATCCTCGCCGCTCGGGTACGCAGCGACGGCCGATTGCACAGCTCACCTGGTGCATAGATGAGCTCGTAGCTCTTTTCTTCACCTTTTCCGCGATTTCACCATTTAATCAGTGTTTTGTTTGTTTATTTTTCACGGTGTTCGAGCAACGTTATTATTTAATCGTTTCGCAACACCGTTTACGTTCGCCTCGAGCGCGTTCGATGTACGATCGGTTCGAAGCGAACACCGATCAGCGTCGGTCGATTTATTATCTACACCTTTAAAGATAACGCTTCGGTCCCGAGGCGACGGCTTTGGGCCGTCTTGGCCAAAGCGACGACGACTTCGTCATGGGGTCGCGGTTATAGACACCTATAAATCGTCACCTTAAACTTACGTAAAACTTTCCGGAGTGTTTGCCTTGAAACTCTGTCTCCCCACTGTCCCAACGTCTCTTTCGAATTCTTTGTTCACTATTCGGCACAGTTAGATATTTAATTTATGTTGCAAACTTTATGATCCTCCCTCTTCCTTTGTAAAATCATGCACTATTCAACCAACGACAAACACCAAACCTGACGACTGTTCCGAACGCAAAAAAAGAAAACCTTTCACACTTTGATTTATATATTATTTTTTCCATTAACCGATCTTATCAGTATGATCTCTCTTCTCCTCGTAAGATTCTGTAAATGAAATTTTGTTCTTCGGTATTATATTCAGCACAATCAAGAGAGAGAGAGAGAGAGAGAAAGAGAGAAAAATACGAGTCAGCCGTACGACTGGCTGGCAAGAGTGCGCGACATGTTCTGCGGATGTGTGCCGGGTCGCGAGACAAATGCGAAGTACAGACACACGTAGCGAGACGGAGAAGGAAAATAATCGCGCGCGCGCATGGGAGAGAGAGAGAGAGAGAGAGAGCAAACCAGTAGCAGCCAGCAGCAGCAGTAGCAGCAGCAGCAGCAACCCCTGCCACCTTGTGTGGCTACATTGGAAGTACGAGAGAAAAAGAGAGAGAGAGAGAGAGAGAGAGAGAGGGAGAGAGAGAGAGAGAGAGAGAGAGAGAACTGGGCGACATCCCACCCCGGGTTAGGCGATCCGGTGGTCGCGTGTCGGCAACGGGGTTGGCCGCTCCCCCACCCGCTCCACCCCCGCGGAGGGGGTAGAGAACGAAGCGGAGCATTCCCGGGGCCTCGAGTGGTGCGCGCCGCCGTAGTGGAAGAAGACATCGATCGCTTGGCGCGCGTTGGTTCGAGCGAGAGAGCTGCAGGTGCGCCTCGGTAAGTACGTTGTTGTTGGCGTTCTCTCGGGCGGCTTGGCCTGTGCGGGGGTGGCGTTGGACGAGGGATCGGGGGAGCGGAGGGAAACCGGAGATCAGGCGCGCCGTGGGCGGAGCCTCGGGTTTACGCCTGCGCGAGTAGGCTCTACTCTAGGTCGCCAGTTGTTTCGTCGGCCATATTGCTGGAAAGAGAGAGAGAGAGAGAGAGAGAGAGAGAGAGAGAGAGAGAGAGAAAGGCTGCCGATACACTCTTCTCCAGTCGGTGAGAAAGTGTAAGTAGGCGCTCGGGTGCGTTTGTATGCGCGCTCGGTCTATCCGCAACCACCGCCGTTCTTCCGCCAGTCCATCGCGCGGAGGTTTTGGTCCTTCCCATTCTACCGTTGCCCCCTTCTCTCTCTCTCTCTCTCTCTCTTTCTCTCTGTGTCTGCTGGTGGCTAGCCCACCGCTGCCGTTCGAGGTCTTTTTCCACTTTTCTCTCCGCTCTGTGTGTTCCTCGAAACATGCACAGGTACGCAAAGCCGCGTGTGCGAGCGTATATACGTACGGGCGCGTATGTATGCATTACACACGGTCGCTTTTGGGGCCGCGCGCTCGTTTTCTCTCCGTCTCTCCTCTCTGCTCTTTTGCGGAACTGGCTGAAGTTCACCGTGCGGTCGCGGACGCTCGAACCTTCTGCCTTCTACGTGGTTATACGTGTGCCCCGCGTGCGCCGCACGTAACGCAACGCGCAATGAACCTTCCCCGCGTGCTCGCTCGCCCGCCGCATATGCGGCCAACGAGTTGTGCAGTTCACCTAAACTCTTTTGTTTTTCTTTTATAGGACTATGTTGTTGTTGTTTTATTTTTATTACGTTCGTTTTTTTTCCTCCTATTTGTTCACGCTTTTATCAGTATAAGTAATCTTTCGATTTACTTTTGGATGATATGGATTGTTCGAACCCTTTTTTTTAACGGATTTTTATAATTTGATTAAATTTATAAGTAAATAATTATTCAATAAAAAATTTAATCTACATGCATCTATTTATTTTATTTATGGAAATAGTTATTTTTTTATTGGTTATATTGAAATTTTTTAAAATATAATGTGTAATTTTGGTTATAATTATATTTTAAATTTTAATTTGATCGAGCTGCTTTATAATTATTTTTTCATGAATAATAACTAAAACTGTTGAGCTTTAATAAAGGAATAATTAAATTAACACTAAATTTAATATCGTAACAATATTTGCCGACCATTTATATTCATCATTTTTTTTTTGCAAATCCACGAGTGAAATATTTGCGTGGAAATTGAGTATTAATTATTAATAATTGATATACTTTTAGCTGTTAAAAAAATAAAAAAGAAAATGACATAAATGTAAAAAAAAAAAAAAAAAAAAAAAATAATAGCATACAATTTCTAAAAACGTATAAAACAGTATCGTATAACATGAAAAAGTGATAAACGTGCGACGCGAGAAACAACAAGCACAACTTTTTGAATCTTACCGTTCGATTTAACGCGATTGATCCTTGAAAATTTATCGGGATCGGGTTTTTACGATTAGGCGTTCTTTGCCGGCGCGCTTATCCATAAATCTCGAGGAGTTTTCCTCGCTCTTTCTCTCTTTATCTCACGCGCTTTTACGCGTTAGATGAGAGAAATAGAGAACACGTGTATTTTGGCATTTAATATTTTAGGGGTTTGTCTTGTGCTTTGCGAGGCAGTGGTTCGGTGTTATGTAAATAAGAGAGGTAGGGCTATAGAAGCGGAATAAG
The DNA here is from genome assembly GCA_949987625.1 of Chalcis sispes. Classification (NCBI taxonomy): domain Eukaryota; kingdom Metazoa; phylum Arthropoda; class Insecta; order Hymenoptera; family Chalcididae; genus Chalcis; species Chalcis sispes. Next base: position 6,456,502 of record OX465099.1, read on the forward strand.
AATCGCCTAGGATATTAAAAAGGTCAACTCCTCTCTCTCTCTCTCTCTTATTTTCTTTCTTTCTCATTATCTCGTGCCGGCGCGTGCGGTAGTAGTAGTAGTAGCAACAAGTCGCGCAATTATTCAAGGGACGAGGAAGAAAACAAATGTCATCGCGTCATGAAATATTTTCAGCGCGCAAATCGATTTACGATCACGTTCTATGCATCCAGTTATTTTCTCTCTTTTTTTTTTTCTTCTTAGTCTTCTTTTTTTCTCTTTCTCGTTCTTTCTTTTTTTGGCATATACGGAAGGATAACGGCATGTATACCTATACGCGTGTATAAGCGTTACACGGCCGCACGTGGTGTTGATTTGGGCGCGCAAACCTACGATGAATTTTTAAGGCCCCAATGTGTGGAAGTTACTATGGGAAAGAAAAAAAAAAAAGAAGGGAGCGGAGCGTTTTTCTGTTACTTCTTCCCTTGCATTGTTACGATCTTTTTTCGGATGTGTCTTCGAGTCGCTTTTTGCTTCCCTTACATGCTTTCTACTATTTGTTTCGCGGGGAAGATAAGTGTACGTAAGATATATATATATATAAGAAAAAGCTTTTGGAGATTGTAACCGATGACATGCTTTTTTCGAAGTTTAACCTTTGACGTGGAGAAACTTGTTTTACTTCGAAAAAGTGCGAAAGTTTCTGTAAAATTTTTCTTTTATTAGCGCTATATACTCTTTTTCGTATGTTCGACCCTTATTGTTTAAGTTATTTTATGAAATTTTTATGATCGTTATGATTTTATAAAATATATTATTAACAAAAGCATTAGATTAAAAAGATTTGTCAAATCGTTTGTAACGCAAAAAAAATCAAAAAAATAAAAGTTTATTTACCAAAGAAACAAAAAAGAAATGGAGATCACATTGATTTCGATCGTAGCTCTAATATAGCGGTCGGTCAGCTAAGGCTCCATCGACGAAGTTAATGAAAATAATAACAAGACGGTGAAAGCTCGAACGATAAAGATAAGCGTCTCGGGTTACACGCGATATATACACAGGGCGTACACATAGCTCCGTTTGATGAGCAAGGTAGATAAGGAGAAAATGGTGGATAGAGTATATACACGTAACGGAGAAAGAGAAAAGCCTCGTTTCTTTGCTTATACGAGCTTTTTATTAATATTACGAAAAAGTTCATGGGCTTCTCTATAATTGGTCTTTATTTCGTGAGTTTATTGTGCGTTGTATTAATAAAAATGCGATATATATGTTAAAGCGTTATATTTGTTTTCCTTTTTCTTTTTATTACGCTTCTATTCTTTGTAAATTGTTTTTTGTCTGCTTTTTTTTCACTTTTTTTGGAAGATGAAAAAAATGACCATAAATAGTTTTTCTGAATACTTTCTATTTCGCTATTTTTAATAGTAATTAAAAATTTTTGTTGCTTTGTTTATACTGTTACTATTTCGTGAACTGATTTTATACGTTTATTCCAGTGCAACTGTTTTCCAGGATATTAATCTTCTTATCATCTGCACATTTATATTAAATAAAAAGTTACATTTTTCTGGTGACACTTAATTAAAAATGCAATTTCACATAATCCTCGGAAAAAAGGCTTATTATACAAAGAAAACTTTTCAAAAAAGGAATTTAAGGCGCAAACGTCGACCGCAAAATCATCCCCAGCAGGACATATCCAATTATTTTTCCCTCGCGTTGCATCCGTGTTCCATCCGCATCAAAACTCTTTCTTTCGCATTCATCCATCTTTTCTCTTTCACTCTTTCTTTCTCTCTCGCTCGTTGCCGTCATTCTTTCATTCCCTCTTTCATTACGTAGGATCCTAAGGAGAGAAAACATATCATTCGCTTCGTCCCTTTCCCCGTCGACGTCGGTCGAGCATAAAGCACGAAGAAGCAAAAGACGAAAGAGCGGAGCGGTAAAGGTCCATACTTGTGTGCATAAACACACATATATACACAGACACACACGTGTATATACTTACAAACGCGGCCGCACGTAGGCATGCGGTCGGTCTCGCCGGCGCACCCGGCGGCGTTGACGTAGAGGACGTCGGGATATTGCCCAGTCTCCGAGAAGCCAAGAGAGAAGTCATCTCAAAGAGAGAGAGAGAGAGAGAGAGAGTGAGAGAGAGAGAGAGTCGTTTCGGTGGGAGGATGCTGCGGAAGGTTCCCGCGGGGCCTGTGTTATCGCCTCGGCAGGATGACCAGCCAGCCGTATCAAATATTAAAGCCACTTGCAGCGCCGCGACGGCCTATAGGTACCGCACCACCTAACCCCGCAGCATCTCCTCTCCCCTTTATCCTCTATATAGCTCTCCTTCTCCCAACGCTTACACACATATACCCATACACATATATCCTCGTCCTTCCTCGCTTACTAACGTTAGTGTACGTAAGTATACATACAACATTTTGGCTCGAGACGCCGTTGTTGTTGTTGTTGCCGGGCTGCTGTTTGGCACGTCTCGCGTGTAAGACAAGATACACAGGAGGTAGCAATTGCTCCGCGTTTCCGAGGTAGGCCTAGTAAAAATTTATTCCTCTGCGGAAGGAGAGAGAAAGAGAGAGAAAGAGAGAGGGAGGAGGAACGTATTGCCGCAGTCGAGCCGGTGTATTTCGTTGTTGGATTGCTCCGGGAAGTACGAGTCGTAAGAGAATGCTCGAGCCGTTGGTCAGCTGTGTGGCCTGACCACTAGAGCAAGAGAGTGCTTTTACACTTTTCTATTTTTTTGTTGTTTTTTTTTTTTTTTTTTTTTTGTTTTTTGAAGCTAGAGTGAAACTCTAGTCTGACCTTTTCCGCTTTACTCACTTCGTTGTTTTGAGAGATTACGTAGTTTCGTTAAGTATTCAGGTCGAGTGGTTTTTTCGATCCAAGTTTTTTTCTTTTTTACTTTTTATTTTTTGTGCTTAATTTTTTGTTGCTTTTTGTTTTTTCTTTAAGTCAAAGGATTTTTTTTTTGCCAAAATGATTTTGTTTTGTATTAGTTTAAGTTCAATTGTTATAAAAATTATCGACAAAAATATGGAAATGTATTTATAGATAAACGTATTTATAGATGCTTGGAAAATGGAAGTTTTTCGGTTGTTAAACAAAAACAGTTACTTTAGTAAAAGGTGTGATAAGTTTAATGTTCAATACATTTACAGTTCATGATTACTTAATGAGTATTATAAAAGTGATTGACTAAGTAACTCTGATATTTAAAAATATTTCTTCTTCTAATAAACAAAGATTATTTTTTTTTATTCCAGTATGAATTAGTTTAAAAATATTTTTCTTAAGTGATGGTGCTTATGACGATTGTTAAAATCAATTAATAATTTAAAAAATTAAGACATCCATTGACACCTATAATCAAATTTCGTTATTTCAGCAAAAAGTCGAAAAATCATATGTATCATTTATAATTAAATTTCCTAGCTACAATCTATTCATGAATTATCGAACATCGCAACGTATAATTCGTCCTAATTATCATCCCTTTGGTAACAAATCTCCAAAATTCCAAAAATAAAAATCTCACAATACCGATTCCACAATCCCAGACGCATGCGATAATCGAACCCTTTCTCGGTAACCCATAATTTTATGCACCGAGACAGTTTTTGTATCCGCAATCGTTAGTATGAGTTCTTTATCTCTCTCTTTCTTTCTTTCTTTCTTTATCTCTATCTCGTTGATAACAAGAAATGTTGAGCAATAATTAAGCTCGGGCTCACGCATTATGCGTATATGCATTATACGTTCCCTCCAGTAAAAAAGTTACGCACATATATGTAGTTACTTTTCTTCCACAAGCGTCGTACATATATATAGGATTAGGAAAAGGGAAAGTGCGAACGTTGACGATTATACACGACCGACGCGTTTCCAATCAAACTAATTAATATAATCGGCGTCTTCGTGAGTCTTGTATGCGTGTGTATATATGTAGAAGAATCAGAGGAAGAAGAAAACGAGCTCGCGCGTTAAGGGGAAACGATTAGCGAAAGTTGTAAGCGCTATGTTACTTACGCAGTTTCAAAGAGTTCGTCGGTGTGAATAATAGAGAGTTGCTATTTATAGAATTGCGCGTGGGATTATGGTATCGTCGATGGATTTTCATTTTATAAATAACTTAGACAAAAGATTTAATACGAAATTTAAAAAGAAAAACAAAAGAAATATGCATCTTTTTTAAAATAAACGTTATATAAATTATTAATAATCGATAAATATGTAGATGTATATATATATATATATATATATATATATATATATATATATATATATATATATATATATATATATATATATATATATATATATATATTCGTCAAATAAGTAAATCGTGATTGAACTTTACTTTTAAGTATTTTTAAAACTGTCGAGAGATGTTGGATAAGATGGTCTTTGCGTATAGAGAATAGGGCCATTACGTTAAAATCGAAGGTTATAATAAAAGAGAAAAAAAGGGCAAAACTATAAGTAATCTAAGTCGTCGCAAAGATTATATGCAGTTACGATTATTTTTTTGTATCAGTGTTTATTAATGAGATAAAAGTCCGATGAAATACTTTCTTTAAAATTATTTAAAATTATACGAATTCGATTAATTTAACATTTTTTGCACGTACAATTTAGATTCTTAAAGCGTTTAAAACAACGTTATACTTACATCTCGTTAGAAGAAAAAAAAGAAAAAGAAGAAAAAAAAAAACTTTAAAATTTTTCTTTTCGTACAAATTAAAATTTTTGCGTTTAAATTAACAGTCCTATTAATTTGTCAAGGTACGGTAACTATTTCGCGCTTAATCTTTGTGGATAATCACCGGCTGCGCGATTAAAATGAAATCGCACGCGATTTCATAAGCGATTCCTTATGTTTTCCATTTTTATCACTTTTAAACTAAATGCGCTCGAAACTTTTCTCCCTCGCTTTTAACAAGCTTTTAATTGCAACTACGATGTAATAATTGCAATAATTGTTTCGAGAAAAACTCAACGAGGAGTTTACGAGCGTCATCGGCTGTCGCTTCTATATACATACACACACACACACGCATATACACACACATAAAAATATATATATGTATGTAGGTGTATGTATATCGAATCAAGTGCTAGCAATTTCAATTGTGCTTCTTCCTCTCCCTCTCTCTATTTCTTTTTCTCACTCTCTCTCTCTCTCTCTCTCTCTCTGTATCTATCTTTCTCGCTCTTTTTTTTCTTCGTTTTGTTTTTTGCTTGACAAAACTTTCGGAGATTTTCTCGAGTTTTACACACACACACACACATGTATATATATACGTAACGCGTCCCTCTTAATATTCTCGTCGGTGGCCGGTGAATATTTAATGGTCGCGCCGTCACTCATTGTAACTGCTGATATATACAGAGGGAAGAGAGTGAGACATTGTGACTGTCACGTCGATTAGGTCCTGGTAAAGTTCAGAGAATGAGAGATAGAAAGAGAGAGAGAGAGAGAGAGAGAGAGAGAGTAAATGCTCGATGGCTCGTGTCACTGAGAGCGACGTTATAAGCTTATACTCAATTCTCTCGCGGCGAGAGAAAATCGCTTCTCTTTATTTTATCTCTTCTTCTTGATGACTCGAGAAACACGAAAGAGCTTTTTTGTAAGTTCTTTTATTTATTTTCCTTTTTTTTTCTTTTTCGCGTTTGCGATAGCGATGTCCTCGCGCGCGCGCGGCGTAGACAACAACAAAGCGAAAGTTTTGAAAATCGTGAATAAGTTAGGGAACTTTAAGTAATTTCTCTCGGGTGTCACTGGTTTTGATAGTCGCTAGTTGTATGTATATAAAGTATACATCGACTTCCGGTAGATTTTTCGTATTGAATAATGAAAAACGAGAATTTTCAGTTTTGAAAAAAGTTTTGCCGCAACTATAAAGGCACGTTGATACTGATTTTTATAATCTCGTTTATTAATGTTTGATGAAAAAATTTTAATTGTAAACATAAAAAAAAAGATAAATAAAATTAATTCTATTAAATTCGTTAAATTTTTAAATATGTCCATAAAATTTTCCGTTTATCTTATACTATACTATATATTTGAATGTAGTAATAAATACAATGTATGAGAAAAAAGAACTTTTAACAATGGTTAACTTACAAGTGTCGTTGTAACAATTTCCTAATCAACCAATAATTTAATTTCACCTATAAACATCGTTACGTAAACTTTTCACAAGCAACAGCTCTATCATTACGGCATTTAATAAAACCGTTGTTTCTATACAAGAAAAGGAAAATCCATTCTTCCTCTTTTTCTGTGCCCGAGAAAAAAAAGCAAAGCAAAGCAGCGAAAAAACTTTCAATCGTAAAAATACCCGCTTTACGTTCTCTTATACATAACGCGCAACCTCAGCGAAATACAGTACGCGAGAATGAGAGAAAAGCCGAGCCTTTCTCTCTTTCTCTGTCGCTCTCTCTCTCTCTCTCTTTCTTTCTCTCTTTCTCTCGTTACGTTAGGGCGCGTAAGCTACACGAGCCGTCGAGCTATCTAAACACACGGATTTATATACCTGTATATGTACTCGCGCGTACATATATATACCTAATGTTTGCAGTATTAGGTCTATTGGGTTAGTCCATACGTAAAGCCTCCCCGCTGTTTTGCTACTACGCGCGCACCCATGTATATATATGGGCACGTGTATGTGTTAAAGCCCCGGCAGCTTTCTATCCGCGGTGTGTGTGTATGTGTAATACATGGATGAACGACAGAGAGAGAGAGAGAGAGAGAGAGAGAGGAGGAAACAAGTGCGCACGAGTCGGCCGAGTAGATATTGAGATTGGCAAATGAGAGAACGTCGCTGCCGCCGATCGTTGCGTGCTAGCGAGCTTTCATTAGCGGTTGCTCGCCCTCACCCTCGCGGGAGAAAGACGTCCTTTGCTTGCTTTTCTTTTCTTTTCTTTTCTTTATTTATTTTATTTTTTTTATTTATTTATTTATTTATTTTTTTTTTTTCCAACCGTAGCAATTGTTTTTTTCTTCTTTTTTTTTTTTTTCGTAAACTAAACTCGATTCCCACGCGCTTTAGTTAATCTCGTTTAACGCTATGGTTTTTTGCGCATCGTTGGTGAATTTAGTCGACAATATATGTAAGGGTACTTGAAAAATAGGGAGTACGAAGAGTTGGTGGTATCCAGTGAATTATTCGCCCTCGTGCTGATTGAAGCATTGCTGTGGGATTCGCTGAGCATATGGTCCGCGTTTAAATTGACTTTTTTGGATGACATCGTCTACACACTTGTACTGACTTTAGTTGCGACACTTATTTGTGTTAGCATACTGTTACAGTTTAAAGCATTTGCGAAATAAAGCTAACTTCTCCCTTTTTTGACAATTATAAAAATATGAAAATTTAATAAAAATTTTCAAAATAAAGTTTTATTAATGCATTGTTTCTATTTTTATAATTTTATTTACAAATCATTTTTTTTTCTGTCCATTTTCCGATAAAATTTATTAAATCGCTTTGCCCTCGACAAAAATAAAGGAAAACATAAAAAAAAAAAAAAAAAGAAAGAAAGAAAAAAGGAAAGCTGATTCATTACAAGTGAATAAACATCCATTTTCTTACATACGCGCATCGTTTTCCAAGAATTGCGAGAAGGCGCGAATGCTTCGCGCGAGTAACGTCGTACATATACCGCCGTCCTATAAATAAAAGTCGACCGTGAGACGCACACGCGGCTCTCTGCAAATGCGTATCCATTATTCACTCAACGGACAATCGCAAGATTAAAACGTCCGACGCGTGTCCTAATTCCCTTTTCACTTTTGAGCCACCAACCTCCAGCTTGAAGAAAAGAGAAAGGACAAAACAACAAAAAAACGAAAAGATAAAGAAAAAAAAAAAAAAAAACCAGCATATTGCGCGAGAAATCGAAAATCGCACCTATGCGCGTTCGGATTCTTTCTTCTCGAAATACTTCCTTTTCATCCTTTCTTCTATACGTAAGAAAACGGCAAAAAATCCAGTGGGCGAAAACTACTCGCGCGCCGAGAGAAAACGTAAAAATAAAAAGCCAACAAAGAAAAAAAAAATTAAAGGAAAAGAATAGAGCAAGCTAGAGTAAGCTAAGAAAATGAAAAGACGCGACGCTCGAGCGCGGGGGATAAGCGGAGTGGGAGGAGGGCCGAAAAAAAAAAAAAAAAAAAAATAATTCCACCGGAAAACTCGCGCCGCAAAAGGTAGAAAAGCGAGAAAAGAAGCCGGGATAGGTCGGTAGTCTTCTCGGGAAATGGAAGCACGGAGAAACTAAAACGTATAATACACACGTATATACGTAGATACGAGCTGGAACTCCGTCTGCCCTCCAATGCACAGAGAGAAAGAGAGAATGCATACTTATGCCGGCGCTTGGCACATAAAGTTTCAGAAGTCGAGGGAGAAAGAAAAAGTGAAGCGAGAGAAAACGTAGCTGCTGTTACTTCCACCTTTGCCGTCTCTTTCTCTCTCTCTCTCTCTCTCTATCTCTTTCTCTTTCTCTCTCCAAGCGCGTATATTCGACTATATGTCTGGGTGTGTATAAGTGTGTGTATAGTCGTCCAAGAATAAGAAAACTCCGGGGCATACATAAACAAGGAGGTTGGGGATGCAGCAATTTAAAACGTAGCCCCGGAATTCCTCCCAACGGAGCCGTAGAGCGGCCCTCTGTATTACGAATTCTCTCCCGCCTTTTTCTATCCCATCTTCCGCCATCTCTCTCTCTCTCTCTTCTCCGCATACTCCTTTCTTTCCTTGGCTTCCTTGTTTCTATATACATACGTATACGCGTGCGAAAACGCCTTTCGCGGCGGCCCGCCTTCCCGCCCCGTGTCTAAGCTCTTTCGTGGCTGTTGGCATAGATTACACGGGGTGAGAAACACAATGCTATGCTTCGTATTGGGTTGGGTGGGTGTCTTTCTTTCTTTTTTTTTTTTTTTCGTTTTTTTCGTTTTCTATTTCTTTCTCTCAAGCTTGTTTTATTTTTCTCGGATATTTTGCCAGTGCTTATATTGGCGTATTTCGGTACTATATTCCTTGTTATTATTTATATTTGTTTTTCAATTAAAGCACCGAGGAAGTTTGAAGGATTGAACGAAAATTGCTTAAAAAAAGAATTTTCTTATGCAAAGTATATGAACTTATAATTTTCTACTTATAGAAAAACGTTTTTTTTTTATTAATGATATAAATTGTAAATTATGTCAAACAAAAATGGTATGTTTATTCATCAAGATGAATTTATTTATCTTGAAGATGGGAACAATTTAAATTATTGAAATTGTCTGTATATACCTGGTGTTAAAAAATGTATATTGTTGAAAAAAAAAATGTTGCCGTAATGGACGTTACATTTTAAAATTTAGCTGTTCGATGATTAACGTTTTAAAAAACTTCAAAAATTTTTTTCTTACGCGTTTCTCATGCAAAAGACATCGCGATCCTTGTAAACCCAAAAAAAAGGCACTCGCTCGATACTTTCTTAAAATTTATGGCGTCGCCGTTGTTTTTTTTTTTTTTTTTGTTTTGCGTATCCGTCAAAATATATTTTAATTTCGTCCGTATTAATTCCTAATTTTTGAAATTGCGTTTTGCCACGTTGACGCGCGAGCATACGTTCGTAAGCGATAGGTGCGCGGAAAAAAAATGTAAATTGTTTTGCGCCATTCGTCAGGTGGTCCGTGGGTAAAACGCTTTGACTTATTCACGCTGGAGAAGCAATTAATCAACCTATTTCGCGTGCAAAATTGAGACAACAACGGTTCTTATCTCACGGGACGGATGACAATTATTTCTCGAGTTAAATTGTACCATAAATATCCCGGTTAGCGAAGAGTAAGCGAGAGACAAAGAGAGAGAGAGAGAGAGAGAGAGAGAAAGAGAGTAGCGAAAGCAACGCGTGTATGTTATCTCGGCCTGGAGAAAATAAAGTATTCCGTTACGCTTAAACATTAATTGCCACGACACCAGCTGATTCAAAATTCATCGATCTCGTTAATCCTTAATGACACTTGATATTGATGTCTATAAACAATGACTCAAAGGTTTTTACTATATCATTTTGCTGTATCTCCTTTTTTTTTTTTTTTTTAAATGGTGTATATACGATTAGACTTTTCTATCAGTTCAATGGGGTAAGGAATCATATTTACTTTGTATATGAATAGAAGTAGAATGCTTGACAAACTTTACATCTATCGTAGGTGATAAAAATTATACTTATCGTTGAAAAACCTAATGCCTATTTTTTAAAAAATTTTAAATTATGAATTATATATCAATTATTATCGACAAAACTGCATTGACATCCTAAAAAATTTTACATTTTCCATTCTTCATATAAACTGCTCCAAATAAAAAGCCAAATTTCGCAAAACATAACGAAAAAAAAAAAAAGCTAAAAGAAAGCCGCAGACAAAGAGATCAATGCAGCCAACGAAAATTCTTGATGGAATACCTAACGAACTTTCGGCATAATACCCTTCGGCTAAAGAAAATCTGTCGGATAGAGAAAGAGAGAGAGAGAGAGAGAGAGAGAGAGAGAGACAGAGAGTGATATAGCATTACTTGGCGACGTAAGCCGATGACAATACAAGATCGGTAGCGGAGCGTCTGGCGCTCATTGTGCGCGAATCGCGCGACGGCTTTGTAACGATATACCGTTCTCAAATATAGACCAAGGAACAATGAACGAACTACTCGAGCTCCGTTGGGAACGTAGGGGGTGCAAGGAGAAAGTCGCGCCCGCTAAGTATCGGCGCGATCGTATAAACGAGAAGAGGTTATATACGTCGGGTCGTAAGGTGTGTCGCGGAAACATTTGCCGATGTAAGCTTCGAAGGGAAAATTAAGTTGGACGAGCGTTTTGTAGAAGAGAAAGGATATTTTGTACGTTTAAGAATATTAATTTAATGCGTGGTGATCACTATTGAAATTATTAGTCAGCTTTTGAAACTCTAAAAACTGTCAAAAACTAGAATTTTAATATTCACATATAATTCAACATTTCGTGATACGATCAAGATAGCAAAAGTATTATTATACTAGTACGTAGTACGTAACGTTTCACAAAAGTGCACAGAAATCAGACAGACCATATATACGTACTCGTCGATTCCGTAAACCTCGACACACGCGTAAGAAAAGAAGAAAAAAAAAAAAATATAAAGCACAAGAAAGACGAAGAATTCGATCGAATCGTAAGTCACTCGGCTCGTTTATACATTCGTAGTCTTCTTACCTCCCATGTGTATAACCTTTTCCATCGACTATATCGAAAGCGATCCTTTGATTTCGTACGCCACGTTTCCCTCCCTCTCTCTCTCTCTCTCTCTCTCTCTCTTTGCCGCATTAAAAATCTTCCATATATCCCTCTTACCTTCGACGGTGTATCTATTTCTCAACGGTATAAAGAATAAAATTTTCGAATGTACCTATGCGCACACATGTATACACATATACAAGCAGACATAGACATTTCGAGCGCTGAATTTCTCTTCGCGCCGTATAGGCACTTTGATGCAAGCCCCACGGGTACATTACCCGCGTATCGGTGGAAGACGCCACCAGCCCGAGCTGCGAGTATTTTTTACGAGCTGTGTTTACCGTAGCGTTGTCCTATCTTGTAGTTTTTCATTTTCCTTTTTTTGTCTTTTTTTCTTTTTTTTTTTTTTTGTTTATAAATAATGCTTAGGCAAGTACGTGGAATTTAAAGAAATCGCGTTTGCGCGATTAAAATTTTTATGCTTATGCGCTGGTTTTTCGATGATAATAGCATGGTAAAATTTATATTATTTATTTTCGAAAACATGAATTTTTTTTTTTTTTCCTATTTAAATAACTTTTGACATTAAATTTATAGGGATTAAAAATTGACAGCATATTTTATTACCGATGTGCAAGAGAATTCAACAGCGATTTAAAATAATTTATTCCGCTTAATGTTATTAATTGAAAATTTAGCAGTCATATAATTCAATTTATATTTTTAATAGCCGTAAATTGAATCTAATTATTTTAAGACGTCGAATTTCAAATAATAGTGTCTGAAAATGATGGTTGTTATTTAGAAAACAGGAATATTCAATGAATTTTAGTCTGCTTCGATAAATCGAACAAGACGTTTGGGCTCATTTAAATTAGATTGAGTTTTCCATTATATTATTTAAATATATTCAGAAAATATATTTAAATTATTTCTAAATATTTGCACATCTGTAATAATGAAATTTAATAATTTTTGAAAAAAAATAAGTTACGTAAATAATATCGGAAAAGAAATATAACAGTCGAAAAATATTAAAATAAAGTTTATCAATGATACAAGTTAATCACTTTAGTTAAATCAATTTTTTAATAATTTAAAAATTTTAAAGATATACTTATTTTGATTATAGTTGTTTTTCCACTATAATCAAAATCCACTATATCCAAGTATAATTCTTGAGGTTAAAAAAAAGATAATAAAGAAAAAAAAATAATAAAAAATACTTTACATCTCGTCAGTTTTATTCTCCTACTTTATCAAAAAGACAACTTAAAAAATAATATGCAACTTACATTAGAAAAGCGACTTGAAACATCGCGCAGTTACAGATATCAGCATTAAAAACAACCGAGCAAGCCCTTTATAAACGAAATTTCCAATTCACCAGCGCGAAGTCCCGTGCATTCCATCCTCGAACTGGCTCCATCCTCCAACGTATTTCGTAATTTTTATCGCTGCCATATTTCCCGCTCATGGAGAGGGTGGGGGAGGTCGGAAGAAAGAGAAACAATAGACCAAGCTGTACAGCTAGAGGAGGGCAAGACGCTTTACGATTTCGTATTGCAGCTCTCGTGCTCCAGCAGCGGAGGGGGCATAATTCTTGGCGGGAACTTTATAGGAGGAAGTCGAGGAGGAGCGAGAGTAGAGAATATAACGCGGGTGTTCCTTTCCTTCCTCTTCTCTCTCTCTCTCTCTCGTTTTCTCTCCCACGGTGGAAGCTGCTACTACTGCCGCTACTGCTGCTGTTAAATAATTGAGCGACGCATTGCCAGGCCTATTTCTTGCAAATGTACGCGGCTATCTCGGAGAAATACAAATGGCTGGATTTTCCTCCTCTCTCTATATGTATATATATATACACATGTATAAGCAGGGAGAAGAAGAAGATCGGGCACCGCGTAGTATATCAATCTCAACCGTCCACAAATTATAGCCGGTGATTTTTTCCACTATCTCTCTATCTTTCTCTCTCTTCCTCTCTCTTTCTCTTTCTCTTTTTCTCTTTCCCTCGCTCTGCAAAACTGGGACGCGAACTGATCAATGATGCAGTCCGAAAGAAACTGCCTTTTTTTAAACAATGCTATCACCTCTCCCTTTTTCTCTCATTCTCTCCCTTTCTCTCTATCTCTCTCACTCTTATTCCTTTTCCTTTTTTTTTTTTTTTTTGGATTCTGAAATTTTTATATCTTGTGAAAACGGCTGTATGTATGTACGTGAGTGCGTGCGGGATGGAAAAATTATCTTTGCACGAAAAATTATTTGATTTCGAAACGAAGTACCATATAGTATTTAGGCGTGTAGAGAATTTTTGGCACTTGCACTAATTATGTTTGATCGGAGATGTGAATTTTAAAGATATTTTAAGCTTAGCGACGCGTTTTGTGGATTAATTTAACATTTTTTATAACGCTATGTTTTTTTTAAAGCAGAATAATGATATCTCAAAATGATTACTGAATTATGGAATAAAGTTATCGTGATAGCACGTTTTTATTGTAATTAAAAAATAATATATTCGTTTGCATAGTATGAATTATGTATCGAATGTCATCGCTTGAATGTTTACGTATGTCAAGATTTAATTTTGTTTGCGTGTTAGAACTGTGCTAACCAGAAAATGTAAACACTTTTTTACATTAAATATATATGCTTTCACGATATTCTTAGATAAAGTTATATTTATTTTATGATTACGTGCAAGAAAAATAATTAATCGAATGAAGTAACGTCTAACAATAACGAACAGATTTAAAGCTGATGTGGAGGATAAATACAGGGAATAAATTAAATCATGTCCACTTTGATAAATCGAATTAAAATCAAAATAAAAAGAAAACTCGTCAACGAGTAGATTTGAGGAAATAGGCTGAAAAAATATATATCGTAAATCAAAGAAAAAAAAGCAACAAAAAGTTCCACTACGCGTATACTTTTATCCTCGTTCGGCAATCGTGAATGATTAACGTTCAATTAAATAATCCAAATCCACGGCGTGTCCCAAAACGTTCGATCGATTTATCGGCTAGTCGAGCGTCAGCCTCGAGATGATAATAATTCGCGCAAACGAAGAAACACGATCGATGAGCCGTTATGCATGAAAATTGCCTATTTAAACAATACGCACTTTCCGCTTTCTTCTCTCGCATTCCTTTCTCCATTAAACATTCATCGCGTTCATAGATACATATACATCTGTATATACGTATATGGTACATGTGTATATATACACATTTACACTCGGAGAGGTTCCAAAAGAACATCATCCTTATAGGAGATAGATAGAAAAGATTGAGACGCGCGCGTGTGGGTGGAGGAAAAAAAAGGAAGCCGAGAGTAGACTACGGCCTCGAGAAGCAATAATTCTCGAATTATCATTGATTCGAGATTGCTCCTCGCAAAAGAGAGAGAGAGAGAGAAAAAAAAGTAAGCGAAGAGCATGCGGCCCGTGAAAATATATAGAAGGCAAGGAGAAAAGACGAGATTCGTATAAAGGGGCATCGTCTCGCTTCATATTTAATGAGGCCGGGTTGTGTCGGCGGCGATCCTCCGCCGTGGAAAAGTGCACGGATATACCGAAGTGATACACGCGCTGCGGAGGATAAAAAAAAAAAAAAAAAAAAAAAAAACAAGAAAACGAAGACCGGTACGGGGTAAAATTTCCCTCGGTTCTATACTCGATGGGGTGGAAGGAGAAACTCGAGGAAATTAAGGCCGCGATATTGCAGCGTGCGATGCTCGTTGGTTACTTCTTCTTTTATCTTTTTATTACGACGAGATAGTTTTCACGGCGGATGGAAGAGAGCGTTATAAAAGCCATGAAAGTAATCGCGTTTGCTTCTTCGAATTATTGCTCGAGTGTTATCGATGGCGTGAATTTTTTTGTCATTTATTATAAAGTAATTTTCCGCATCGCTTATTAGCCGATACGAATTAAATAATAAAAATGGTTGTAAAAAGTTAAATGCCATATTTTTATCAAGCCGTTAGAAAATATTTACGGAGGAATGATTCAATTAATTTGGTTTAAAAACGAATCTGTAAACATTTTTTAAAGATCTATATGCGAGACTCGATCTACGCTTCAAGTGTAAGCGTTGATAAGTTCACGATACGGATGAATTGCAATTGTAGCTCCATCTTTTGAGTTGTTGTTGAACGATCAATAGGGGTTGCAATGATCGCACAGTATGTTAACCGACGGCTGGTTTTCATTGGAGAAATAATAACTGCGCTATATAAATTTTGATCAATCATCAATTTAAATTTGTAATTATTTTAAAAATAAAATGTTACTTTTTTAAACAATAAATACGTCAAATTACTTTTTTATTTTCGTTAAAATAAGTGAAATAAATAAATTTCAAATTTTAAAGATTTCAATTATAAGAAAACGAGAGACAACAATTTTTCGTCGATCAAATTTTAATCGCATGTACGTATGTATTTATACGATAAAATTCATTGCGTAAAGGGCAATTTGAACGACACACCCGTGCAATTTCCTTAACGCGTAAGCCGTCTAAAACTCGGCAACTCCTATCAAACGACATCGCCGAAACATTTTCCGTATCAACGACGGCGGAGAGTAGAGACACCTCCTCTACACGTAGACATAACCATTAAACTGAATCAAGCCGGCAACTTCTCCTCGGATGCATTAAAGGCTTGGACGCTCTCGCCACCGGAATACAACTAAGCCGCGCGCTCGGGCCAAGTTTTAACTGCCCGACTTTTACGGGGTAACTCGAATCATCCTCGCCAGCGAGCGAGCGAGCGAGCGAGCGAGCATGTGCACGCACACTCACAACGACTTTTCTTCGAGGTTGCTTTTACGAGGGAAGCGTTGTAAGTTAATTATTCATAGTGACGCGCGGTTGCCGCTGTTTTTATAACCGTTTTACTACTGTCGCTCCTTATTTTCTTCTCCTTATTTTGGTTTATTAACGGGAGCTCGAGTTTCGCCGTCGCATCGTGCGTCGGGTCTGAGCGCGCGTCTTTTTAAAGTTCCCGCGCGCGAATCCCTGAGGTGACGTGAAATTACTCGCGGCTATGTGGATGGCAAAACGAACGCGACGAGGAAAGAACGTGCTGCTGCTTAGGCACGATCTTCGTGGATTTGTTTTTGTGCTCGTCAGACTTTCGTTGTTAAATTTTAGTGCGGTGTTTGTTAAAAAAAAAAAAATTTCCAATGATTTTGAATTCAACGGTCGCTTTTGATGGATGCGATCGCGTAACGATTGCGCGAAGATGTGTAACTATTATTATGAATATTTTTTATGATTAAATAAATTTATTTAAAAGCAGAATAATTATCTAAGAAATATATTTAAATACCTTAAAACAAAACTTTTTTTTTTCCAAGTAAAATTGTTATATACATAAAGATCAATAAAGTATCTAATTAATTAAAAGTATAAATAAGAATTTCAAATATTATTGTAAAATGATTTAAATAAAAATAACTTCTACCAATGATGAACGAACTTATTCGTAATAATCATACATAAATAACCAATGAACAACAACTTTATTGTAACAAAAACAAATTATTTATTATTTATTATTTGATCGAATAAATTAATCGATGAATCACACTTTAATAACAATAATAATTAATGTTTAAAATCTATACGCAGTATTAAAAATCTTCGAACTTTATTAAAAATATATATGCGCATATCAACCTAATGAAAAAATATTGGTCCAACCTATTATTCAAACATTTCTACTTAAGTTACATTCCGGAATACCTTTAACTCTTTTTTATTATTACTTATACATGTATATATGCATTTATCTTGAAAAACTAATCTATATATGCAAGATGTCCAAGATTTCTATAACACGAGAGGGTGTGTATATTTTAACGAGCTGTGTGAATATATTTTAACGAGCATGGCTCGTTACGGTGCACGTTAGAGGTTTTTTTTTTATTATACTATATCGAGTGGTGTGGTGTAGCATTGTTTTTTTTTTTTTTTTTTTCTCCATAAAACTGCAACGGCGCATTTTATTTAAATTAAACATGTACGCCTCGTTTATTTAGCTTCGTCTCGTTTAAGGTACGTGGGAACGTCTTCGAGCCGCTCGCTGCTTGTCGAAACGTTTTTCCATCTCTTCGAGGACTTTTGGAGTATAACGTACGACGAGTTTTACCGAGTCCTGGGCTTGCTTTAACAACTCCACCGCTTTTTCGTGATTTTCTCCTTCGACGCACTGAAACGTTGACGTTTTTTAAAAATCGTAATCAAATTTTTATTTATTTATTTATTTTTTTAAATCTTCCATTTACGAATAAAAGACACTCACCACGCCGTTAACGGATAGCAGCTGATCGCCTCGTTTCAAACCCCCGTGTCTGTCGGCAACACCGCCGGGTATGATTCTGGATATGTAAATCGGTGAATTTTGTTCTTTGCCGCCCATCACGTTGAAACCCAAACCCTCCTCGGTTTTTGGCAATTCGACGACACGTGGATGCGCGTATCCTTCGCTCGCCGCGAAAGCCGCGACCGTTGCCTTAGCTGTTGCCGATGCGCGTAAATCTTGAGATCCCTGGAATATGAACGTGCATATTCTTTCTACATGGATAACGTTTTATAAAATTACGTATATATTTTATCGATTGGTTTATTGGGGCGAATTAAATAGCTTACCTGTACGTCAACGGTATCGTAAATGTGCTCGTAAACTTCGCGAATAGCATTGAGAAAGTCGCTTTGCAATACTTTTTGTAGAGCAGCTAATTTCGTTACGGGAATCTCGCCGCCTACGGAATGATAAAATTACGTTATTCGAATTTATTTGAATTTGGTTTATTATATTATATAAATTACACTTACTCTTTTGTAGTTTATCCAACAGTTCAATAGATCGTTTAATGTCTGCGGATAAAAATAAAAAAACAAAAAAAATGATTATTTTATGCATTAAGGAAAACGTGAGATATTATATAAAAATTATCTTTAATAACATTATCTAATGAGAAAAAAGTAAAAATAAAATACGATAATTGAGTGCACCCTTTTAAAAAAAAAAAAATCGATATCTATTTTTACCGTAAGTAACGCTAATTTAATCTCCTGCGCTTATTAATATATAATGCAACGTGAACTACTTTTAAAGCACATAATTCGAGTGTACAGCTCTGTGAGCTTAATAAAACAAATGTCTAGACTTTAATTAAAATTCATACTACATCCAAGATTCCGAGTGTTTTCGTAGTCGATGATATAATGTATCCAATTATAGTTTACCTCTTTCAAGGGTGAGAGAATCTTCTACGGTTGCCATTATTATGGATATTCGTAACTTTGAAAAATCTTCAAAATTTCGCAAGAAGTCACACCTATATTTAACAAAAATAACGACGAAACATTAATAAAGCTCGGGTTTTAATAATATTAGTACCAAAAACGCTTTTCTTTGTTGAATTTAAAGCAGATTCAAGTTGAGCTTTATATTCAATAAATTGATGTGCATAAACTTTCATTGATCTTCTTGATATGTGAATAATTTTATCCCAAATAAATAAATAAAATATTTTCAATAAAAGATTAACTAATTGCAATTCATTAAATCGAAGCTTGTATTTAAAAAAAATAATAAATTTTTCATTACTTTGTAAAAAATCGAAGCTGCCATTGATATGAGGTTAAAAAAGTATTCAGATATTTATATTTTCAAATAAATGATCTCAGATATCGATAATTAGTTTATATAATTTCGAAGGTTCATCACTGAACTCTAACTATTCTTTATGCATTTACGAAAATGTATGTCAGAACGTACCTGTCGCACGTTTTAGGGTAACGTATTATTTTACAAAAATTTATCTACGTTAAAGTAATTTACACAGGTAATTGATTATTTTCATTTTTTTTTTTTTTTTTTTTTTCTATAATCAAACAGCAGGTATGATATGATTTGGTACAATGACTCATGTACGTAATAAACGAATAATTCTTGAGTCTTTTCTTTCATAATTTATTTTTAAACATTGATTTTCCGTACGATTGAAAATATTTAACGGTAAACTCTGTGCCAACATCACAAAAACACCAAAACTTCAAAGCTATTCCTGCTGCAAGCAACGTTCTATATTTATCGTTTCACGCAAAATAATATTAAATAAAAAAAAAAAAAAAATCATCCAATTGGAAATCGAACGAAAAATAAAGTCATAAAAGAGAGAAAATTGATAATACGCACCCTTGATAACGTACACATACGCAAACGCACGCACACAGTCACACAACGTGATCAATCAAACGAAAAATCCAGAAGTCCCATCGTATTTAACGAGCACGAGATAAACGAGATAAACGAATTGAAAACACACACGAGCGAGTAAAGTCTGGCGTGTAGCGTACGCCCACTGTAACACTTTGCTTGCCCTTTTTATTTTATTCACGCTGCATACGCGTAGGCGTGTCGTGGCTTTTGCGACCCTCTCGAGCTTACTGGATGAACTCTGTTTTTAACCGTGTGCCTTTTACCCACTGACGGTATCGTATCGTTCGTTGCTTCCTTTTTTCTATTTTTTTTTTTTTTTTTCCTTTCGATTCAAGCGTGGTTTGGAGGGTAATGCTTTGCTTGATCGTTGGTAAAGATTGACATTTTTTATAATATTTTATAGATCTATTGTTTTGGACAAATATATCTGTTTTTTTTTTTTTTTTTTTTTTTAAATTTTAAATTAAAAACAAATCGATAAACTTTAATTGATTTTGATGAAAAATAATCGGCAGATTGTTTAGAATAAATAAATTATGGATTTACATACCTTAAAATACCGTTGAAAAAGATTCGTTCCATTAAAAAAAAAATGAAATGTAGTAAAAATTATAATTTAATTTAAAACGTTGTGGCGTTTAAAACGATTAGAAATTAATAATGAAAAGTTTTAATAAATTTCTTTCTTTTTTTTTTGTAAATAATATAATGTTTAACATAAGCTTAAATTGGCAACAATAAAATATAATGCCATTAATAAAAATGTCATCTTGATAAAAGTATTACTTTTAAAAATTATAAATATAGCCTTATTTTAGTATTAGTAAAAATAATAGTTGACATTAATAAAGAAAAAAATGATCGATAATAAACTTATTTTATTTTTGTGTACTTTTTTTTTATCTTTTTCAACATTTAAATAGTAATTAATGTGTAAAATATTTATAATAAAAATAAATAATTTATTTTCTTATATTGTATATAATTAAAAAATTTGCAAATTATACATAATCGTTTAATGCTTGTGTTTTTTTAGTATATAATTTACATGCACCCGTATAAGAAAAACAAATCGTTTAACAATAAATAACAAGCAGCGATAACTTCGAAGTAGGTATGCAATTATAATGTTACGAGACAAAAATAAACATATCGGTAAATTACTTAATATTTAGCTTTTATGATAAATCGATAAGTGCATATTGCGATAAATAAATCGTTCGATTAAAATGTTTGTCTGTTGATTAATGTACAACCGACTTAATCGTAACTTAAAAACAAATTAAAATTAAAAAAACGAAAACATCTTTGAGCGCAATATAGAAATGTATATATATATAATATATATATGTATAATCATAGCTGTACAAGTGAAAAAGTGCACGTGTATGTATCGGTAAATAATAAAGCTTTCCTGTACTTATTTTTTTTTTTTTTTTTTTTTTTTTTGCGATTTCAGATACAATAATTTATTTTATCATCGTCAGCTCTTTTCTCTCTTCATGGAGTTTACGATATTCCGTTACATAATGAAGTAATAATGTCATTGAGTACGAAGTACGAAATCTATGCTAGATATTCGCTATACCATTGTATTTTTATTTGTTTTTTTTTTTTTTTTTTTGTTTTTTTGGTTTTTTTTTTTTTTTCTTATATTTTTTTGTTTGTTTTTTTAATCATCATCGCATACAAATTCAAACAATCTCGAGCACACACACACACACTACCGCAGATAGGTACATGTGGTATTTTATATCTTCCGTATTATTATTTCATCTCCCTCTTGATATAAATACTTCGAAAAAAAGAAAAAAGTGTTCGCTTCGTCGATTGTGCACCGATTTTCATTTCTTTATCATTTATTTCTTATTTCATCGTTCAACTACGGACTCTTCAATGCTTCGCTCTCGACACTCCAATTGCTTCGTCACATATAATGGAAAAAAGTTTTGCGCTTTTAAAACGCCACCGCCAAGCATCGACAGGAAGACTATAGTTTCATTTGCGATTATTTATTTACTTTTATTTTATTTTCTTCTTTTACTCAATCTTTCTCGCACTCGATTTGTTTATTTTATTTTATTTTTTGTTAATTTTTTTTTTTTTTTTTTTTTTTTAAATCTTGTTTCTCTCTTTGAATCTTACTTTATTACAGCATGACGAATACATTTACGCGATTGGAAATTAACATACTTTTTTCATTTAATCGTTTATCTTACGTTTATTTTTCATTAACATTTTATTAGTCGTAAACAGTGAGTAGACAATTGTAACCGTACAATGCGATCGGATGCTCTGGAAATTTTTCTAACGCTCGTCGTGTAATCTCGCTATCGTCGATATGCCCGTTATAATAATACGCCCACGTTATAATGCATAAGAATGTAAAATTTCTCTCTTTCTCGTTATATATAAACTCGGAAGTTAAACGTCATTGGGACTCTTTCGCATACAATTTTATATGTCTTTCATTCTTTCGTCTCGTACAAAAATCTCGATCCCTCGATTCGTAATTATGAATTCATATTATCGAGGGATGAAGATTTACTCACAAAATATACAACACCATTGTATTATTTACTTTTTTTATTTTTATGTTTTTTTTTTTTTCTTTTTATTTTTTGGTTTTGTTTAATTATATGTATGCTTATGCTTCTCTTATCGTTTAATCTATACCAAGAGTTTTTTTTTTCTTTTTTTTTACTAATCGTTTATTCGCCTATAGGGGGAGGGGCGCTTTTCGATCCACGAAGAAAAGTTATACAAGTAGTACGTATATTTTTCCATTCCTTAGCGTTATTTATGGTTTGTTTATTATTTTTCATTTTTTTTTATTTTTTTTTTTATTTTTTTTTTTTATTCATTTTTAGTATATTTATTGGTTAACATTTCAGTCGAGTGATCTTGTATCCGTTAAGTTAAATTAATTTTTTGTTTTCTTCTTCCGTTTTTTCTTTTTTTTTTTTTTTATTTTATTCCTTACATTAAACTTACTGGTAACGTTTAATTATTTTGTTATTTCACCACATTGTTTTTAGTTTTTTTATTCTCCTGTATAATTTATGTACACGCGCAGACCTCGAACTCATGATAATCTGCACGGCGAAAATATTTTTCGCGCGACGGTTATGTAACGTTAAATGCGCACTATGTTGCATATTTTCTTTTTTTTTTTTTCATGTTATTCTTAATTTTGTTTTTATTTATGTATTTATTTAATTTTTTTCCGTTAAACATACGCGTGTAAAAATTCATATCGAGCTTTATTTTTTTTTTTTTTTTTTTTTAATATTTATTGGTTTCATTTTTTTTTTTTTTTTATTTCTATTTCTTTATCATCGATAAATTGCAAAAGATAATTAATTATATTAAAAAGTGCGGGTAGATAGCGGAGTTTACAAAGATCAAAAATGCTCAAGCTGATTTATTTTTCATTCGATACGGAACAATGTGATAATATACGGGCGAATTAAAAGCGATCAAATGCCGTTCGTTAAAAAAATTCTTAAACGAAGCTTAACTGATATATCGATGTGATTACTCGTGCGCGCAATTCGCATCGGCTTCGAAGCGAAATTCAATTGTTATTTCAACCGTTTATTCGAGGAATCGCCTTAGTCATTTTCATTATTTTTATGAAAAGATTTTTTTTTCATATGTACGTAGGTAGAAGGCAATCATATAGAAACAGACTATTTTTCACACTTAGAGAGAAAAGGGCCATTGTTATTATTTTATTCATACTTAGACAGTTATTGAGTAGCGCTAAATTATTGTTAGAGAGAGAGAGAGAGAGAGTGTGTCGTATAAAGAATTTTTATCGCGGTTACATGCAGAATAATATTTGTAAAATTTTTTTCGAAACTAATATTTTTCTAATACTTTAATTTTTAAAATTAAAGTTAATCGTGACGTGAAGAGATAATTTATTATTTGTTTTAATCTGTATGGTTAGAGTTTTTATTAAGTAGCGTTTTTCCAAACATATTATACTAGATAGATTTTTGTGTTTTTTTTTTATTTTTTTTTTTTTTTGGTTTTTTGATTACATCGCGTTTACGGGCGATTAGTATTCTCGAGTACTGCTTTTTTTCTTTGTTTAAAGACTAATTAAACACGCGGGATTGTCATCGTCTCGTCAGACTAAGCAACTTTTTAACAGTTCGAAGATTGAAATCATTACAAAAATCGCGATCGATTGCATCTTTATTATTGTTTTCTTTAGTTCCTTTTTCATTTATTGATTTATTTATTTATTATTATTATTATTTTTTTTTTTTCAAGTTAAATCTCAGTACTTTCAACCGTTTTTTAAGCTCCATTCGTTGTTATTTATATTTTGCTTCTGTTTTGCTTTTACTACCGCGATTAAAGTTTATTATAAATATTGAAATATTTAAAGAGCTTTTTAATGATTTGATTTTATTTTCTGTATATAAATCGAACGAAATCGACGAATAATGTATATATATTTTTTTTCTTTAAATTGTGACGGCAGGCACAATATGTTTAAGCTGATTTGCAGTCAACGTTTTATTACGTATTGAAGGTAAAATTACGATTCGCGATTTTAATCATTCGAAATTGTTTCACGCGTCAAAATGTTCTCGTATGTTATCGTTACCCATTATCCGCGATTTTTCGCCAACTTTATTTAACGAACATTATTTTCATTAGCAATTGTAAAAATGTGTCAGTGTGTGCGTTACGCTACTCAAACTAAGAGATTATTTTACCGACGTCTATGATTATCTAAAATTTCATCTTGATTAAAGGATGCTTCAATGTCTTCTTTTTTCTTTATCTTTTTCGTTTATTTTTATCGAGGGGAAAAAAATTGCGTATCTTGACAATCGCGATCCTCCTTTTATTTATCAACGTCTACGACGTAATCAAAGCGAAATACAAGGATAAATCGCAGTATATGTCAGAGGAAATGAATTATACATTATTTTTTGTTATTTTATTTTATCACGGTACAGGATCATATCAAGAATAGTTTCTAATAACAATATTAAAAAATATTACGAGAAAATAGATTAGCGTCATCGATTGAGCCTCGAAAGCAATTATATGTCAAAAATGGAATGGTTATTCTTTTACAGAAGTAATTGATGTACACCGAGAAAGACGTTGTATTTTTTTTTTTTTTTTGGTTTTCTTATTTTGTTTTATTTTTTTTTTTTTTTTTTGTTTTTGTTTTTTTTTTTTTAGTGACATATTTTGCACACGTTTTTATATAATAATAACATTTATAAAATGCCGATGACGCTTGCATTAAATGTATCAAGTATTTGTATTTTTTTTTTTTTTTTTTTTTTTTTCATTTTTTATTCATTTATTTTATTTATTTATTTTTTTGTTAATGATCAACAACATTCACCGTAATATTATTATAAATCTTTGTCTTCATAAATTAGGGAAAACACGCGACGCGAACGTTCATCGCGATTATTCCTTATCGAATAACAAAAGCCATTAACGTCATGTCGTTTACAGCATTATAACACGAGGTATTCTCTTTATTTTTTCTAATGAGTACTAAGTGACCCTTGTGATTTTTTTTTTTTTTTTTTTTTTTTTTTTTTTTTTTTTTTTCTAGTAGTACTATTATAATTATTCTCGTGTTGAAGAATTTATTATTGTATCGGAAAAAGACGAAGAAATCGCAAAAATAATTTAATCTTCAACGAATGCGTATAATAAGGCGCGACATTTATAACGACTGAATAATTTAAGTATTCAGATAAAAGCACCAGATCGATCAAGAAAGTTCTTAATTTTTATTATTATTTATTTTATTATTTGTTTTTTTTTACCTTTACTCTTTTAATTAATTATACGTTGATTATGATACGTTTAATAATAACTCGTCTACTCAAAAAAGATTATTCACGACGTCAAGTTTTCATTTTCTTTGTTCTAAAAAATATTTGTGCCGTCATGTTTATTTGTTTTATTCGATTCGTCGTAATCTTTCACTCAAATATATGCCTTCTTCATTCGATAAATTTATATTACAAAACTTATAATTAGAAATATTATTTTTATTTTGTTTGACTCGTAAACGTAAAATCGTAGCCGCCTAGAACTTAAACGAAAACAAAAGTATTATACAGAGTTTGTACAATTGTCATAATAGCAATATACACAATATCGACATATATAAACGTTTGTTTTATTATTATTATTATTATTTATTTATTTATTTATTTATTTTTTTTTTTTATCAAACGCAACAAATCTTGAAAAACGATAGGTGAACCAAGATTCGGTCACTTTTATTTTCGCAATCATGTACTTAGGAACTTTTCAGGACAGTTCGAATAATCGGCCGTTTCGATAATAGATAACTCGCTGATTTTTTCAAACTTCCTGCATTTGGTGCATCGTCGGTGCAAATGTTTATCAAGTAACTTCGTGGACGATCGATTTTTCTATTTATTTATTGTTTTTGGTGTTCTTTTAAATTACGATTAATTTTAAGGTGAATTTTATTCAAAAGATTGGATGTTAGCTTGAATTAAACGAATCGTCCGCGAAGTTACTTTTACAAAAGATTTATGCTTTAAGAGTAGTGGAGGAAAAAAAAAGTAACAACAAATGCGAATAAGAAAAATCGCTTGTACTGCCACAAAGTGTTGACATAAACGGGATTATAATTTTTATACATAACGATTAAGCGTATATATATATATGTATGAGAAAAATTGTTGTAGTATGCAATTATCGAATGATTGTGATAAACATGTTTTTTATTGCCTCTGAGAGCGAAAGATGTCGAAAGAATAAATAAAGAACGACTCTTTTGTGCCGATTCCGTACGATACGAAGGTACAGAATGTCAAGCGAGCAAAGGATTAAGTAGCAATGCATAGATATTTATACATATATTTATATGTATATTTATGTACATATGTGTTTAGCAAAGCACACATATATATACATATATGCATATCCGTATTTACAACGATTCCGTCGCCATTATACATCATATATTCATTACGATAACAATGATAATCGGAAAAAAGTATACGTAACATGCTAGGATAATATCTAAATGCATCTAAACCTTACGATTCTCGAACTTCGTCTTCTCATTGTCCCATCTTATCGTCTCTATAATTCGTTAGAGATTAATCAGTTCACTGTTTTGTTTATCCTTTATACATTTATTAATTTATTCTTTGCTCTTAAAATTACAGACCTAAAAGTTATTTAAGGCTCTGTGGCCGCGCATACACACATATGTTTACCATATATATACATATAAATATATGTATATATATGAATTCCGCCGAGTGTGTAGAAAAAACTTTTTGTAAACGTTACTTTCGATCGCGTACAATCGATCGTTCCGATATACAAACTACAGACTTTATCGCACGGGAGAAGCTCGATCTTTATTTTTTTTTTTTATCGACGACGAGTTTGTCGATGATCGCGTTATTTGATCGTGCAAATGTCGTTAGTCTTTTCAAAAGATGTAAGATCTTAATGCCTCGTATAAATTTGCCCAGTCTAATTTGAATAAATTCGGATGAAAATCTTACGTATTTAATTTTTTAAAGATCTTACATACAATGCGTTTGGTAAATATTTCTTGTTTTTTTTGTTTTTTTTTTTTTTTTTTTTTTTTTTGTTATACGAAATTCAGCTAATATGTATATTGTATGAAATTTAGACAAGATTTCGTGCATAAAATTTAGCCATGATTTTTTGAATTGCGTATTGCTCGTGAAATTAAAGCAAGAATGTACGCGTATAAAATATTTCGGCTAAGATTCTATGCACATAATCGATGGAAAAACTTACGTGCTAAAATTTTTTTTATAATCTCGCGTATACAAAATTTTCACTACGGTTTCTTTATAATTACGAAATTTATTTTGAAATTTTTAACGTACTACAAATGATTTAGTACATCGATCGATCATCGACAATCTCGCCGTCGTTTGTTTGTTGACGTCGACGTTCTCGCATGTTATTTTATAATTATATTTATCTCGTGTAACTGTACATCGTCGGAGGAAAACGAAAAACAGAAAAAAAAAAAAAAAAAAAAATGGCGCAAGTACGGCGCTTTTCGTGGCACTTTTTATTTACAAAAGGAAGCCCAGTTCTTAGACGGGTCCTGGATAACATTGTCGAGCCGAAAGTATCGCCACGATATTCTTTCAAATTTTGGTGATTCGTTATTTTTTTTTTTTTTTTATACGATCGTTAAAAAAAAAATCATTCCTCGGTGGTGTAGTACCTTCGCCTCGACGACGTTACGGTTTAGATGTCGTGATGACTAGTATCACCCGGTCACACAACATCTTGTCTTCGTCCTTGCCACAAAGTACGTCCCTGACCGCCCTGCTGCCGCCCTCAGGTCTCCTTGTAACGCTCGTTCCATGCTCCGCGCTTTTTATATCAATAATATTTCGTCTCCGTTCGAATAAAGCGGTTGGAATAATTTTTTTCTGCATTATAGTCGCTTTGTTTTGTTATCAAATAAAATTTCAGACCGTTTCTTTACGGTAGAAAAAGGCGGACGATTCACCGCCGATCGACGGTTGCCAATAAATCGCACCGTCGAAAATAAATAAGAACCAGACAAGAGAACGAGAAACGGTTAAAGTAACGTGTGCGTAAGATGGAATCGAGCTCGCTAATTGCGAGAAACGAAATTGATAATTTCGTACGCGCTCGTACGCGTAGTAAGTGCGCGTATACTTTTGAAAATCGGAGATACGAAGTAACGCAGTGGAGCAGGAAACGCAAGGAGCCTAGAAGAGTAAAAAGGAAACCCGCGTGCGGCGAGCGTCCCCCTTGGCCCGTCGGGCCATCCCGAACTGTCAGACGGACGGATCGCTGCCAGGGGCGGAGCCCGCCTTGCTGCCGTCGCCGCCCGCGCCGCTCCCATCGCCGTCGGCACCTACGCCGTCTCCGCCCCGGTACGGCGAGCCGCCGGGCCCGCGCGCCGACAGACCTCGGAAATCCAGGTTGTACTGAAAAATAATAAGTCAGAAAAAGGGAGGTTATATACCTTAGTTTTTCATTAGGATACGCATAGTTCGGTGCGCGGCAATCTTGACTCTTTGTGTTATTGTGTCAAGTTTTGTTTTGCGAGTTTCTTTTCTTTTTAAATGTATTTTCTAGCGAGCTGCTTATAGTGGCTCATTAGATTTGTTTTTTTTTTTTCACGCTTGTGCACTCCAAAAAAAAAAAAAAAAAATCTCAACTCTTGAATAATTAAGACTGATTAATCGTTCAATAAAATAAAATTTAAAAACAACTTTTTGCTTTCTTGTTTTTTTTCTTTCTTTTTTTTTTTTTTTTTTAATGAAGATAAAAATTACTAGTTTGATCCTTGATAATTTAATGTTGAGAAAATTTCTTAAATCATTCAAGGGTTAATTAATAAAAAGATCAAAGGCCTTCAAACAATTGTTTACTATTTCAAAGAAAAATGTTTTTAAATAAAAGATACAGGTATAATAATGTTAAGTTTGATTTATAATTATAATTATATAACTGTTTGAATCTTTAAAATTTACCAAAGATTAAAAGTCATTTAACATTATGATATTTCATTAAAATCCGTATTAGAGCTATGATTATTTACAATTAATTAAAAATAAATTTTTCATCTTAAAAATTATTCATTAACTTATAACGTTTATATTTGGGATTTTTTAAATAAAAATATTAAAAAAAACAACATTTATATCGACATAATGGACCTGTATCTTTAAGTGCTGAAAAATCCAATAAAAATATTGCTAATTTTGTTCAAGTGCGAGAAAACACTGAGAATAATATATAGCAATAATATATAACGTTAGTAAAATTACGAAAAAAAAACTTCAAACAAAAATATTTAGTTAATTGGCAGTGGCTATCTTACCCATATAAATTTTATCCACTTTTCTCGACAATATCAATTAATATTTGAAGATAAATCGTTAAACCGACAATAATATTATCTATGCTTGATATTGTCGAGACAAACCTCTACAATAGATAACGTTGAATGCAGTTGCTGAAATGTTAATCAACACAAGTGTTATACAAAAAATTAGCACTATTTACAAATATACGTTCTATAAATTAAGGCAAAAAATTCGTAGCATCATACGCACGCATGTTTACACCCAAAAAAATTCGGCGAAAAAAATCGAGCTGAAACTTCTAATTTTTACCTAATTAATTCTCTATTCCAAAAGAAGCCGGAGAGTAGGAAACATCAAAAATGTTCTTGTTCCTTGTTCTGTATAAAAATAGTCAAGTGATTTAAAAGGGGGGAGCGCGATTAGTGGGTTTAAAAGCCAAGACAATAATGATGAAACTAAAAGGTAAGTCAAAGTAATGGAAGGGTTGGCAAGAAAGCGGGAGAAAAAAAAGTAAGCAACCGAACCTTTGAAAAATAATGAACAGAAGAAGTAGAAGAAGAAGAAGTAGAAGTAGAATAAGTAGTAGAAGTAGAAGAAGAAGAGATAGAAGAGGTGCGTGCGGCGCTTGTGATAGTGGCTAAGAAGTTCGTCGTTCGACGAGCGAGCGGCACAGCTTGGGGCCAAGTGTCATCTCGGTACACTCGAGTGTCTCAGCTGATAGAATTGCGGCTGGAGCTGTTGATTTTGCGAGTGCAGGTAACGCAGGCTCTCGTCCGTTATCGTGTTCCTCGTCGCTGGAAACATCTGTAGGGGAGGAGGTGCACGAGCGAACGGCAAGGTGTTGTAGTAATAATGCTGGACGACGGGAGATTTCGTGGGATCGAGGGACAATTGATTCATGAATTCGTTGAGTATGGGCAATGGATGCGGTAAACTCGGCGACGGCTTAACGATGGTATTGTACAATTGTGATCTCGTGAGAGGATGTGGTTGTACGTAAGGTCTCGCGCTTGGTAACATTTGGGGGCTAATGGGGTACAGGCAATCTTCTTCCCCCTGACCTGGTGGCGACGTCGGGCTGACCTCCACGTACTGCGGCATGCTGACATTGTGCTGGTGCGTAAATACAATAAAAACGAATGACACGTGTGAATGTTTTCTTTTTTTTTTTCTCTCTTTTTTATTTTCTTTTTTTTGTTTTTTTTTTTTTTTTGTTTTTTTTTCTTGTTTTTGTTTTTGTTTTTTTTTTTTGTTTTCTTTTTTGTTTTGTTTTTTACCATCTAAAAGAACTGTTGCGATAAAGACACACGAACATTAGCATTGTTTAACTGTGTTGCTGCGAAAGACGAAATAATTATATTTAATGCGATAAATAATTTTCAATCAAAACATATCCATCGTAACATAATTTCAAAAATTTTTCGTAAACGCTAACGCTGATCAACGGTAGCGTCTACGTCGCTGAAAACGTTGTCAATTATAAAAAAAAAAAAAAAAAAAAAAAAAAAAAAAAAAATGGAAGTAAAACGAACCGTCGTCCATCGATCAAAAACTATTTTCGTCCTTCGTGCACGCAATCACTACGTAGAACGTTCATCATAATCTACATCTACCATTGATATTAGCGTCTTTGTGCAGTACGGTGCAGCGGACAAAATTTTGAAACTCACCTTTGTGGCGCAGACGAAGCACGTAGTGACAACCTTCGATATGACGTTCATTAAATTTTTCGTCTCTTGTATAACATTGTCGACCTTTATGAATGTCGCGGCTTTTCCAACTGTCGGATTTTTAACGGTGAACTGTAGCTGTTGCACGTAAGTCGGCACGCGGTCCAGGTTCTCCAGGAGTTCCTTTTTGTGTGGCCCACCCGGTACCTGCGCCCGTACGAATAAGTGATAAAGAATTTTAAGATTTGCCAACGCGAAAAACGAGCCCATTTACATCCGAGCTTTATTTTTCTCTCATTCTATTCATTGTACAAGTCTTGTTGAATCGTTATTTAATTTTTCGCCAATTTTCATTATCCAACGAATAACGATTTAGTTCAAAATTTTTTACTCTTACGAGTTCTTGATTAATTTAAGTAAAAATTATGTGACTACTTTTGGCCAGTATTTAATAAGCCATTTAATAAGCTCGAAAATAATGTGCTTGTTTGACGGTGTTATCGATTCCATTTGCGACTGCATTTGCTTAAAACTCTGTAGTATATGATTGTATATGCTACGGTTATCTAAGCTCTGCGATCGTATATATATATATATATATATATATATATATATAACGATACTGTGTAATATACTAAATGTATGCAGACACCTTTTTGATAAGCTTACAATTTGACATTTGCTTGTAATACACGAAACAATGATTAATCGCTTATCGCAGCTTTACACATATACCAGTGGTATTTGCATACACGTGTTAATGTTTATATGTATCATCTAGATTTAATATTCCTAATTTCAACACAATGCATAATAAGAGTTAAAATAAATAGAAAAAATATAGTTAAGATAGATAGAAGTAGTTTAGAGTGATTATGTGAGTGACAGTGATACAGTACAGACCTTATTGCTTTTGCCAGCTTCGTGAAACATCGAACGTTTTATACGCATAATTAACACGGGGTTCATCGTTACGATTACGTGTCCGTAATACACCTTGACGGAAAATATATTTTCCTTTTTTTTTTTGTATTCTAACGTCGAAAAAAAAAGGTAAACAAAAATAGTTTACGAGACAAAAGATAATAAATAAAAAAAAAAAGTGATAAACAAGAATCAGGACAAAATATCGTTTTATCGTTCAGTTTTGGGAAACCAGCAAAAACTTCGGGACACATAGTCATGCCCCAGATAGTGGAAGGAGGGGGACCACAATGCACATAGACGTCGTCCACAGACGGAAGCATTCCCGTAGCATCTAAAACACACCTTACTATCGTACACAGAAAAATTTTTATATTTATGAATTTATGTACTTTAAATACTCAAAGTGCACAAATAGTGTTTCAAAAAAAAAAAAAAAAAAAATGAAGAGAGAGAGAGAGATAGAGATAAAGAGAGAGAGAGACAGAGAGAAAAATTAAATACTTATGTACAAATTTTTCAATTTAGATCGCGCGTTAACGACATATTAGATCGTCGTTCGAGGATCACGCTCATTGTTTTCCTATTTCCATATCTTATACGAGTATTTGCTTTTATTTGTCAAAAAAAAAAAAAAAAAAAAAAAAAAAAAAAAAAAAAAAAAAAAAAAAAAAAATGAAATAACATGTTTCGATTGATGTAGCGTTTCGTATTATTCGTTGTTAAATGATCGCAATCAAAACATGGCGCGCGACCGAGCGTGATCCTGAATAAATTTAACATCGTATACTCCTCTATGGTTCGAAAATATTTTCTTTGTGGTCAAAAATAATAAAAAAACGTGTCGACATATAATTAAATACAGCTAACGTATAACAATTTCATGGGCTAAATGATACGGTGACGATGAGATAAGAGAAAGAGAAAAAAGTTGAATAAAATATATAGATGTATAGGTGATGATTAATGTTTTTACAGGCGATTTATGACATTTACAATAAAGTTAAACAACCACGGGTCTAAAGTAAAGATAGAAAAAGTTACCTGGATGGAGGCATTCAAGAGCGAGGTACAATCGAAAGGGCTTTATATAATTTATAATACAGAATTTACAGGTTAGCACTTATCTCTCAAAAGAACAGTTAAAATGTGAGAGATCGAAGTGGTATTTAAAAAGTTTGGATAGCTATTTAATGTAGTATTTTTAGCCTAGCTAGGATGTTCGAAAGGGCAGCAAACGTGTTATAATTTCAACGTGTTCTAATGCTAAGATGTTGCGCATGAGCTTCATCCAAATTAACGAACGCTGTACATAGCATCGTGTTTAACAAAGTGCTCCTTTTTTTTTTTTTTTCAATATTATTATTATTATTATTATTATTATTATTTTTTTTTTTGTTTTTCATTAATTTTTTTATTTTTGCAAAAGTGTCATTAGCCAGGTGCACTTAAGTGTATAATATATTCATGAGAGCAAAAATTTGCGTGAACGAGAAAGAGAGAGGAGAAAAGTAGAAAAAAGAGAGTGAGAAAGAGAGCAAATAAGATATGTTAAAAGGGTTGGATGTAGCTTGTGCGCAAGAAGTTACGAAATAATAGATAATAATAATAATGAACGAAAAAAAAGAATAAAAAAAAAAAAAAAAAAAAAAAAAAAAATAGAAAAAAGAAAGTAGTCCAACAGTAATAATAACGTAATAGGAAGGTATTTAATAGCACGAATATTTGGATTTCATGTCCAATATAGAATTCGTAAACAATGGTAAAGAAACAGTTGTAAGATGATTCAGAACATTTCCAGATAAAAGACGAGCAAATTGGGATTAGAGCTAACGTACCTGGTAACTGAATTGTCTCACAACTTTGTACAATCTGTTGGCCTCCTCGGCGAAATACTCAGCTTGCGTGAAAAGATCTTGGGTGGTTTTCAACGCGCCTTCGCCCCGCGTGAACTGATACATGGAGAATGCCATCGACGACATGTTCTTCGCTCGTTTAACGATGTCGTTGTTCTCCTCTAGCGCCGTTCCGTTCTCTTGCCATTTTTCCGTTTCCGCGTCCATTTCCGAGGTTATGCGTTTCATTTCCAGTCCGGCTTTTGCGATTTTCGCTTGCTCCTCGCTGTCCAGTCTTACCGGTTTTAATGGCTTACTGGTTGTGCCGTGTTTCTGGATAAACGTTCGTTTTATCAATCGTCTTGAATGATTCATTTTTAAATGTATGTGTATGTGTGGATGTACGTAAATTGTAAATTAAGAAAGAAAAAAAAGTATACGTTGAATTTTTTAACCAAAAAATAACATTATCACTTTATTTTAAATATATACTTTAATGTGATCGTTAAACTTACTCCTGGTCGAGGAAGAGACATGTACACTTGTTTCTCAGGTCGACTTTGAGTTAACTCAAGAACGTCTTTTGCCACCGTTGTCACGTCTGACATTAACCATTGCCACATGTCTGCGAATACTGCGAAAATAATTTTATCGATTTTTCAATAAAATTTTGGTTAGCATAAACATTTTTTTTTTTTTTACCCATTATGAAATAAGTATTCAAGTTAATCTACTTAAAATACGATTATTTAAAGTTTTAACGCTTAAACCTAAAGTGTATTAACCACTTAAAGAAGCTTACGCTACGTTTATTAGAGCGCAAACTGTACAGTAAAATTCAAATTAATGTCGACCATTAAAACGTTAAAATAAAACATTACCAATTATAAAATAATTATTATAAATTAAAAAAGTAACGAGAATGAATCTACCTTCGAGGTTTTCTTTAGCAATTTTACTCGTAGGATGCCTTGCTAACGTATGCGCGGCTGTAACTACTTGAGGTCCGTATATTCGTAAATTTATTTCTGTGAACTTCGCTGAAACTTGAAGTGATTCCGAGAGTGCGATGTGTCTTAGGAGTTTGCACACCTATGGGCGAAGAAAATTTTAAATTTTACATGTAATTTAATGGCTTATGGATAAGCTAAAAAGTTTTCAAGTTGTATACGAGTAGAATTTCGATTTTTGTAATACACGTATGGTAATAATATTGCAAAAGTTTCGTGTTGTAAATAAGTATTGTCATATGTTTTTTAGAAACTTTAAAACATTATGCTTGTTTTTTTCACAGTACGGTTAAAAATATTTCATTTGTTGTCTATATTATTTTTATTCTTCCATTTTTAAACAAGACTTTTCTGTGATTTACATCATATAATCATAATAAGAAAAAATAAATAAATAGATAAATCAATAAATAAGTAAAATAAAAAATAGACGTTAAAAAATAAAGAGGTAACGATAAGCGCATCTTACTTCGAGTATGTGCTCTATGTATTCGTGAAATCGGTCGCTGCTCTCCTGCAATCTGTCGATGTCGTTGGCCAACGCTAAATTCCGAATCGTCGAGACGAGCTCTTGGCCGGCTTTGGTTACCTGCCCGAGATCGCCGGCCTGTTCCATCGTCGTCTGGCACAATTGTTGGCGTAGATCGCGCGTCGCGCGTAACACGCTCAATATCGCTTGGTCGAGTTCCGTGTTGGGCGAGCTACCGCTGCTGCTTTCGAAATTCTGATGGAATAGCATTGATGAGAAAATTGAGATGTCGATACGAATTTCGGATCGAGTGGACATGATTTTTAGTATGAATCGTTTGAAGTATTGAGTAATGGCTCGTTTTGGTGTTTGATTTATTGACAATTACTTTTTTAATTTTTTTAAATTATCGTATTCTTTGGTTTAAATTATTTCACGAATTAAATTATGAGAATTTTTACACCTGAGTATACATTGGTTTATGTCAGTGTATCACTGAATTGAACAAAAAGTTTTATAATCGCGTGTAAAAAGTAATTAATATTCAAATTATACAATTCATTTTAATCAAATTAAGAAGTTGAAAATCTCGTCGTCGTCGCGTCACCAAAGCCCAAAATCCAATTCGCCCAACATAATCGAAGAAAGCAACAAGAAACATAAACTATCATACCATGCTGTTGCCAACTCGAAGCAGACTGTTAAGCTCGAGTTTGGCACGATCGCAGAGCAGAAGAATATTTTCCCGATGCTCGTGGCTGGTGTAAGCGCTGTCGGTGAAATCTTGGGTCCGCTCGACCACGACGTCCAGCGCCGAGGTCAACGTTTCGCGGCAACCGGCGCTCAAAAGCGTCATGCGCGTCGACTCGACCAGTCGCTCGAATTGTTTCAACGCCGCGAAAACTGTACTACTGTCCCAATCTTCTTGCTGTGGGCTCTGAGGAGTTGCGGGAGATTCGTTAGTTAGCGCGGGATGTTTCATGATTCATTATTTTTCTTTTTGTTTGGTAATACGTTATACGTACGATGTGATTGGTTGAAAGATTAAGGAAGAAGAAGTGGATTGGTAAACCTTGTTTTTTGTGCTAAACGGTCGGTTTGAGCGATTGTTGATTAACACATAAGAAAAAGATAAATTAAAATATTGTGAAAAAAATAATAATTTATTTTTTTATTTTTAATTTAAAATACTATTTTTTTATTTTAATATTTTTAAAATATTCTATTAAAGAAAAAAAAAAAAAAAATAAACGATAACAACGTTTTGTTTCTATACGATATCTTGAATTTTCAAGTCTCTCTCGTATATATTTAGTCATAATTGCTGATTCATAATCTAAAGTGGATTTTGACTCATATTTAAACAAATAATCCATTTAAATTTCACGCTTGTTAAAACGAAAATTTACTCTCGAGTAATAATAAAGATGCAATTCAATTTTAATTGGATTTTGTTTTTATATCGCATAAAACTCTTTCTCTATTGTTCACGAACAAGCTCTTATTTCTATTACTCACTAAGATCTGGAAAGTTGAAATGAAACAATGTTCAAAATAAATAATAGGCAAGCGACACCTCAATGATCGCTTCAAAATGTCGCTTTTAAATTTATCCATATCTCGGATTTTATCAAGATTAAATTTGCAAAAACTTGAAAGAATAATTTTAACTTTTTTTTCTTTCACAAATTCTATGAAAAATCTAAATATAAAGATATATAAGTCAATGAAATCAATTGCTCTTTTAATAGCATAAATATGTATTATAATACATTATATTTATTTTGTTAATAAATGTGTCTATTTATTAGCAATCAAATACATAAAAAATTACGCAGAACAACAAAATTCTGTCTACATTTAATTCCTACTGAAAGCTGATTAAAAAAATAAATCAAATTATTTAACCAATACAAAACTATATTTTCAAAATCATAACAAACAATAATAAAAGTAAGATAAAAAACAAAAAGAAACAAAGTAAAATGGCATCAACAAGGGAAACGGACAATATTTTCC
This sequence comes from Chalcis sispes, assembly GCA_949987625.1. Classification (NCBI taxonomy): domain Eukaryota; kingdom Metazoa; phylum Arthropoda; class Insecta; order Hymenoptera; family Chalcididae; genus Chalcis; species Chalcis sispes. The sequence continues at coordinate 6,493,822 of OX465099.1, forward strand.
GTTTCCCGGTGGCTCGTTAGAATCGTTAGCAGAAGGATACGTATGTGGATTTGGCGGATAAAAGCCGATCAATTAATAAAAAAGAAAAAAAGAGGGAATTCTCACTTGTGAATTGGTGTAGGTGGACTCGCTGCAATCGAGTACGCCGTCCTTGACGACGTAATGAATGAGATCCATCGCCCGCCTCATCTGGCAGAAAACCGTGTCCCTGTTTTCCTTAGCCGAGGGACATTCCGGATGCCTTAGACAAGCTTTGCTCGACGTCAGTAGCATCATCGTACTTCGTTCCAGTACTTGTCGCGCCGCCGCCATTTGTGCTCGCCGCCTCTCGTCTTTCAGATCGTTCTGAAACAACATGAAATGTTATTAAATGGCATCTATGCATTTTTCTTTTTTGTTTTCTTTTTTATTTTCTAATTCAGTTCGATTGATTCGTTTTTTTTTTTTTTTTTTTTTATTTTACGTAGTGATAGAGGTTAATCTTAGTAAGGTTTGTGAAGAATAAATTTAGTAGACGTATATCAGATTAATTTCGTTATGATTTAACCATTTTTTTTTTTGCATTTAATGCTTTGTAAAATATTTTTACACGTTTACGCGAAGTTAGCTTACGTACGGTTAAATATCGATAATATTGGTTGAAATAAATTTAATCATAATTTAAAATCGATTTAAAATAAAAAATAAAACGTTAAGTGTATGATGCTTACATTTACCCTGAATAGCTTAGTTAGATTTTGGTTGGATGGTTTTAAAAATGCACTGATTTTACTATACATATGTACATACTGGATTTTAAAGACTTAATAATATTTTATTTATTTAAATAAAAAAAAATATATTCTGGAATAATAATGTAATATTTATCAATTTAAAGGGTAGATCTTAACGTTATTACGCGTAAAATTTAAATATAGAAAAGACTTATAAATGCACTTTTAAAATTTAAATTTTATATAAAAATAAAACTTGAAAAATTATGCATTAATAAATTGCAGTTTGACTTCAAATTTATATATTTCAACAGTGTTTCTTCTCTCAATAAAAAATTTTTGATTTAAATGATTCTAAAGTTAAAAAAAATATCGCACATGAAAATTCCCTTGCACTTTCTCAAAAATACTCATTGTGTACATCAATAACGCGGTGTACATTTTCGATAAAATTCCAATAGCGGTATATCTCATAATTAAAAAAATTCTACGCAGCTTACTGTCATTAACACTTTCTTTCGCTCTTCGTTTCTCCTCGAAAAAGTCATCAGACTAAGATAGTCCAAGGATACGAGGCGCGATGTGTCCCTTATTTCTTTTGAGAATGAAGCCCTTTTACGCGCGAATCACTTTTAATTACATTGCTCGAGATATTTAATTTGCATTACGATCGATCGATCGGAGTCTTCTTCTTACGAAAGAGAGGAATAAAGCCGATTTGTTATCGGTGATGTCAATTAAAATGTATATAAAATGCGTCGCGTGTTTCGCCTTTCGAAAAGGCCACGACGCGCGTTATTTTTATCGATGAAGAACGACGCTTTTAAATAGCAGACCGACGAATTTTTCGGATCGATTGTGTACTCCAACCTGTTTTCAATTATTTTATTTTATTTTATTTTATTTATTTTTGTTTCATTCTGTTTCAATTAGTTTGTAAAACTTTTAATACTAGCGTTTCGAATTTTATAGTTTTAATTAAATTTTATTGATAAAAAAGTTTTATTTTTTATTTCAATTATATCTTAAATTCTATATGGTTAATAAAAGTTTTAAAACTATAGTTCAATAATCAAATGCTTTCATCTACATTTATTGAGTTTTTTTTTGTTTGTAAACCACATTTGAAAGAAATTCACGGTACTATTTTTTTCGTTTCAATATTAATTTCTTCTTCAAAATGATAATTTTCATTTGTATCGATTTATGAATTGCTTAATTTTTTTTTTTTACGAAAATGTTAATTTATTCAAGATTATAAAACGTTAATAAACAATTCGCAATTAGAAATTTTATTAGATAGTTGTTGCAAAGCTCGTTCCATAACATTTACGATAAATTGTAAACTGCGAACATAATAACGAAATTTCGATAGTAAACTGAAATTTATTATAACTAATAACCGTAGTATAATTAATTACAAAAAATAATTCAAACTTTAAATTCATCCTAACGAACTGCGAGTTGAAATAAAAAAAAAAAGGATCAAAATCGGTATTGTTAATAAAATATATCTTTTTAAAATGACGAACCTGTCGATCACCGGTCATGTGAGCCAATTCGACCATCTCGGCGCCGAATTGGCTGAAGGCTTTGACGAACTCGGTGAAGTTGGAGACGCTCTCGAGGCGGCCGAGACTTCGGGCTACCTTGTCCTTGGCCATAAGGAGCTGCTTGACCACGGTTATGTCCGCGAGCAGCAATACCCTCGTGACGGCGCCGAGGAGACACTTGGCCGCCCTCACCACCGCTTCTCGATCGGTCATGCTTTCCTCCATCGCGCACTCGCATAACTTTTCGATGGCCGAACCTGCAAAAGGAAACGATTTGTTTTCGTTTATTTTTCCGTTTGAAATTTCGCCCCTTTTGCTTATTTATCGAGGTTGCAGTTGATAAGGTATTCTAGGTAAATATGTATTTATGCATCGACGATGCTTTGACGATATTGACCTTGGTGTGATGTTTGATCGATGTTGCATAATTTTGATTTTGACTGAATGCTACGAGTCACGAAGAGAATATTGTCATCGATTGGAATTCAGGTGGTTAGATTTAATACGATGAATATTCTATGTTTGTTCGGTGCGGTAAATTAGCGTTGAAATTAATTTGGTTTAGAACGTACTATGAATTCATTGCCACAGGTGTTAAAGACTTTATTAACGTCACCTGGGTAATTTATAAGGTTGTCATTGACAATTGATGCAGATCGGTTGAAATTCGATTCGAACGTGTTCAGATAAGATCGTTAAAAAAAAAAAAAAAAAATATAAAGAAGTCTTCGTTTTACAAAAAAAAAAAAAAAAAAAATGACAGTAACTGATAAGAAAAGTAAAACAAGCTAAATACTACATCGGTAAATTTTAAAAACCTGCCGAAGCATACGAGGTTGAATGTATAAAAGAGGATCTCATGCATGATTATTGCAAAGCTTATTTCAAGAAATATCGATCACCAAATATCACGTATGCAGTCACGGTATTTTATCCTTCGATTCACCTTTCTCGAGACACGATTAAACCTTTGATACAAAGTTGTTCAATTTATTTCTAAATTTTTGAATGCTCGTTCATGTATAGGTCTATCGATGAAAGATCGATCTTAAAAACTTGTATGTACACATGTCACCGATTCTATTTATACACTAAGATAATTGATCCGTGGTAAAAAATAACGCGAAATTTTCCAAAAATAATCCAAGATTGCATCTCGAGCGTCGTAATCCATGCTTATTAATTGCTCGCGTAACTCGAGCGGGAGCACAACGCAAACTCGTGTGTGTATGTGTATGTGTGTGTGCGCGCGCGAGACGATCGACCGTCGCTTGCTCGCGTCTAAATAAACAAAAGAGGAAGAGAGGAAGAGAGAGAAAGAGAGAGAGAGAGAGAGAGGAAAGAGGGAACAGGGTTTCGTATTTTCCTTATCGAGAAGCCGGAGCAAACAAAGCCTCTCTCGGCTTTCTCTTCGTCAAGGTAAATCCCTTTCGTCGCGTTGGCCTTTTTGGGCTCTTCGATCGTTCGGTGTTCGTGTATGCGCGCGTATGTATATACGTGTACGTTACAACGCCGAATTTCCGGTTGCTGGAAGCTCGAGTTGTTAACGCTCGACAGAAGGGGCCAGAGCGCGGGCTTCGTTAAATGGTCATTTGCCGAATTAGCTGAGATATTTACCGAGCGACAATGACGTCCCTCTTACTTTTTTTTTTATTTTTTGCTTCTCTTTCATTTTCTTACTACACTCGTAAAAGAATTTCATTCCATTCTATTTCACGATAGAGTTAATGCGGATTAGTTTTTTACATTTGGTTTAACGTTGCTTCGATCGTTTTTAATTTTAATTGTTGAGAATCCGTTAGAAAAAAGTTTTGTACATTTTTTTATATGGTATAGCGATTTTCGATTACTAGGATTAAAAAAAGCTGTTAGGAAATACTGTAAAATGTATGTTTTATATTGAACGTGACTTGAGTTACAAAAAAAAAAAAAAAAGAAAATATAGTTCTTTGTAACAAAAAGCTATTAATCAATTTTATCTTTTAAAAATGCTATATTTTATGATACAACTAAATGGACGATTTATTTCAAGAGCCTAAATCAAAAAGTAATCGATTGAAATAATCTTAAAACAACTGGACACAACCGAAACCAATAAAGTACGCAAAAAGATTAATCTAAAAAGTCACAAATATTAAATTACATAAATCTAATTTAAAAAAAAAAAAAATAATAAATAAACAGAACAATGTGTCAGAAAAAATTTACATGTTTGCAACAAAAGATTAATAGCTGAAGATGATTATGTTGTCGAGAGGCTAAGGAGAAAATGAATATTTGTATTTGTGTGAAGATGTTTGGCTTGAGTACGTGCCGGAACAAACTTGGGTAAACTTTAGCAGTGAATGAACCGTGTTATATATGTTATATATGAACATGTCAGCGCATCGAATTGAATGACGTTTAAGACTTTATAAATCTCTTATGATGAAAAGTCTTGTAGCATCGGCGTAGCATTGAAAATAATCATAAATCGTCGAGTTATTATTGCGTAAAAAGATTATCATATTTATCGAATACTTCAACAGCTTTTGAAATACTTTTGGTTTATATAGATTCAATTATTGTCTCGATTGTTCTTTAATAATTAATCATTTTTATTTCATTTCATTTTAATTAGTATGCGCAGTTTAAGTTAAATAAAAAAATTGCACCTCATAAAGAAATCTTCATATAGTCTGATATTTTTCAATAAAATTTTTAACGCTTATGTTGATAGTTAGTTCACGTTTTTCGACAAGTTGAATATTTTAAATTTTCTCTTCTTTTTATTTTCTTTTATTTAAGTAATCTGCAATAAAATTAATTTTAATGTATTTATTGAATTTTCTATTATGGATATTATGTATAATCATCGGTTATGTGATTTATATTTATTATTCTTAAAGTGTTTTATTTATCATGATAAATTCAAGAACGTTTTTTTTTTTTTTTTTTTTAACATTGATTGATTTGACACGACTACAATGATATTATATAATTCTGATATTAAAAATGATTACCTTCGACGATGGTTATATTACATAAACTGAATTATGTATCTTTGTATTCATTTATGAGTATACAAGGACGCATATGTAAATAAGAAACGTAACTACAGAATAATTTACCGTTTAAAATTGAAGGGAAACATTAATCAGTGAGAAAATACTTTCACTTACTGATCATTTAATACTGCCAGTTGTCATTGAAAATTCTATTTTAAAATCGCATATTTCCATACTGTTAAATATATTATTTTTACAAATATATAAATTACGTTTACGCAATGATTTATTCGACAATTCGCATTTATCAATCGTTAAAAAAAATTCAACTGTAAAAGTTTAAGAAAGTATTGCATTTAAACGTAAAACGAATTCATTCATACGCATAAATAACACACGCTAACTCGTGGACGAGGCTCTTTCGAATAGAGCGCGCGCAAGAGTAACGACAAAAATAATAGCCGGCACTTGTTAGTTATTCGCGAAAACGTAAGCCAGTCGTTAAAGCGTAAAATCGTTTTCCAACGCGCTAAACGAGGGAAAAATAGCCTTTCACATTGCCTACATTATGCATATATATTCTCGCTCGTTTTACATAAATTCTTCAAGCTTTTCCTCCCTCCCGCTCACTCTCTTTTATATACCAGCCGAGGCTTTTAATGCGCGCCTTAGCGTAAAATAATCGCTTCACACTTCCTCCCCACCTCTACCTTCCCTCTTCCTCTTCCCCAGTTCTTCAGCCGTTGTTGTTCCAACGTTCACAATACTCAACCATTGCGTTTATACGCGAGTCTAATGACGAGCCTATATATCTCTCTCTCTATTCGAGAAATTTTGAGGTCATCAAAATTCCATTAGCGCATATTGCCCGACGAAGAGAAGATGCCGGAGCAAGCCTTTGGATCTGGGTCGGTATTGGCCCTTTCGATCGTCGGCCGCCGACGGACCGGTAACAAGATTTTACACCGGCGCTCTGGAGAAATTTCTCCGATAATTGGCCGGGCTTTTGAGCCTTTCCAATGTGCTTTATCCACCAATGGCATTTTCTTTCTTTATTTTTTATTATTTTTTTTTTTGCTTTCTTCTGCTTTTTATCTTTCTAAACTTTTATGCCGTCTTGAAATGTTTTAGTTTCTTTTTCTGTCTTTTAAAATTGGTGGAGAACAAAAATGTATTGTTTGGTATACATTGATTTTAAATGCTTGTTGTAAGGTTGTTGAAATTACTTTATAGTGAAAATTTATTTTATTATGAAGGACGAATAATTTTTAAAAGAAAATTGAAAACCATAATTCTAATGATATTTCTGGGTGACAGAAGAATAGAATTTTAATATTATTAGAACAAAAATGTAGGTATAGCTAAAAAACTGATACCAAAGTTTATTTTAAAAATAAAAATATACGTATTATTTCAGTAGAAATAAGCGCGTATAGTCGGACAATGTTAACCTTACGTAACATATGAAAACGCTATGCATATTTAAACTTTAAAAATAGAGTGTAACAGAAAAATCACAATATTCTTGTACTTTCTATATAAAAAAAAAAAAAAAAGAAAAAAAGAAAAAAAATATTATACTATTCCGTAAAATAATAGAATAAAAAAAAATACAGCGGTTTACCTATTTCATTGTTGATCGAGTTTGGTTTTTCAACTTTTTATTATTCTATACAAGCGATACATCGTGGTTATTCACGATTTTTTTTATATCCAGCTTTAGTTAACATCGCGCATACATAAATAACAATCTCGTTTACATCCTTTTTTTTATATTACCATCTTAATAAAATAAGGAGGAAATTTTCATTAGTCGCACAAGTATAGTTTAAAACTTATTTCGTACTATCGAATAAAGTGTCGTTCGATCGCCATTATTGCTGGCTTTATCGACAATTTTTGACATAACTGTCTCTTATTCTCTGTACTCTTTCGGTCATTTATCCGCGAATATACGCATTTTGGACTTTTACAATCAATGGATTTCTAACTCGGTGCAACTCGCGTAGCTTAAAGCCATAGTAGGAAAGTAATCTATTAACGGTAGATATATGTATATACAGAAATAAAACAAGCAATGCGATATCACCTCTGATAGTATCTCATTCTATATGTTATGCGTGCTTTCCCTTTCTTTCTCCTTTTGCTCTTCGTCGGCCTTTGTACGTTTTGAGAATTTGATAATCTTTCCGCGTGAAAATTTCCTATCTACTCGACTGTCGGAACGTATTCAATCTGTCGAATAACTTTTCTATCCTGATTCCTCGTACATATTTTTACTGTCTCTCTCTCTCTCTCTCTCTTCATTTTTATTTCCTATTTTTTACTTTTTCATTAAAAACAAAAGGAATTTTGTGATTGCATTTTTAAGAAATGCCTTATATTTCTTAATGGGCTTGTTTTATTGAATAAAAATTTAATTTCGGTTTGAAATAACGTTCATGCACAAATTTGAACCAATCTAACAATAAAGTATTTTAAAAAATTATAATTAAACGAAAAAAAAAAAAAAAAATTGAAAAAAAAAACGTCTTTTAGATCTACGGTGGCGTGCGCTCGATCTTAGGATTTATAATTTGTCACATCGAGTGACTTCCAATCACGACGTTGATGAAAAGGTCATTTTGTCGATTTTTTAGTGCTATACGAAAAAAACAAAAATGAGAAGCGACAGAAAAGGGCACAAGTTCGCCTTGGCACAAAAAAAATTTTGATAAATCGAATTGCTCGCACTGTGGCGCTGACCTTTGAAAAAAGAAGCGACGAAACGTGTCAACGATGACGGGTAAAATCAGTACTCGAAAATTTGATAACGAACATCATTTTTTATGTACTAGTATAATCTACCCGTTCGATCTGCAAATCGTGGTTGGATTCAATTTTAATTCTTGCTTTGAGTTCTTTTTTTTTCTTAATGAAATATAGGTCATAGGCGATGCTGGTTACGTTACCAGTTTTTGATTTATTCTCGACGAAAGATTTCTAGGAAACGTTGAACCATTCTTTGTTCAACTTATCTTATTTTGTGACATTCGATAACATACTTTTCAAATAAATTGAATTTTCAAGCAAACACGAAAAGATGTAGATATGCAATCTATATATCTCATACTTTTATTCTTCACGTAACTTTTAAACGGATATTTGGCATTTATTGAATAAAAAATAAATTATACGCTTAATATATGAATTAGCGGATCTAACGGAAATCACGATTTATCGATTATTCAAGATGACATTTAGGTCATTTAGCAGCAAATATCCGTTGACCCTTCTAAAGCTAAATGGAACAATGACGAAGTAAACCTTCGTTGGAATTCCTTGTCATTTTTAGATATATATACTTAAAAAACCCATTAATAAACTAAACGATAATTTTTAACGTTGATTAGATTATTCATTTAAATTTAAACATCACAAGCCTTTATTTAAAAATATTTTTATTTCAAATACAACGTAAAAGCGGCTTTTATAATTTTCGAAAGGTAAGCGTTACATTCAAAAACATGTCGCACAGCATCGTAGAACAAGTCTAGTTTATATCAGAAGCTCACATACATACATCCTATAATAGAAAAAATCGATATGGCAAAAAAGAAAATGACATTCCGTTGCGGTTTGCCGTTCATTAGCATCGGTGTATATATGCGTGTAATAAAACAAAAGAAGTGGAAGCAAAAGATGCCGTGGGTATATGTTATTCGCGCTTGTAAAAACCTTTCAAAAGCCGCGCTTTCCTTCCATTCATCGTTCGCTTCGAGCGCTTAAAGCATATACTATATATATCCTTTATCGAGCCGTGAATGTAAAACTCCCAAGTCGATCTACGAAACGGAGCATAACGAAGGAGAGAGAGAGAGAGAGAGAGAGAGAGACGAAAAAAACTAACGGATCGTGTTGAACAACGAAAGTGGATCAGGTATTACGCGCAATCTATTAAGTCACCTTGATAACGAAACCATACGGGCCATGAAACGACACGGATGAGCGAAAGAAAGGGAAGAAAAAAAAAAGAAAAGGGTGGAGATAGACTTAGTACGACAACGACGACGACGAGGGGGAGAGGCTTCATGCAGATAGCCGTTATATATCGCGTGCGCGTGTACATATGCGCCCGTTGTACAGACAGGTAGGCGATACGTATACCTTGACCTAAGCTCACTCCCCTCCGAGTGAGGGTATGATACTTATCTACCACTCATCGTCTTCTCTTCCTTCTCTCTCTCTCTCTCTCTCTCACTTTCTCACTGTCTCTTTCTTTCTCTTTTCCTCTCGGTAATTGTAAGGGCACGAAAATTTCAAAGTCACGCGAGATGTGTATCGTTGAAAAATCCTTCGCGAAGGAAGATATAGGATGTATAGATACGATGCTTAATTTTCAAGTTCATTTCCTCTAAAGAACTCGATGGCGGTGCTTTAAGCTCGAACTGCCTGTGTAATGAAAATTGATGGGGAATCTCACCGCGGCTTTTATTTTCGGCGAAGGCGATAAGGTGTGTCGAAGGCGCGGAGTTTTTTAAGCACTTAACGATGAAGCAAAACGTTCGATGTTAACGTATATATAGATGTTAACGTAGATAGCCTTGTTCTATAGTTGAGCGTCTTGAATGGATTAAAAGGTATATCGAGGAGGGCTTACATGCGTGTAGGCACGCATAGGTTTACGTGTTGACTTGGAAGGTCGTCTTTTGTTCGTGTGAATACTATATTTGTTTTTTTTTTTTTTTTTTTTTTTTTTTATTTTCATCGTTTAGATTTAGACCGACGATTTGTTGAATTTATTTATGAGTGTGTTTTACTAAAAAAATTTACACGATTCGAGGAAATTTTTGAAGATTAGTAGCGGATTTACATTTTTTCGATTGATTAATCGCGTTTCTGGAAATCTGAATTAAATTATTTTTGGGCAAATTAAAGTTTATATAGGTAAAGTTAAGAATAAATAAAGCATTGGTAACATAATTAACAAATATCTTAGATTTTTAAAAATCAATTTTTGAATTTTTAAAATTTTTTTCGTTTTTTTCATTTTTTTTTTTCAATAAAAATTAATATTAATTTATAAACTACACTTACTGAAAAACCCCTATAAAACTTATAAGAATACTAATTTTTATAATCAATAAAAAAAAAAAAACTTTATTTCTCAATGAAATTTCATTAACGAAATCATTCGTAATTAATCGTAATTATCGGCCATTATTTCACGATGTCGATAATAACGCAGAGAGAAAATGTGACGTTAAGCTAATTGCACGAAATTATTTCGTCCAGCCGAGCTAACAGATATTTATATATAGATACCCACTGCATACACACGACTGAACATCAAAATGCTGCTCTTCGTTGTTCTTATTTTTAAGTACTCGTATATACCTCGTAATAATAAATAAGCGCGTAGCTGCTGAAAAAATTAGCCGGTGTCCGAAATGCGAAAACCGGTGTTTAAACAAATGCACGCGTATGCAAAGTATTTAGTACCGCGGTGAAACGTAATTCGTCGGATCGGTTGTTAATTTGTTCCCAAGTTGCGAGTAAGTAAATAAAAGTACTCGAGCCCAAAGATTTTTTTTTTCTTTCTCGTAAAATATTGAAGAAGGAGAGAGAGAGAGAGAGAGAGAGAGAGAGAGAGAGAGAAAGAAGAGTAAGAGTCAGTATAAAAGGTAGTCCTTCTCTTGCACCGCGAGCTTCGCGCTCAAGTGCTTCTCCCGCTGCGTCGATTCTGTTTTCTTTTCTCTTCTTTCCGCTAATTTGTCGAGAGAGAATGTCGACGCTGCTTGGCTTTCTTCAACAAAAAAAAAAAAAAAAAAGAAAGAGAGAAAGAAATAAAAAAATAAGTTATGAAATCCGTGGGGACGCGAGTAATCCAGTGAAATTAAATGCTTATCGAAGGATTATGTACCTTGGCTTTTTTACCTTTTGTGTATCGTTAATTGCTTTTTTATTTTTTCCAATCCCCTTTTTTTTTTCAAAGCTCGCTCGCCTAGAGTGAAGGTATGCTCGCATGCTTCACACATGGATGAAAAGAAAAGACAAATGTTTGTACATTGCGTTTTAGCGAGTGACAATGTTGGCTTCAAGTTTTTGATTATGTTTTAGTTAGCAGAATGCCAATTATTATAAAAACGTATCGACGTTAGTTAGAGAAAGAATATATTTGCTGTGTGTTTAAAAAATAATGTTCTTGAATTTTAATAAAAAGAATCAACATTATCAGTTTAACTTCATTATAGTGAAACTTAATAAAAAATTATCCCTTATGGATAAATTTAATAATTTTCATTTTTTGTAAGTAAATTTAAATCTATTTAATTCTACGATCAACCTAATGAATTTCTTTCATCCAATGAATTCTACGAAATATAAATAGACAAAAGTGTATTAATCACAACCTAAATTTAACTAGTTCCAGTGTGATTGCTGCTAATGCAAGAAAAAAAAAAAAAATGAATAATTTTTGCTACAAGCGACGATGGCGAAAGCTCTTCTCTTTGCATTAATCACTAAACGCGAAGAATCGCGTTAGAGTCGCGAGAATTACTATACACATTCGCGATACGAGCAAAGCTGTTGAATGTTTTCTGCAAGTTAACTTGACCCGATCTTAAAAGGTACGAGTTTAAAAATAGTTCGGCCAAGCTCGTTTAACTGGCGAATCTCGAGCTGTCTCGATGCTCTAAATGACGCGTAATGCAAATGGCTAAGCGCCCAGTTGGTCTTTCGTTGAATGAAAATACGTTTGCTTTTCGATGGATTTATCGTAATCGATCGGATTTTCCTATCGGCGAAGAATAGTTTGTAAATTGTGAGATTACTAGTTTGATAAAAAAAAAATATATATATTTTAATAATTTATTAAAACGTGTAATTTTCCATTCGCTCGGATGAAAATGAAAAAATTGAAATTTAGATATTTTTTCTTTTAAATCTCTTTCCATAAATTTCAATACACCAAATTTTAATATTCAATAAAATCCTGAATTTTCTTTTTTTTTTTTTACGCGAATTAAAAAAAGAAATTATTCTGTTCTTTATTATCATTTTAACCTTTTAATTAACGCATCTTTATAAAAAATAAATTGATTCGATTATCTGTGGAATATGCGGCACCTGTGACCACACTTATTCTTTTTCATGAAACGAAATTGAAAAAGGCAAAGAAAAAGATATTCTCGAAGGTAAAAAACGCATGCGGATTTCTTATTTAAAATTGAAAGAGAAAGCGCGCAACGATAACTGCAGCTGAGAGCTTGCGCTTTTTTTTTTTTTTTTTGCTCTTTCGTCTTCGAGACTCCTTAATATTTTGCGATAAATTTTTACAGCTTTTAAAAAGGATAAAAGAAAGATTTTGTTTAAAATTTATAAATATTGAACGTTTAAGAAAGCGATGTAAGAGGTTGCAACGGACACGATTATTTTGCAATTTAAATTTTTATCTTGGTTAAGTTCTTTGATATGGTTTATTGTACATTTTCAATGCTTGAATTTAAGTTTTGTTTAATTTTAAGAGTGGCTTATATATAGTAATGTGTTTCATTTAAAAACCAAAAAATTGGTTTAAAACAGTATTGAAATATTAAGTTTGTATGAAAAAGTAAAAACTTTTTAACGAAGACTCAAACAATATTGAAAATTCTAAAGAATTTTGAAAATAAAAAGACACGACTTTAATTTTTAAATGTGTTTTAAGTATTCAAATTAAAAAAAAAAATAAACATTTCAATTTCGACTATTCATTTCGTGCTGAATAAAAAAACTGGAATATTTTTTCAATATAACATCTTAAAATTTTGTAAATTTCGAAGAGTTCTTTATACGAGTACCAACGCGAATACATGTAGGTTTAATTAAATTATTTCATTTATTCATCGGCATTCATATGCTCAATGAGCGTAAAATTAATCTTCAAATCCTGTATAAATATTTATAAATTCGCACAAAGTAAAGCAATTTTTTAGGTTGAAAAAAAAAAGAGAGATAAAAAAGTCAAGTTTAAAAAAACTGTAAGCGCGCGATTAATAAATTCAATAAACAATAGCGCGAGCGAACGCGAGTACACAGCCGAAACATAGTAAAACACGACTAGCTTTTAGTACAGGGTTTGACGTCGTACGCTCAATCGACATAACTCAATCGACGCGGGTTCGTATATCGTATGATCAATCGTCGATGACTCGATCGAATAATCGAATACCCGTGAAACATGGGATGCGCGCGCGAGCGTACGTTGAAATATGTAACGCCAAAGCGACCGCGACATTTTTTTTCTTCTTTTTTTTTTGTATTCTCGTTTAGTATGTGCTACGTATACAATTATCCTCTCTTGCAGTCGATCGATAAAGCGTATTGAATACGAATGAACAAAAAGAGGGGAAGTGTAAACGATCGATTTCACGCGTGCGAATTATGGCGGTCAACAAAAGGAGGAAAGAGAATGGAAGTGATTTTTACAACGCATCGCGTTAAAATTTACGAGGCATTACGAGTAAGGCCTTTATGAGGTATCCATAAAGGCTACTGCACACAGAAAAGCAAAAGCGTAACGGTGGTCATTTAAGAATTCCACGGCGTTTGAAAGAAGCAAAACGATTGCCGGCGCGACACAACAGCTGTACGACGAAGACATTTGGCATACGAGTAGTCGTCGTCGCGCGCGAGAATATCATTTGGACCCACGCCCATTGGGTTTTATTGTTTGCTATGCACGCTAGTGTATTCATACATGTGTATATATATATATATATATATATATATATATACGTGTGCCTGTTGTATACCAGGACCCAAAAACTGGATTTCTTTTTTATGGAAGCAATGAAGGAATCACTAAAGGACTAGCCTCAATTGCTAGATCGTTTTCATGATACTTTGGTCTTCACTTTTATGCTTTTGTTTTGTTTTGTTTTTCTTTTTAATTAAACGGTATTTGTTCTACGACTTGGCTTGTAAAGTTTATCGTTCCTTTATTTTAAAAGGACCGATAGAAGGTCGGAAATTTATCATTAAATTTTGTTCATTTTTATATCGACATTAAAACGTTTGCTTGGAAAAAAAAAATATTCAACCCAATCCTTCAATCGAATTAAATCAACGATAATCCATTTTTTGTAACCGAAATTGAAAAAAAAAAAAAAAAAATTAAAAATTAAAAATTACAACCAAGCCAACATTTTTCTTTTTAAGCGGTCTCGTTTAATTTTAGTAACAGCCCGATGCATTCCCCTTTTTTATTTTGTTTTATCTTTTTACGTGCGCAAGTTGTTTCTTAATGCTCGTGAAAGTAGCAGCACTGGGTATAAGTAACTCGGGAGTAGAAACACCGAGTCTACCTCTCTTTCCTCGTATGTATGTCAGAGCTAATTCGTCTGTCTTGTATGTGGCGACATGTATGAAGAATACAGGAGGACTTTCCTCTCTCTCTCTCTCTCTCTCTCTTTTGCTTTCCTTCTTTTTTGATGAAAAAAATTATGCCGGGCGAAGCATAAAATATGCGATTTCACTTTCAACTGTTTATTTTTTTTCTTACTCTCTTTTTTTGTCGCTCTGTCCGCTCTTCTTCTTTTTCCCTTTTCTCATTACTAAAAAGTTAATTTCCTTTGTTTATTTTTCTGAGTTATTAAAAATTAACCGACTATGGGGAATTAACATGGGAATGGACTTTGCTTTGAATCTTATTATTTTCATCGCGACTTTGGAGAGTTATTTGATTATGGACAGGTATTGTTGTCCATTATTTCAAGAATGCAATTTCGTTTAAATCGTACACTTTATGTCATGGGATTTATTATGTCAAGTTGTTTAAAGTAGCTTTAACTTTGTAATTTAATATCTAATATTGCTATAAGAGGCTACTTCTTTAAAGCGGATAATTTATACTTGTATTAAACGTTTGACATATCTGATAATTAATAAATTATTTAAAATTGTGCTTTTTCTAATTGAAAATAAATTTAACAATAAAATTAAATAAAAAATTATAATTAAAATAATTTCCAAAGTTTTTATTGCTTTATGAATTCATTTCATAACATAAAATATTTTTTTATCCGCTCAACCATATTATTGAATACGTATTCGATTTCATTAAAAAAATATTTTATGCATAAAATAATACGAATGAGAACATTGATAAAATTTCAATTTTTAGTTCACCAAATACATGAATATATAAAATAAAAGCCGCGTTGGATTGAAACGCACTCTCGCTATATTCAGTATCGAAAAAATCCATCATTTTCGTAATCCCGATTCTTTTATCCCTTACCGAAGCGCAAGACACATTCGAAAAAATTCCTGCACCGACAAGTTATCCCTTAAAAATTTCAGGATAAAGCAGACACTTTTGCTCCCGTTCTCGCAGGAAAAAAAAAGCTCGCTTTATCTCTTCCTCTTTCTCGGGATACTTATTCTAGCTCGCGTATGCAAGCTCGGAGTTTTCGCCCAGTCGGCGACGTAGAAAAGACGATTCGATTCTATATAACTGTTGGCAAATCCTATAGAGCGGCTCTTGAATTTTCACGGATGGATGGGGCTTGAGTTTTATATCTTTTATTTTCTTTTTCCGTTGAAAATAAGTTGTAATTACGTTCGAAGACATTGGTGTGATCGCGTTTAACGTGCTTGTCGTTCCTTCGCCTTATTTCGTTGTCTTTTTAATTGCCTTTTCAAGTTAGCTTTTACAAAACTGAGCAAGGGTTGAATTTTAACTAACTAAAGCGCGATCATTATCGTTGTTAAAATTTATCTTTAAAATTATCAAGGCTGAATAATGCAAGAAAAGTTTTACGCAGCGTTTAAAAATTATTGAAAAAAAAAAAAAAAAAAAAAAAAAACGACGCTGTCAACTTTTAACGAATCGATAAACACTCTGCTTAATGAGAAAAAGCAAACTCAAATCAACATAACACAAGCATCGTTTCATTAAAAGACAAAAATATTTGCGCACATATTGGCCGTTTAAGCGTTATATACAACTCATAATTTATCTTTTTTTTTTTTTTTTTTTAAAAAGTCAACTCAAACGGTGAATTTAAAAAAAAAAAAAAAAAAAAAAAAAAAAAGTAGAAAATGAAAAACTCCAACCGAGTGGAAAATCTCTCGAGTTCTAATGAGTGTTAAACGCGCGAATTATTATTTTTTTATTTTATTACCTCGGCGTGATTAATTATTTTCCCATTAATTATAAAGTAACGGATTTTCACGGCTCGCTCTCGATGCGTGGATAAAAGTAACGAGAAATATATATGTATATATATATATATATATATATATATATATATATATATATATATATATATATATATATATATATATGCACGTATAGATGTATATGAATCTGTGCGCTATTCTCCCGGTTCGATCCAAGTTTATCGCCGGGAGCAAAATTCAAACTGCAATCGGAGGCCCATAAATTCAGTTGAGTTGTCTTCATTTATTCACGGTTCACTAAATATCGCTTGACTATCGGCCTGGAAAGTTGATCCGGATGTCTTATTCGATTCGATAGATTCGGTATGATTCTTAGTTTTTTTTTCTTTCTTTCTTCCTACTTTTTAAGCTCGCTAATGTTTGTTCGGTATTCCGAATGATTTGATTACGTTTACTTGGTCGATGGATTTCTTTTTTGTTTTGTTTTTTCATTTTAGTGAAAGTTAAACTACTTTTATTTGAATTTCATTTGAATGTCAAGGTCAGCAACTTTTGTAGAGATTGTGCTAGGAAACGGCTAATTATTCTATTTTTTTTTGTTACGGAACTTCATGCCGAAGTAGTTTATAGTGTTAGCTTGAAATCGGATGTTGATTAAGTGGGTTTGAATTTATAATGCATAATAATTGATGCCAATATATATCAGATTTTGTTTTAAATATTATTTAAGATATTAAATTATTTAGATACTTATAATTATTTTATAGTATATTAAATACCAATAATTTAAAATTATTATTTGCGAATTCGTAAAGCAGTAATATATTGATTAGTGTAACATAATATTAATAAATTTATATAATTATTTTAATAATTCCGTGCTCTCATTGTGTTGCTAATTTTTCTTTTCCCAATAAACAAAAATATTTTCTTTGCTTCGATTCGCTCTCGAAAAAAAAAAAAAAAAAAAAATCGCAAAATCAATAAAGCCGATCTTTGAAAACTAGCGATCTCCGACCGCTATAAAAAAAAAAAGAAAAAAAAGACCCGTTCGAAAGGCTAGTATCTTTCGTTATTTGTTTACGATAACAGCCAATTTTCATTAGTTGAAGATATCGGTCACCGTGTGTGCCTATGTATATGTGTACATGCAACTTATCCAAATACTCGTGACCGCGCAAAACATCGAATTCGCATCGTATTGATGAAAGCGCGAACCGCAAGGAGGGATGTGTGAAAGAAGGATTCAAGCAAAAGAGAAAGATAATCGATTTTCTTTCTCTCTGTTTCTCCGTTGCGAGTAGAGAGGAGAATACGTGGATCGCGGAAAAGGGAAACGCAAAACGAGACGAGCCGTGCGAAAGAACGGATAAAGGGATGGAGAAAAGGCGAGAAACCGAGGATATGTACAAACGATTGGATGACAGCTTGACTCGCGTAAAATGGGTTAACGGGCCGTCCACGTGATTTCTGTACGTTCTATAGCTTTTCTCTATTCCTTAAACGTACCGCCGACAACGCGAGCGATTCGATTAATTGACCGAGTTACCATTTATGTGGACACATTTGCGCAACGTGACTGCCTTTTGACGAAAAGGTTAATTGCTTTTTTTCTTCTAATTTTTCATATTTTTATCACAATATAATATGAGCGACGTCTTTTATTCAATTTATAATCTTCTGAATTTTAATATTTTTTCGAAAAGTTGGTTCACGAATCAAATATATTTAGTTATTTACTCGTTTAATTCGAAATCACGAAATAAACTGTTACAACCAAAAAGATTTCAAAAATATTCATTCCAAGTAAACCTAAAATAATATAAAGTATTTAAATAATTCATCAAACTCAATGTAAAAGCTATTCATTCGATTTGACATTGACACATTTACACATAGTTAGTCCACCGAGACTAAGAGTACGACATGCATAAAGGAAATCTTATCCAAGCGTACGTATTTATTTAAAAAAAAAAAAAAAAAAAAAAAAAGAAAAAAGAATTCAATTATAAAATCGATTTTCATTCCCAAGAGGTATGGAAAAATAAACCGAAGCAACGTCGGAAAGATATCAAAAGAAAAAAGAAACGAGGAGAAGAAAGGATTCGATATATCCCCTTTACCATAATGTATTAATACGCGTAAGGTAATGACTTTTACGCATTATGACTTTTCGGTAATTGAGTTAGCGCGTGGAGAGAGAGAAAGAGAGAGAAGCACGAGTTCTCTACGCCAGGATATAAATCGCCCAGTACAAATTGCGTCGTCGACGTTAATTTTGAAAATTATATTTTATGCCGGTGGAATAAATCGCGCGCGGACACCACCTGCGCATATACGTATGTGTGCCCCATGTGCACGTCCGCGCGGATGCGCCAAATCGGAAATTAAATCGGATATTATCTTGGAGGAATTACGAGGTGACGCGTGGATGTTTTTTTTTTTTTTTTTTTCTTCTTTTTAATACTTAAACTCACGCTCATGTGTATCGGTTGCAGATTTACGACTTTGTGAAGCCGTAGATTGATATCGAAGCCTGAGGTAAAAAATTGCGCGCGTGCGTTTTGGTGCGTTTTTCAAG
The DNA here is from genome assembly GCA_949987625.1 of Chalcis sispes. Lineage (NCBI taxonomy): Eukaryota > Metazoa > Arthropoda > Insecta > Hymenoptera > Chalcididae > Chalcis > Chalcis sispes. Next base: position 6,512,804 of record OX465099.1, read on the forward strand.
CGCATAGTATTTCACGCGATCGATGCTGTCTTTATTTTTTGTAACTTTTTTTTTCTTTGTTTTGTAGTACATATGATACTCGTATTGTACAAAGTATATTTATTCAAACAAAAATGAGGAAATTCGATTTGTGCAGCTTTGTGGTTTATTATCCGTTGACGAAACTGTCGTTGTAAAAAAAATAAAAACCTTTTGAAAAGAAGTTATTTGTGCTTTAATACCGGTTTTTTTTTTATTTATTTTTTTTTTTTTAGAAAATTCGATTAAAATTTTATCATTTTCATTAAATTTTTAAAATTCTTCAGATCGTGCGTAAATTTTAAAAATTATTAATAATTTTAAATATTTATAAAATGTAATCGAAATTACTTTTAATAATTTAATAACGAAAATGTTCCATAACCGATAAATCAATGGAAAATTATCGAAACGTCAAATAAGTATGGAATTCAAATCCTTGAAGTTAAAACGAATATCCTTTTATATTTTCAATTTAAGATGTTAAAGAGTATTTCAATATTAAAATGAATTATTTAACTTAGGGCCATTAGTCAATGTCTAGAGAATCGAAAATCCTGGCAACTTATACAAGATAAATGCTAAGATTAACCTGATTTTGCAAAGTCACAAGCGAGAATTCAACTAATTTATAGTAATGTTACTGTTTGAATCAAAGAAAACATTATTAATCTTCGTTAGTTTCATTGTTTCGGTCAAAGAATGCATGTCATATATTGTATAAATACGTGCAAAAATTTAATAAAGGATAACCATTTGATGAACACTCATACATAATCATCGGCATAACTCTCTGTCCATTCGAACGCCGTAAAGTCAATCGTCAACGCAACCGAGCGCCCAAAATTGAATTCTTTTTTCATAAATCCGTCAAATCGAAAAATCTCTATCCATCCGTACTGTTCGTCTCGTCTTTCAGCGTTAAGATTAACCCATTTTTTGTGTCAGTCTCTTTTCTCTCACGTGTCATGTACATCCTTCCTTCCTTCTCCTCTCCTCCTTTACGTGTTCTTTGACTTTTTACTCGCGCACTCGTCGCCTAGGAAGCCATTCGTCATTCGGTGTTTTCGAAAGTGTGCACGAGGAAAGGGCAAGATATTCGGCGCGTTGAAAATCTTTCGGTGTGAAGAAGGACGCGCGGGGTGCCGCGAAATGAAAATCTAGGTCAGGAGACGACGGATTTTATTTCCTGCCTTTCGAGCGATGCGAGTGAGAGAGAATAGGAGAAAGAGAGAGAGAGAGAGAGAGTCAGTCATGCATGAATCGGTGAGCGACAGTACGCTGTCGACAGACGGACATCGGAATTTTTTCAATTTTTTTTTTTTTTTTTTTTCGGGTTAACAGGGAGTTGGACCAATTGAATTTTAAAGAATCGATTTTAGGCAAATTTTTTCGAAAGTATTTTTTTTTTTCGTTTTAACCATCGGATTGTTAAAGTCGCAAGGGTAATTTTTCAATAAAGTTTTTTTTTTTTTTTTTTAAATGTAGTTAACTGTGTGTTAAATTAATAAGTGAATATGTGGGTCAGATGAATTCTTTATATAAATTTTAATAATTCTGGATCACAAAAAGCTAGATATTTTTTTTTAATAATAAATTTTGTTGGCGTAGATTTTTGTTTTAATATTTAATAATCGACCCTATTCAAAGGTATTATTTAAAAATTTAAACCTATTAAAGTAAATAAAAAAAGTTTCAAGTTTTAAAATTAAACTTTTTGCTTTTAAGAAGCGAAGTTTAATCGAATAATAAGTGATTCAACTCAATATATGTGACGACAAAAAGATAATAACTATTTTTGGCAATTAGGATAGGGGCCGAATTTTGTAAGATTTAGTCAAGTGTATCTTTTAGATAAGCGAAGCGAAAAAATCGGAGAAATTTAATAAAGGTTTGATAGTATTTTATTTTCGTCAAAGTAAAAAAGAGGTCTTATCTTCTTTGTACTGACAAGCAAAGTAATTCTGTAGGATCTGCATTTTTATAGTTACTTTGAATTTTTTTCTCATATTAAAAAATTTGCGTTTGTTGTTTAATTTTATAATTTTAATATTAAATATAATATCTTGATAAATTAACAAAAATTTTAGTGAAATCAAATATTTATTATTAAAAATTTACAGTTCGTTTGAGAAAGTTTTTAATACTTTTAAAGAGAATGTGTTTAAAAATTGAAAGATTTAAATAAAGACGATATACTTAAATACTTTAGATGATACATTAAATAAATTTCTTTGTAAGAAATATATATTTTTGAAAACCGATGATTTTATTACTTTTATTAAAATTAATTGTAATTGTTTGTGAAAATTGATTTTATAATTTTACAAATTTAAAAATATACAATAAAAATAAATTTTAGGGTTTCATAAACTTTTGTTCTTAAAGTAGAAGTAATTTCCCTTACTAAAGAAAGTACAGATTTAAAGTAAAATAATATACCTTCAAGCTACTATATTTTACATTAAAGAGATATCACTAACTTTTCAAATTAACGTTTTTTTTTAAATAATTTATATTTTTTTTCAAAATAATCTATATTGTATTTTAATTAAACATAAAACTCTTGTACTTTTTTGGCATTAGAAAAGATCTTTTTAAACCTGCATTTCAGTCTTTCTTTGTGAGTAATCTTAAACCTTTCAGAGTATTTAAATTCGCATAATTTTTTAACAAGTACATTATTACTCAAAGTGACGGCTCTTAATTAATTGTAAATTACGGCACGTAATTTCTCGAAGTTTATTTCGTATTTGAGAAAATTGTTTTAATTTATAAATACGAAATTCTTTTAAAATTTATAACATTATTAGATTTTTAAATTGAAATCTTCTTATGTGAACGATTATTTATTTGAAAATTTATGTAAATAAAACAAATTATTTCATTTTTTTTTAGAAATTTTTTTATGGCAACATTTATTTCTGAAAATAATAACGATGATATTAAACTTTTTGAAAAATTTACTGATTTAATTCACATTGATTTACGCGTATATAAGTTAGAAAAAGTCTTCAGATTTTAATGATATTAAAATTATATCATTGTGTAATTTTTCATATTACACTTTCAAGAAGTTATACAAGTTTTATTTTTATCGATAAAATTAATATTACAAAAGTGCGTGTTGATACAAATGATAGTGAAAATATTATTATTGTCGGATATAAATAATAAAATCGAAATAAATTTATCTCATTAACTTTTTACCGTGCCCATAATTTACTTAGTTATCGTAAAAAAAAAAAGAAAAGAAAGAAAAAAGATTTAATGAAATACTTTAATAGGTTGATAAAGCGACGAACCACCATCATGAGTTAGGCCACTTCTTGCTTAGCTTCTCCTAACCATTCATCCCACTAAACGTCACATTATTTTTGTTTCCAAACACGCGCTCACGTCTAAAGCCTCATGAAAATTTACTAGCCGAAGGTCGTCTCTTTTCTCGCCCTCTTTCTCCTTGTAACTACTTCCATAAGTGCATACGTACACGCATATCCACGTTTTATAAGCGATGCTTCAATTTGCACAAATACAAGCGGTAGCGAATGATACATACATATCACGGAGATATACGTATATACTAGCGCCACCAGAAATTCCAGCACGAGGAGGCCGCGGCGCGTCTCGGAATCGGTCGATATTATATAGAACGAACTTTACCTTCTCTCTCTCTCTCTGTCTCTCTTAGAATCGCTTTTGAAATTATAATGGGCGCCGCAATGTATAGAGTAAGCAGTGAGAGATAGGAAGAGAGAGAGAGAGAAAGAGAGAGAGAGAGAGAGAGAGAGAGAGAGAGGGAGAGAAGGAAGGAAGAAAAGGCGTAGAAACCTTTTGCTCGATAAATATATATGAAGTGTGCATTAAACGGCTTTCTTACTTTTTCATTTATCTCTTTCAATGATACAGCGCGCGCTTCATTTCTTCGCCGCTCGAGTTTTCGCACTTTACGTGAATCGAGTGGGTTGATTTACGAATGAATTTTTAAGCTCCAAAATTATCTTATAATCGATTTGCTTTTTATTCATGCGATTGTGTACGACTTCGAGAAAACGATATTGACAGTTTCTGTAGCGCTATTTCTTCCTTTAAAATTTTAAAACTTCGTAGCTTATTATCAATATTTTTATATTTCCTGCACATAAAACAACCCTTGTTTACTTATTTTAATGCGCACGCTTAAATACAAAAATATGGTGTTTATAAGCAGCTTAATTATGTTAATATTCTATTTATCGACGATATTGCTCAATTGAATTATTGTAAATTATCAAGTAAACAAGTTTACGAGCTGCGTAAACTTATAGAAAATCAATTTTTAAATATAATAAGCTTTAATTGGAGCGTTGATTAAGGGGATAACGCTTTGATAAAATTTCATTTTGAAATACGTAATTATAAATTTTCGATAAAAATAATCGAAAATTATAATTCTAGTACTTATAAAATTTCATACTCGCCTAGTAATTTATTGCTATCAAACTAACATCGTCATAATTAATCACATTTATAAACCTCGTGGATGAATATTACTTGTCATCTCATTTTGTTGTCGTGATTTTAAAAATTTTTTCAATCTCGTTCACTCTAAAATTCACACCATAACTTTCAATCGCATTGAATCAACAATCATTGGAAAATTTTCAATAGTTTATCTCCATTGACACGATTGAGCGTCATCTCGCGAGAATTCCTTCAAAACGACGTGAAATTTTGGTTAATTAAACGGATTATATGCGTATTACCGTAGCGCGAACAAATTTTACGCGAGCGACCCTAATAAAACTCAAAATTATTTCGAGCAGAGGGACAGATTACGCGCCGTAAAATTTCCCCCTGTAAACTTTGGGAAACGAGTACGTTCGGATAACTCATACGTACATGTTTGCGTTTACTTTTCCTACACCTCCCCCCGTGAATATCTAACGCATAAAGCATTGAGAACCATCCGTGACACTTTCGACTAAGCGAGAAGAGATTTTGTGTTATTATCCTCTTCTCGTGCGTGCAACTCATTTGCTATCTTTTTTATTTTAAAGGCTGTCGTGGATTGTAAACCGTTTTTTTGGCGTTGTTATCGTCGTTCTAGTTGTTTTGTTAAAAAATTTTCATCAGACAAGCCTTTAGAACAATTTTGTTAAAAAATAATGTAGATATTTTTGTATCGAAAAGTAACGTCGATTTTTGATTTATCTAAAATCAAGTAAAGTATAACCTTTGTTTTAATGAATTATTTAGTAATTTATTCCACGTCCATGTGTACATCAATAGTATTAATGAATTAATAACGAAAGCGTCATTGTGAAAATGAGAATAAGCGAGCATTATTTAAACGCTTGTGAAAGCTGAATAGCGTTTTGCAATTATTATTAACAGAGTCGTACTTATATTTATGGTTAAACAGTATTCAACGATTTTTGTTTCTGCTCGAATTACGCAATTTGTTTGAATTTATTTAAGACTGACGCGAAGTGAAAATTTTTTATTAAATTCATTTTTATTATTATTGTATAATGCAAGAATTTATGTAATTTGAAGAATTTATTAATTTACATTAAAAAATATTATTTAATAACATTTCGCTATCTTTTAGTAGCAAGAGATTAATTACACCTGCAAAATTCTCTCTTTTTGTTAATGCAATTTAAATTTTATTGCTTTAAATTATTTTTTTATTTAATTAGCATTTTCTTAAGATTTTTCATAAAAGATATTTTAATAAAATGATTTTAATCCTATAAAAATTGAATTTTGTAAATAGAAAAAATTTAAAGTTTTTTAAATATTTTATAAACTACTTTTAAAATATTTTATAACTAATTTACAATATTATGATGAAAAATAAGATAATTAAAAAAAAAAAAAAAGGAAAAACAAATATTTTAAAATAAATAAAACTTCGAAGTATCTCGTAATCCCTTGTTTAAAATTCGGATTAAAAGAGGCATTCCAATATCAAACCTAAAACAATAGGGGATTAACTTTAAATCCACGCAGAATACTTCTATTTTTATGAGAGAGTCGGAGAGGGGGGAGAAAAAAAAAGAAAGAAGTAGGACTCGAGGAGCGTACAACGTTTTTATTCCGGTATACGGTTTTGGTTACGGCAGTGCGTTGCGTTCGTTGCACGTAACGCGTTATTTAAAATTTCGTTTTTCGTTATTTTATAACGGAATGTCTGTTATTTTGACTTGCGTTGGAATTGAAATTCTTTCCGCGTTGTCTACATACAAAATTAATGAAAACTTTAGAAACGAAGAAGAATACTGTGTGTTGTAATTATTTTTAATAAAACGTTTAATTAAAAATGTTCATTCGTTGATGAAAAATTTTTAATTACTATTTAATAATTGTAAAATAATTTTCAAAGGGCAATAAAGAGAAAATATTATTGGTATAATGTAATCATCGCGTATACTTCTATTACATATGGCTTGGCAAAAGCGCAAGCTTACGAGATCAAATATCCATATTATCAGCGTTTACGTTTACCTATACCTACGATCGTCTTTCTGCGTTACGTACATATATCGAGTAGCCCATGTTGTGTCTTACGACGTCGTGAGTCGATTACTTGAGAAAAGGAAGAGAGAGAGAGAGAGATTATCGCCTCGAGGGAAGTAACGTTACGGCACTACATAAACTGGCCGGGCAGCACCGCAGGGGTTCAACTCAGCAAGCGAGTAAGATGTCACGGTTGGTGTAACCGCCTTATCTTACTCGTACTTTGTGTGCATATATAGTTTATCGAGAGTTGAGCGGAAAAGTTTTGAGCTTAGATAAACTTTCCGTATTATCTCTATTTTTTTTTTTGTTTTTTTCTTTACCGTCACCCGTTTTATAAGAACGCGTAAACAGTTTTGTTTATTTCGAGCGGCGAGATTCGCATGTTTAATATCGTCGAGATTACAACGAAGTTGTTCTCCTTTCATCCGAACCTCAATTTCTCGTAAAGTTACGAGTTGCACGCTTATGTGTATGTATATAAAGAGCGAAGGGCGAAAGAGGCGCAATCGCACGCCGAGCTAATTACGTTTATCTAGCTTAGTCGGGAATCGTACGCCGATAGCAGCGGTGCTCGAAGTCGTTGTCTTCGCGTGCGACCGGAGGTCGGTACTTGTGAAATAGAGAAAGAAAAAGCACCAACTTTCTCTCTCTCTCTCTTTTTTTCTCCTGTTGACTTTATGTTTTCCAATTATGCGCCTTCGTTGCCGTTGTGTTTCTATATCCCGCGCGGAGTTGGCTGACGCCGTTGGAGGCTACTGCTTTGTTTCCTTTTTTGCGAGCTACGTATTATTGCCTCTCTTTTCCCTTTTTCTTCTTTTTACTACCGTTAATTGAAACTTTAATCCTGCTTTAGCGCATACTTGGAATATTAGGGAGATCATTCGTATATCGGATATTGAATTTTTGAGGCTTTCGAATGAAGAAGATTATTATTCATAATATTTAAATGGCTTTAAATTTTTCTTTATTTCTTTTTTTTATTTTTATTTAAGTTGAAGCGTGAAATGTAAATTTCTTCTTGATATTTAAAAATAATAAAAACGATAATTGAATAATAAATTGTTTTTTTTTTTTTTTTTTTTAATGAAAATTTTATTATTTCAATTTGTCAGCTTGAAATTGAAACACAATAGCGTTGTAAATAAATAAATGACAAAATTAATTATTTAATTAAAATTTTAGGTATGAATTATGAAAAACTGCCGTTAAAAGCTAAACATTAAATAATTTAACCTTTTTCACATATTTTACGCGTTTATATTCATACAATAAACAACATTTCGTGCTCTAATTAATGCAAGTTTTTGAAGATACTTAGAATCTAAAGTATGTTAAATTATTCTATATTTTTAATTGTTTTTACACCAAGCAAATTTCCGAATTTCGTTTTTCTTTAAATTTTATTTTTTTTAAGTTAATTATTAAATGGTGTTTAATTTTAAGAATTATTTATTATAAAGAATTATTCAAACTAATATTATTTTCGATAAAATTACGATAATTAATTTTTATTTTATATGACCAACGCGCAGCATAAAATTATTGCAGAATTTTTATAAATTAATGATGCGTTCGTAATATTTAAGATATTAGTTGTACCGTGAGATACACAATCCTTAATTTCAATGTAAATTATTTTAATTATGCATTTCGGGTGTATTGATTATCTTGAATATAATGCATTTATTACACCCACGTTATCAGATACAGGAAACTCTCGCATATGATAAATAAGATACTGCAAGTTAATACACAGGTACGCCGAGATGAATTAGAATATAAATTAAACAAAATATTATTATTCAAGTCATAAATATTTCTAAAGTTATCAGAATTTTTTTCATTTTAATTTACATTTTTATTTATATATTATAAATGTTTACGCGTGAATTTTCATATATATGTATATATACATTTATTTATTTTTAAATAACTCGATTTGGCTTTTTGTACGAGTTAGTAAATATTTTTAGGATTACGATATGAAAATACAAAGTTGAAAATAGGCCAGTTATATAACGTAGCAATATTGATATAAGTCACGAAGAATCTTACTTTTTAAAATGAAAATTTGAACTCGTACAACATTTTTTTGTCAGTACTTTCAAATTCGATTTATATCAAAGGAATCTTACGGATGAGAAAAGTATCAAAACCAATTTTCTAAATAAATTCACGAAACAAAGTCTAACTCCAACATTAATTTATACAAATCAATCACTGATATAAATCACGTCTATAACAAACCAACTACTAGACTTCAAAGTAAACTATCTCCTCCAGTAATACAACCCAATCCAAAATGAAAAAAGAAAAAAGAAAAAAGAAAAAAAGAAAAAAAAAAAAACTCACCAGCGACCCTCGCCTCCTTACACGCCTCGTACATGTCTTGCTTGACCTCGAGATTATCGTCTGCTATCGTTTCGGCGACCGTGACGAACCTCTCGACCGCGAGGTTCACACCCTGGCCGACTCGTGCGAGTACACCGGGATTACGTTCGCATCGGAACGGCCGATCCCTGTGCGACACCAGCTTGGATATCTGAAAACATAAGCGAGTTTTTTCTTAGGTTATTGGGTTTTTTTTTCCTTTTGTTTTTGAAAATATTGTTTTTGTTGTGTGCGCGATAACGAGTTTCTATTTTACCTTGGTAGATATATTTGTACATATTTTTGTGGTGTTATTTATAAAGTGAATCGTGACTTGTTGATTTATGAGTTCATTAAAGAATTATAAAAGTTTTTTATTCTAACATTGATTATTGTAATACTAAATTTTACGCTAGATTGAAAAGGTATATTAAAATTACAAATCGAAAATTATTTTCTTTATACACATATTCGAGGAAATGTATTATCCATATATTTTGATTATGCAAGATGCGCATGAACTAATGAATCATTTAATTAATGAAATACTTTTAGGAAATATTAAAGAGTAAGTACATTTTATTTATCGCAGTTAATTAATATAAATGAAAATTATCTAATAATTGTGCCTGAATTCTTCATTTAAATTTGTTACGATTCACTTTAAATTGAATAATTAGGTCTTTCCTATGTTAAATTTTTCGTTATATTCAAATTAATATTAATGAATTATAATTAGAATAGTTTGATGAATCTTCAAAAATTTAAATTACAAAATTTACATTCCATCTGAGAACATACAATTATGACCTAATTATTCATGTAAGTTTTTAATTATTTCTATTTTACACACTATAATTTTCAAACATTTAAACTCTTATCTATCTAATTGTATATAGATAAACAATTTAATCTAGCTCGATTAATTCTATTCTAAAAACACACAAGATTTTTATTCTAACAATTCACAATTTAGCTATATGTTGTTTTGTTTTCTGATTCGTTTATTAAAACGATGTTGTATTTAAACTTATACACATTATGTAACACAATATAAATAAATGAATGTAATGTATCGGTAATAATAAAAAATATATATATATATATATGTGCATAAATATCAATTGACATGCAGACTCGCTATGCTAATATACTATTTTTCTATTGTTTCTATAAAATGTAAATATTATATATTGAACAGTCAGTAAACAACATGAATAACGAAAGTGTATTTCTATTTTTTCTTTTTTTTTTTTTTTTGCTACATTTCAATTTAGCTTAATATATATTTTATACCTTTGTTAAAATAAATTGTTTTCAATAAAATATTTATAAGATTTCTCATCGATTCCTTATTTATATGATTTTTAATAGTTTTCATTGTGCCTTTAATTGAAATTTCCTTTTATATTGTCAGTTTTGTTTCACTATTTCTTTTTGTAATTTCATATAATGCAGTTATTAATGCTGAGATCAAGAAGACAGTTTTCCATATCCTTTGGCTTTTTCTTATCGGTGTATAGAACATACGATATTATCGATTGCTTTTTATTATTCCATCGATAAATTATATTTTAAATATAGACGTATAATACAAAAACAGTGAAATAAAATTCTATAATTATTTATGTAGAAATATATTTTCAAAAAAAAATTTTCAAGTAATATTTTTTTTGTGAACTTTTATATAGTCTATATCAAAAACGGATATTAAAAAAATAAATAAATAAATAAAAGAATTTGCTCATTTAAATGATTTGACTAAAGTAATTGTAATGAAAAATATACAAATTTTACAAGTGTTATAATGCTTGATGTATTGCTTATTATCATAAAAGAAATATTTAAAAACATTTTGAAATATACACGAATGCAAAAATTATCATAAAAACTATATATAGATCAACAGTTTCAGTTGATTAAAAATATCCGTTATTTCAAATTATGAAAATTCAAGAAGTTAGTTTTTAATGTTAATTCTATGTTATTATTACTTTAATCATTTTGTTGGGTAACTTAATCCTTCGCTTGCACGAAAGATTACGTTTTATAAGCTATTTTCATAACTGTAGAGCAGATGTATCAAAGTACGTATGAAAAATTGTATTATTTTATCGCGAATTCTATGATGAACGTAATTATTGTTTGTTTTAATCACGAAATATATAATTTCAAAAGTGCATATTTTATAATTATTGTGCATGTGACATAGTTTTACTCATATTTAATAACGTTTCATTATTTCCAAAACAAATCAATAAACACTTCCGATAATTTTATTCCGTAATTCTTTCATCTCCATTACATTACTCATTGAAACCATACAAAAATTCGTAACATTAAAAGTCATAGCAGCTTTGTCGCCGAGAAAAAGTAACGCGAAGAAAAAGGGAACAAAATAATCTACAAAATTCAAGAAAGTCGAGAGTTACAAAAGAATAAGAGCAACGTTTGCCACCCTATTGTTCCGGAATACAATAAAACAAAGAAGGCTGTAAAGAAGAAGAAGAAGAAGAAGAAGCCACAGAGTGAGAGGAGCCACTGTATCACCTCTCCACTTGCTCTCGATATAACGAAACTAGCCTCGATTCCACGGTCTTTTCGTTGTGTCTACCTCGTCATTTCTGTATAGCAAACGTTTACAGCGCGTTGTAATATACGTAGATAATGTAAGTATAGATGTATTATCTCGATACGATGATTTTGTTGTCGGAAAAGAGACGTATATACTCAAGTAGGTTGATATATATACACAATATATATATATATATATATATGTATATATATTTATCTGTAGTTCGAAGTAAAGTTTTTCGGGTAAGGTTACTTAAAAATCGCGCGAGTAAGGAAGTCGAAAAACGCCAAAGTGTTCATCGGCACGAGTGGAATTCTATCGGGTAAAGAGTTAGCGCGGTACAATCCGAGGACTTTGAAACTTTATTTCGACAGAGTTACTTCTTGTTTTCGCCTCTTCTTCATCCTCCAGAAATGTTGCCTTGGGACTTATTTGTTACTTTGTAAATTCGTCGTAGTGCTGCCTCTTAGTCAATTAGTTTCTTTAAACCTGAAATTAAAATGGTTCGCTACTTTTTCTTTTAAGTTTTAAAAGCCTCGGTCATTTGAAAATTAATCGAAGATCTTGGCTAATTATTATCTTGAAATTTTTTTAGTTAGATAACGTTAATAAAATAAAGTTAAAATTGGATAGATTTAAGTCGATTGGTTTAAAATAAAAGTAGAAACATATTTTACTAATAAAAGTTTATAACGATAACGCAATCGAAACAATTTTTCAATTTTTACTTTACAACGCGTTGAGTCACGCAGTTTGGAAAAATAGAATAGAAAAACAAAAGCTAACTTTGCTGCCACTGCGGCTATCGATAAAATTGACTAATTGCCATTGGAAGAGAGAAAAGATCGTTTTACCCGTATGCATCAAAACTTGAGCATCGAAAAATGTATTTGGCGTGGTTTGCCTCGTCAAATAGAATAAAAAAACAACAAATCGGATCACGTACTAAATTTACATAGACGTATAAGCAAGTTCACCAAATGCCATCAACTCGGCGAAAAAAAAAGCGACAGCGAGCGTAGGCATTCAAAGTCTCGGGCAATTTCACAGTCGTTCGGTCGTGACGTTATTTGAGAGACCGTAAAATAGGTGTATTTTTTGGATCATTTCGTCGCTTAACGAGTCGCCGTTCCATCATCATTTACCGTTCGCAATAAGACTTTGCGCAAAGTTAGTTTCTGCGTTAAATTGTAAATTGAAATTTTTTTAATTCTTTCTTTTTTTTTAACTTTTTTTTGTATAAAGTTTGTTTGCATTTTTTTTTTTTTTTTTTTTTTTTTATATAATTTAAACAAATTTTGAATGTAAAAGAAAGCATGATAAGAAATGTTGGTTTCGTTGCAGTTAGTTTTAAAATTGTAACGCGTATTCCAAGACATTTTTCAAAAGAAAAAAATTATTTTTATCGATGTAACGGTCATGATTGTTCAAATTTTTCAAGTGCAAATTGGTATAACAAAAAAGAAAAGGAAAGAAATAAAAAGAAGAAAATTCTATGGTAACGGAACGACAAAGCGAAAGATTTTAAAAAGGAAAAGAACGGTTATATTTTTGTTGCTCGAAGAATCTTATTATCGATTATCTATTTCTCTGAACTTTTTTATTTGATATCTTTCTTCATTTTTAAAGTATTTGTTTTCCGTTTGGATCATAAAGCAACAATGTAAAGAATGAACCTCTTAACTATCGAATTGTTATGTGAAAAATGGAGAGAATAAAAAAAAATAGAGTCACCGTATTTGATTATCGATGCTCGATTAAAAAAATCAGTAGTAGTAGTAAGTATTTCAGTCCCATAATAAACGTTTCTAGGTACATGTTTTTTTTTTTTTTTTTTTTTTGTAAATTTAAATTGCACCGTCATCCATAAAGTTACGTATCCCACAGTTATTTTACTAAAAGAAGAAAAATAAACCAACGATATATCCATTACACATACTCGATCTCGCAGTTACAAAACTTCTTGCTTTAATTAAGCGATCTCGAAGTACATAAATCAATGCCGCGAACACGTGCGAGTTTAATTCGCGAAAGTATTTTGATATAGGCTTTAAATCGACGTCGGCCGATGGTTAACGACCCATTTAACAAGGAATTAAATCGAAAGAAACTTTCTGTGCGCACGAGAGAGTGAGACAGAGAGAGATTCTACTCGTCAGTAATTAAATTCCTGTACGGCAACATACCTCGCCAAAATGTAAAATACTCTCGTTCTCTTTTAGCGATCATGGAGAGAGACGGGTTATTGTCCGCGTGCGTATGTTGCGGCTGACTGATAATATTCCATTTCATGGAAAATCGATGGCGTATTCACGGAATTCACCGAATGTGTAGGTTGCGTCTGAGCTCCCGATATATGGTTTTAATTTTTATTTTGTTCTTGATCGATTGATTGATACGGTATATTATATCGATCGGATTTTTCATTATATTTATCGATATTTCGTATTTTAATTTTATTTTAAAATTTAATTTGATATTTCATATTTGATATATAATTTAATATCCAATTATCGATTTGATTTTTTTTTGTTTTTAATTTTTTCCTAACAATAATGTACTAGTTTATTTATACATGAAAAATATAATTATTAAAATTTATTGAAAATTCAAAGTTAGAGATATTATAGATTGATTTGTTACAAAAAAGATGATAACAAGCTATATCGAATTTTAGCCTAGTTAATAAAAACACGCGTCACGAAATAAAAACTAAAAAAATAAAATTTTAAAAATAACGATAGTACAACAGGCAACAATAATTAACGAAAATTAAAAAACTGCGCGTCGAGAAAAAATAAACGTCGAAGCTAACGTTCGCGAAAAAAGAACGCATCATTGTACCATTAACGCAAGGCCCGACGAACGATGAATTCATACACACGTACCGATGAAACGTCGGATGAATTAGCCTCCATCAAACGTACCGCAAGTGCACAGGATACATAGACAGAGAGAGGCAGAAAGAGAGAGAGAGAGAGAGAGAGAGAGAGAGAGAGAGGAAGGATCTCGAACTCGAGACAGATTGAGGAAACGCATCGTGTCGAATTCGGACTGTTAGGTCGCCGACGATCTGCATATGCAATTTCAACCGACGGAAGAGAGCGTCATGAAACGCTGAGACGGCAATATTCAAGATGTGCGAATCAAAGGAACGCGTGATTATTGGATTGACGATGGGATTGGATTGCTTGTGTGCTTAGTTTTAATTCGTGTTTGTTCTGCGTGATTCTCTTGTCTGTAAATTATGATACTCGAGATGATTATTCCGGGTATACGCGTGTTGTCTCAATTTCTTTTTTTCTTTTTCTCGTTCTTGTTCAAATGTTTGCTTTAATTACGAGCTACAATATGAGCTCTTGTTAATTTTACCTACCTTAACGTGATAATTTCGACGTTTCGTATGACATTTTATGCAATATTTTACGAATGAATAATAAATTTTGTATCTCGTCGTATGGATCTCATTCATTGTTCAAATTTGAAATTGAAAATTAGCTGTACGTTTATAACAATTCAAAATTTTAATATTAAAAATGATAAAATATATTGGTATTTTATTTTTAGATGTAACAAGCTTTTTTTATTGCAATTAAATGAAACAATATTGTCAAAAATACTGCGTTTGCATTAAAATTGATGAAATTTTAACAAGGAATTACTCTTTCTCGTTTTATAAAGTTGCGCGCTGTTACCTAATTCAACAAAATTCAATCTCTTGCATCGTCTACGATATTCTTAAGCCCAATGATCTATAACATTAAACTTTCATATCGATCGATAAATTTAATTCACGTATCTTTTCCCCCATCCACTCGTTCCTTTTATTCTTTCCTCTTTATCAAAAGCACCTCTCTCGCTTTTTTTTTTCTCGACGCCGGGCGTCAAGGGAACTCGTCCGATCGAGGCGATTATACGAGGACGCGAACCGAGAGCGCAAAGTAGTTAAGGAAATGATGCGCTGATAAGATCGCCCTTCCAAATCTTTTGTCGAACGAGTCTCGATTCGATGGAAAATTTTACGCGAGACTGAAAGATTTTAGCTTGCGACGGTGTAATAAATCGATTTCGACGAGTATAAGCTTAAGAAATTGCTTTTTGGAAATAAAAATAGCGAATGAATTTTGTCGTTTTGTTTTTGTTTAAAGTGTTTACACTTCGAGAAATATGTTTTATACATGAAATGTAAAAAGGAAAAGGTGAAAAAATCTGTAAGAAAACTATCCGGCTATAAATAACCTACGCGGATAAAATTCATGAAGTCAAATCGAATAATGAGAAACGCTCGAAAAGCGAAGATACATACAGCACATTAGCAGTAGTTCTTTTTGGACCAAGAAAAAAAAAAAAAGAGAGAAAAAGAGCGCAGAGTGGAGTGGAGCAGTAGAAGAAGGCAAATAAAACGTAACGAGGTAAGCACTTTATAACCCTCGCTGAATGATTTCTAGCTGCGCGCATAAACTTCTCGCTAATTGCGCTTATATTCTAAGCCGAATGCTCGAGTTGAGACGAGAACTCGGATTAAAATCGCGCTCTCGTAATACGAGTTGTTAACCGAGCGAGAAAGAGAGAGAATTCATAGCCGGAAGAGTAATTTTTCAAGTGCTCCGATGGTCAGGTAAAGAAGTTCATAAGTCTTGCGCGTTATCGTCGTCCCCCTTTACCTACTCTTCTTCTCCCTCTTTCTCTTTCTCGAGACTTACACGGTAGAAAAGATGCCGCTTTGAAGAAATAAAAAGAAAGTTGACGCTTACGTTGGGCGGAAGAAAGGAAAATGAGCAAAGTTCTGTTTCGTCGGCAACCGGCGCGTCGGAGTAACTCGTCTTACAAAAGTGTGTGTACTTTTCCTTCCCCTCCCCCCTTCCCTCCTCCCTCTCCCCGCTTTTTTTTTTTCTTGCGACTTTTCTCCTTTACACTCTCGTTTCCTTTCCTTTTTTTTTTTTTTTTTTTTAACAACGCGCGCCGCGTGGCATTTCGAAGCCCCATATCTTAGAGAACTGGGTTGCGAGCAACTTCTTCTCTTAGCCGACACTTTTCAACCGAAAGTTTAGCTACTTCGTTTATACGGCGAGAAATTTCAGTCGTAATAAGGAATAAGATTATTCTTTATACCGCATTTGCGAGTAGAACGGCTTCGGGCTTCTTTTGCAAATATTACGGTTTTGGTAAAAGTACATCGACGTGTGATAGTATTTATAAATGAAAATGTAATATCTATTTGATAGTCTAACGCGAAGTTGAAACTATTACGATAAATAATTTTTTCTTATTATTATTATTATTTAAAAGAGTAAAATTTCGTACGTCAATATAAAATTTTTTGATGACATAAAACTAAAATAGCACGAATAAGACAAAAAATTATGAAAGTAGGACAACGACGAAAAAACTTCAGTACTACATCATGTTGTATAGTTTTATCATCTCATTCTTCTCTCAGAGTACAGTATTTTTTTTAATGGATTTTAAGTTCATTAAATAATAAAAAGTGAAAAATTTTGTTAAATATTGCCTTATTTTGCTTCAACATAATCTGTCTTACGAAAATAAATTTTTATAGTATAAAAATTAGTCGACAGTATTTAGAGAAATTTAATATTGTTAAAATATTTTCAAAAAAATTAAATCATATTATAATTATGTGCTGAAAATTTCAACTAAACAAAAGTTACAACTATTAAAAATGTAATAACCGAAAATAAATGTTACTTTTTAGTTTAAAATTGATTAAAAAAAAAAAAAAAAAATTTGTATATATTTTAATTAAAAACGTTATATTTTTGACGTCATTAGCAATGGATTACTTTTATTATAAAAATGTATAAAAAATTAAATTGTATCTTAATTTTAATATCAATAAAAAATATTTATTACTTTTTCGATAAACAATTTCATCAAGTTTTTCTTCGCTCAAGTTATATTTGTCGATAAAATAAAGAAAAAAACAATTTAAACCATATTTAAAATAAAGAATTGATGAATATATATTATAAATATGCAAATTTTATACTTTTATATTCTGATAAAATTTTTCTTCTGTTATTGAAATTAAGCATTTTATTTATATGCTTAAATTTACAACTTTAACGCGTCCGTGAATTACTTAACCCAATGTGTGAACACAAGCATTGAAAAGCGACGAAATAACAAAAATTATCGATAATCCATAATCCATTTAAATGAATTCTCACCTTTGTCACAAAAAAAAAGATGAACAGCAAGCGCTTGGGTAAACACACAACGTACTATACGTACGTAAATCAGTGCGTAAAGGCGTTACAACGATCGAGCGAATAATTACAGCAATAACAGTCGACTCATTTCTCATTTCTACGCTGACCGTCGCAACGAAGCTTTCGTTATTAAAACGTGTATACGTTGCGGGCGGCTTTAATTAAACCTATAGAAATTCACGAGGTTATCATTCGCGAATTAAGCCGTTGAGTGAAAGGGAGAAAAAGGATGAGAGAGAGAGAGGGAGAGAGAGGGAGGGAGAGAGAGAGTAAACCTCCTCGTTCTAATCCCCATTTTCACATCGTCAACGGGTCGTGAGAAACTTTACGCCTTCCGCGTCCGGGATTTGGAAGAGGCTTCGTTATAACGAGACTTTATATGAGGAAAGTCGGTAGGGAAAATCTTTAGTCCCAAAATGTTTGTTTGCGCTTGATTGTGCGAAATGCACTTTGCTGACTTTTACCGCGATTTGAATGGATTTACAACGAGGACGTTCTAATGGAACTGGATGTAGATCAAATAATATTTCAGTTTATTTTCTTATCATAAAATATTATTGTTTGATTTTGGATGCACGATTCGATGAATTATTATTTTTATTTATACTAAATTTGTTTGAATTGTGATTATTTTCCAATTTATGAAAAATAAGTAGTAAAGCCTCGCTTTAGTCAGACGAACTTTATTTTAAAAATATATAATATATTACATATATTATGTAAAAAAAATCTATTTTAATCTAATTTTAATTGTTTTTTAATATTCTCTTGGCAAGCCTACAATTGTAAAAATTAAAATTCAGCTTTGCTTTATTGGTAAAGACATTGCACAATAAATGCCAGACTCATTGCTTTCTTTAAATTAACCAACGTACATATTTCTTTTTAAATTTATTATTATTTTTTTTAAATAGCAATATTGGATGAAAAAATTTGAATTGGAGATTCGCATGAAATTGAATAAAAATACAATAGTTCTGTGAACAATATGCTGGTGAGATTCAAGCAGCATTGTGGTCTTTATTCAATGCCGATTGAAAACATTTACTTTTAATTTAAATATTGAAAACAAAAATATTTTTACGTTATACGAAATTCATTATTTTACGAAATATAATTTGATTTCTTTAGTATAATGAATTGACTTAATAAATCAATGCAATCTGGAAAAACTTAGGATTTTTTTTATAAGAGCTGATTTATAACAGCGCCGACAGCATTTCTAATTCAAAAGATCGAATAAATTTTATTATCGTTGTACTGACAGGCGTTCGTCCAATCTTCGAAAGCTACGTTGCATACCGAGAAGCTACCGCTACCTGCACAAAGTCCTCGTGTAAATTTGGTTATGTAAGTTTTAACCGAATTTTTTGATTAAATTTTATTAAATTTATGAAACTTTAGGAAATAATTTATTATAGTAATTTCATTTTATTATCTGTTTTCAATAGTTTTCTTACGCACGATTGACGTAATACTTATTGACGCAAAATAAGTCAACGAGAAAAATTATACCACGTCAAAATATTTGCGCGAAATCGGAAAGAAAAAAAAAAAGAAGAGAAACAATATCAAAACATTAATGAAGATGCCCGTGAACGAGACGGCCGTCATGCGCAGTTATCCGAAACAAGAACAAACTTCCGTAACCGTAACGTCAAGTTGTCGGAGATATCTTAACGCCCACCGGCGCACGTAGTGCTCATCCTTCAAGATGACACTGGCGTACATACAGATATATGTGTATAAGTATGCGCGAGAGAGAGGACATTTCTTATCATCTGAGCCATAAATCCTAAGGCAAGGCTTTCATCGCTTCTTGCGAGCGCGCGATTCGCTGGAACTTTGGGAATCCGTCATTGGACGAAGTGCAACTGGCTTAGCCAAAGTTACGCATATCGTCTTGGAGAGTGAAAGAGAAAAACAGTAAGGAATAATGTATCTGTGTGTGTGTGAGGGGGGGGGATAAGAAGCAGAATACTTGTAAAGAAGAAAATCTTCGAGTTATTCCTAGCGAATGTTTTAAGGTATTA
The DNA here is from genome assembly GCA_949987625.1 of Chalcis sispes. Lineage (NCBI taxonomy): Eukaryota > Metazoa > Arthropoda > Insecta > Hymenoptera > Chalcididae > Chalcis > Chalcis sispes. The sequence continues at coordinate 6,532,540 of OX465099.1, forward strand.
GAGGAGCTTGCACTTTATTGAAATGCGAAAGTTTTCACAAAACGACGATTTTTATTTTTCTTTCTATTTTAAGGATTCTATATTTTATGATTTAAACATTAAATTCGATTTTTTTAATAAAGAGTATAGTTATTGAAAAGTCACGTAGGAGGTAAAAATTTTCAAAACAATGGGTATATTGAAAATTTTACCACAACCAAAGTTCATGATATTTTCATTCAATTAATTCAAAATAATAATCTCGAAAAATCGATGATAATAACCAGCAGTTACAAGCCAACAGTTAATAGCATCATTTATCATTTATTTTTCAATAAAATTAATAAATGGATAATCAAAAAATTGTAATTTTCGCTACTATTTTCCGAGATTATTTAAAATCGACGTAGCACAAAATTTGAATACAAAATAAAAACTTAAAGGCAGACGCGCATCTTACGCAAAATATTACCACTTTGCATCGTTAACATCGGCGTCCACAAAAGCTCAAGCTGAAAACTCGGCTTTAAAATATTTAGCGAATAACGGAGTGATAAAGTGAGAAAGAAGGCACTGAGAGACGGTAACGGTATTCGCGTTAGTGTAACAGGCTCTTGTTTCGCGCGAGGCGAAGACGGGGCTTCGAGAGCACGTTGCTGTGCTTTATATGTATATAGATATGTGTATGTGTGTATGTGTATATACACGCACATGTAGTCGGGTTTAACGAGAAGTTACCCGAGCTTTTCGCTAGTGTATGTTATTGCGTTCTCTCTTTCTCTTGTTTCTTCGTGCTCGGATCTACATCGTCGTTACCACCGCCGGACAGAAAATCATTTTCGCGCCTCGCCGACGCGAACTCGCGCACCTGTAAAACTCGAGAGAGAGACAGAAAGTGAGAGAGACAGAGAGAGAGAGAGAGAGAGAGAGAGGAAAAGAGAAAGAAGAAGCTCCACAGTCGCGTGAGCGGTATTGTTTGTACTCGGGATACATGGCACACATGCGGTAGCTTCCGTCGCCTCTCGTACAGCTTGGATTGTTTTTTTCTTTTTACTTGGTCTTTTTTCTCTTTCTCTCTCTCTCTCTTTCTCTCTCTCTCTCTCTCTCTCTCTCTCTCTTTCTCTTTTTCTCTATCTTTTTCTTTCTTACATACGACGCCGTTGTTGCACGTTTCCGTGTACCGGAAACGAAATCTAAATGCACGTATACGTGTAGATTGTCAAGCGATGTGTATTCGCTACTGTGCACCGCGCGGATAAAGAATAGAAAAGAGCGTGAAACTTGTTTGTTCCCTAAACATTATTATTTTGTTTTTCTTTTGTAAATAAAGTTAAAATGTGGAAGCTCTGATTGTTGATAAAATTTATTTGAACAAAGAATCTATTGAATTTATACTTAACACATGAATTTTTGATCGCAAACTTTATCAAACTAAAAATATTTATCACAGTGCAATAAATTTAATTATTATTATTAAAGAAAAATCTTTCTGTATTTTGAGTCTTTCGGATTATTTTCATCAATTGGAAATCTTGTAGGTATAAGGAGAATTTAACTTCGCTAATTCTACGGTATTATGTAAATTGAATTTTGTTACGATCGTAAAATTAAAATAAACGACGATAAAAATAGTGCTTAAAAACGTTACAGTTAGTTCTTTATTTTCAGCCAATAAAGCGATATTATATTATCGTTGCAAATTATCGTGACATTCCCATAAAATATTGCTGGATATTATTAAATTATAATGTCACTGCATTTCTCGATGCATTTTACTTTATATATAATAAAGTAATAATTTTTTTGTCTTTTACAGTTTAATGAAACGTGAAGATAAAAGCATTTGTTTTAAAAATAATTATAAAAAGAATCGAATCGCAAAAAGAATTCTCCGTAACCTTTTTCTGCAATTTACTGCAGGCGCAAAGGAAGCATTTAAAAATTATCAATTAAGAAAAAACTACGTAAAATCGTGAAAATGAAAAGAAAAAAGAAACAACCAAAGAGTGAATTCTCTCTCGGCTCGAAGCTTTCTTCGATCTAAGATTAAACTTGCCCTTAAAAGTAAACTTTTTTGAAGCACATCGAACTCCCTCGAAGGCAATAAAGTTCAACGGTAAATGCTCGCGAAAAGAAACGAGGCACACTTAACCTTAAACATTAAACAAAGATCCAGAACGAACGAAGACGTAACCAAAAGGAAAGGGGGGGGGGGGAAGAAAGGAGAAAGAAGCGAGAGAGAAGAAAATGAAAATCTCTCGAGTTAGAAACAATCGTGATAAAGAAGAGATATATTTTCTTTCTCTCTCTGACACTCACTCACACACTTCATACGAGCAATTGTCGGCAATTTCGAGCCGAAGCTAACGACCGTTACGCGTTGCACAGCAGTCCTTCCATCTCATCGAATGCAGACCTTTGGAAGGGTCTCTTCCAGAGGGGAAAGACTTTGCGGCTTTTTATGGCCTTGGACAGCTCTAAGTAGATACGATTCTTGGATCGACGTCTATCGCACGGATAATTTTTGATCCGTGCCGAGCTCTGATTAGCCTTTTATTGCCGTGTCCGCGCGATTCTTCGAGGGTGAGAATTTTCTTAAATTTTCTTCTTTTTTTTATACAAAAATCGTTTTAGTTAAAAAGCGAGTAAACTATTGACGCATATTATTTTTATTTTAAAATTTTCGTTAAAAATTAAATTTTACTCGTCTGTTTTCAAAATCATTTTTTTTTTTTAAATAACAATAACTTTGTTTTTTCTATTCAATTTTTTTTTCCTATTTAATCAAAGCAGACATTATTTCTTATTGTAATATTATTGATTTAAATTTAACCTGTACTAGATTTTCCTGAAAGGAAATGAAGACGATTTTCTTTAAATAGGATAATATTTGATTCTAAATTACCGATTCAATTATTTATTAATGAAGTGCATGAAACAGAAATTATTTCAATACTCTTTCCTAGCATAGCCACCTACTGCTATTTTTAACTAATCTTCAATTTAAGAGTTTAGATTAAATTTTTTATAAATGTACAATTTTAATAATAGTTTGTGTTGCATAAATAACGAGTTTAATAAAAATTTTCAACATTGTCAACCATAACTTGTTAACATTGATAAAGTTATTATTTTTATCTAAAAATGTGTAAAGAGTGAAAAACTTTTCAGATGAAAAATAAAATAGTTTACTAGACTAGTAGTAAGAAAACTAATTGCTATAACTAAAAATATACATTGAAAATTACACATATGTATGCGTTAATTGGTGTAGTTAAGAATAGAATTGTACTTTCTCACTTTTTATTTTTATTTTATTCTTATTCATTAACCTTTTATCTCTCGGTTCGATTAACCTTACTATTCTGCTTCACTTTGCACAGCCAACTATTTACTCTTTTAATTATCGTTTATTTTGTTTTTTCTTAAAAAATTTCGAATTAGTTTTTCCAAGATACACGAGGAAAAATATATACCTACACTCTGTAAAATTTCACAGCTCTAAGTATGAAATAATTTTCAGTTTTTACTCTTTTTCGCGAAAAATTTTCCATCAAGCCAATCAAATTTTCTTACGTACCAAAGGTTAAAGACATTTCCGCTCGGATGATTCGAGATAGGTAGACGAAGCGCGACATCGCCTCCGTAGAACTTTACCCAATGGACGGATTTCAAAAGTTTGTATTTTACATTAGGTGCAAAAGCGCGACGCGAGGGACTAATGAACCTCGTTTGATCTCTTTGTTAAACTTCTTCATTTCGTTGTGGCTTGGGAGAAATTACGTCATGGCTAATTGCAAAATAGTTCACCGTGACGTTATAATAAAGTTTTCTTTACAGTTCAACGTGACCTTATATTTAGCACTAACTTTTCCAATAAGTACTTCTTTACGTAAATTTTTAATTATCGAGTGTAGAGTTTTTCTATTTGTCGATATAATATTGCTATTACAATTGTACATTATTTTTTTATTATTCGATTAAATTTGAAACTATAATTGAAGAGAATACTATTTCGAACATTTTTTGTACATTTCTCTTAATTATTGACGATGCTAACAGTTTGATTAAACAATAGTCTATGTCTTTTACTCACCGCAAGAGATATTAATCTATCGGTATCCAATAATTATATTAACTGTCAACTTTACGAACCGAATTCATCATTACATTTTCAATTAGAATCAATTATATCTAAAAAATTAACGGTTAAAATGATCAATTGCCAAATATTATTAAAATAAATCGATCATCGTTTATCACTTAAGCAAAATATCGTTGATTAACCTTACCACTCTGGATAACCATACCACTCTTATTAAAAACCATCTGACGAACCAACAAATCTGATCGATAATTTTTGCGTAAAATTTCATTATTCGAGGAGAATAATAAAACTATAGCTAGCAGAAATGAAGGAAGTAACAAAGGGAAATCGTGAAAATCAATTATTCCTCGGGGCGTACCTATTCCATTGAAAAAGAGTCGAGACAAAGGAATCTAATAACGCTAACAGTTTTCGGGGTCCATCCAAGCATGTACACTTGGCCTAAGATAGTAGAAGAAGATTTCTTCCTCTCATCTCTTCACTTAGATACACCAGAGTGAGTCCTTTGATCTCTGATCTATCTCATGCCGTGCATTAAACGTGTACGCTGAAAGAGAAAGAGCAAGAGAGAATGAAAAAGAAAGAGAGAGAGAGAGAGAGAGAGAGAAAGAGAGAAAGATATAAGGTATATGATGATTGTAATCGAGGCTACACACGCGCTTTTTGTGTCACTTACTTCGTCGCTTACTAAAGCTCGCACTAGCGTCTATAGTAGCACGTGCACAAGTACGACGAGGGTGATTGCGAACGTCTCTCTCTCTCTCTCTCTCTCTCTCTCTCTCTCTCTCTTTCTTGTAACACTTAAATAGCCACTGTATACACCTCCTTCTCTCTTATCCTCTGTTCTCGCGCATTGCTAACGTACCCGCACGCGATTGTTTGCGCGCGTGCGTACGTCTGCATGTGCGGTGGACGGTTAATGTGGTTAAATGTGTGCGCGAGAGCTTCCGTCTCACGATGAAAAGTCGTCACGAGAGGAAGTTATGTTTTTCTTTTTTCTCACAATTACAATGATATGCTGTTTAGTATCAAATTTCATTTAGCTAAGCTAATGTTAACGACCTATAACAATCTTAATATCGTTAAAATAATGTACATTTCTCAAAAATTTACAAACACTTATAAAAAATCATTTACGTTAGATTCTCCATGGATCTTAGAAAAAATGTTAAAAAAGACTTTATCGCATGCATTAAATTAACGAGGATCTATCTTCTTTTGAAGTTCATTCCGTATTTATAGATGAGAATTTACCAAACGCGTTTACACTCCTATCCACTTACAATCAAATGTCGATAAATCTCGGACACTTGAAACGTGAGAAGGACGCGCTTTGCCTTTACGTGACGAGTAACGGTTACTTTTTGCCAGCGATAAATTAATCCAGAGGTATACGTATGTTTTCGCTATAGGGTGCATATAGTTTGAATCGTAATGCATTCGTGAGCCGATCGTTAATTAGATGGTCGGGGCATCGGTTTAATCCACGAGAAGCTCTTTCTTCGGTTACTCTTCTACCCTCTTCTTACGTACGTGTGTATAAGTTGAGAAAAAAAAAAGAAGCCCAAAGGATTCAAAGATTCAGAGAGTTAACCTATCGGTAGATTACTCGTTGTCGTACACCACCCGTCGAGCCTTTATAAAAGATGCATGAGACGGCTGCTGCTTAAACCTTCTATCGAACTCTAGCTTCCTTTTCTTCTCTCTACTTTCTTTCACATCGTTCTCATTTCGAGTCTTCTTTTACTTGAATGCGAATGCGAAAGTTTTCTCCTTGAGTTCGGATATTTTTCTATTTTTTTTTTCCGTTTTTTTTTTTTGTATATTCTTTCGCTGAGAGTAAACTAAATCGAAGATAAATACAGTACCGAAAAAAATATTGCCGCGTGAATTTTTTCAACAATTCCTTGGTCGAATATCGCTTTTTTTAAAAAGTATATACAAAAAAAAAAAAAAAAAAAAAAGCAAAACGCGGAATGCCCGCCGGCTATTTGGGATTTATGCTCGTTTTTCTTGCCGCTTATTTCTTTAACGTATTTTTGAAGTTGTTTTCATAGCCGATGTAAAGCGTTGTAGCGCGGTGCTCTTAATCTTTGATATTTTATAGATCGACGTGTTTACTTTGACAATATTGACCACGGGTAATGATTTGTTATTAGTTGCACGTGGAAATTGTATTATTTTATGATTATACGAAATATTAAAATTAATTTTCCTTTAGAGGAAAAATAAATTATTATTTTTTTTTTTGCATCATTATTATTAGATACTATTTATTTCAAAGGTAAAAAATATGGCCAATGTTGACTTACATAGTCGAAAATGAATAAGCGAGCTCTCTGTTTCGTACGATAATAAGGGCACCTTTATCCCGTTGCATAGACGATCCGTTTCTCGAAGAAATAGCGAACCGCGCGGCTGATGTAAGAAAGACTTCGCAACGGAATATTGCTTCCAACTTTCCAAGAGGTCGCATGTAAATGGATACTACAACGGTGTGCGACTAAGTTATACACCACTCGGACCTCGTTTGCATTTGTTAAGCAGTCGAAAGACGAGTCCAGCATTTTCTTGAACAATAGAATAAAGAAGATGGAGAAGAAGATACGGATACTCGATTCTTGACAATTTTTGCACTTCACGTTACGCGCTAAAGGTTATTTTTAGCTCGGAATTATTTTTGTTTTAACCGAGGACTTTAAATCGTCGGTACCATTAATTTTACCTTACTTTCTTTCTTTCGATTTTTCTTTTTCTTTTTTTTTTTTTTTTTTTTATTTTTACAGCACCGAGGTAACCTCAATCCAACTTTCTGTAAAAGAGAAGGTGTAAAAAATGCGAAAAGAGAGTCGGAGAGCTTTTTGAACGAGATTCGGATAAAAATTGAATGGATTTTAAAATATATCTTTTTATTCTTATTTTGGTAAAAGAGGTTTGTTGTGTTTATTGTAAATTTACATTATTTGTGGTAGTGTGCATTTAATACCATAATAGCAAAAGGATTTTAAATATAGTATACATTCATACATTTTTCCTTTTACAAATTATAAACCATATTCTTTGGCTATGTAACGAATTTATGAAAATATGATTAAATGTTAACATTAATAAGCGCCGTAGAAATGTTTCGCTTGCTTTAGTAGATTAAAGATTAATCTTATAATAAACTAGTTTTCCACAAATACTTTTATAATAGCAGTAGTGTATTTAAAAGTTATAAATCAAGTTATACTGCGCAGAACATCAATTTCTTCGTTTAAATCAACAAGATGTTATCGGTATTTTGATTAAATTCGAAATCACATTTATTAACTGAATACTCGGAACTAGCAATAAATTCAATAACCGAAATATTTTCAGAACAAAATAAAAGAAAAGAAATACAAAAAGACCAAAGAAAAAAGCATTAAATTCTTCGAAAAAGTAGCAAAAAAAAAAAATTAATCAAAACGTTCCAATTTCCGTTGAAAGTCAAATGTACGGTGCGACATATTGCTCACGCGGCAGTCGAGGTGTATCTCTCTTTCTCTCTCTCTCTCTCTCTCCCTTTTTCTCTCTCATTGATTTGCAGTGGTTTCACATTGCGTTTGCACATTCGCGTTGTTAAGAGGATGTCGGAATGTCCTATTTCACAAGCGTATTAATTATCACAATTCAACCGATATAGTGTTAAAGTCGATATACAACTAGCGGATTATTGCGTTACGGTTTTATTTTTACCAACGTCAATAATCGCATCATCGAGGTTGGATTTGATTATCGTTAGTTATTGCGATAAGTGTCGTCAGCTTTATCTAGTGCGACAAATTTTTTAAATATCACGAGTTTACTTATTACTTGTTAAACAAAGTTTGATTAATTATGTTGTTATTGATTTTAATGAGCATCGCGTCTTGCCCGTTCCGACCGTTACCACTTCGACGCAACAATCATTAAAAGCACTACTTCCAAGTTTGACTAAGAGAACAATCTAATCAAATTAACGCAGTCTAAATTCGACGCAACCATTTTCATCCAACAAGCGCGCGTGCAGGCACCGTACCTTTCGGGGCGAGAAATTCTATCAAACGTACGAGGGAAGATATACGCGATCGAGTTGAGGGGCAGGGGGTGAAATTAATCAACGCCGTGTTATCTTCTTTGTCTTTGTCGTTTGCGCGGTAAATTAGACGCGTCGTCTCTTCCTTTTCTTCTCTCCTCCTCCTCCTCACCCTCCTCCTCTCTCTTCCCTTTCCGTTCCATCGATCGCCCGCGAATCTGATGCAGTGCGACGTTTTGATAATGGACGAGCGATAGAAACAATGCAAGGACGACGGGGCTTGCGAGTCGTTGCGAGGGTTACTCCCGTAATCCGTTTATCCGTGATTGGATTGCACACCGGCGATTCGACGTACGCGTGCGCTACGCTCGCACATTATGCGAGCGGAGATGTGTACTCGCGAAACGGCCGGGGACTACGGCGCTGTTTCACTTTGCATGTTTACGGGGATAATTATAAGAGATATGACGTTCCGTCGTTGGTTTTAATGATTTTTCTATTTTCTTTTTTCTTTTCTTTTTTTCATTTTAAAGAGACCGACGCTAACTTGTTAAAAATTATAATAGATTGAACTAAAGAAAATCTCCGTGACATATTGAAGTATTTTAATCAATTAAATACGAGTATAATTTTTCAAAGTCAAACTATTGTACGAGTATCTTCTTAGGTATGTTTCCTTTTTTATTAATATTTTTAATGCTTCCGAACGCGGTATAACCTATCGAGCAATAAACGTTCATTTAATATCTGCGCTTTTATGCAATTTTCGAGACTATCAAAAGAGACATTTTAACACGAGATAACGAGCGCAAAGTTTTTATGACGTCTCTTGAGAGATCATGGATACGTGATAATTTCACAATTATTCCTTATTAATTACCTTTATTATCATAAAAATAACGAAATAATGCATACCAATATTATCGAATTTTTTTTTTTGACAATTGAGTAATCATTATAAAAAAAAAAATTTGAATTGACTTTGAATTTTTTTATTACGATGACAAGGCCGTAATTGTACTTTACTAGAAATCGAGCAATGCTTTTCTATCGTTTATATCTACATTATTGTTATTAAGGGTCATTAATGGATTTGTATTGTATGCACAATGTTTGATAAGACTAATAGCGCATTAGAATAAACGTATAAAAACAAATAAATAATAAATTATTTAAATAATCTTGACCAACAATATAATATTTGAATATATAAACAGCTGCAATTAATTATTGACTTTTCTTTTCTGCAATTTAAAAAATATAACTTAAGAAATCATTTACAGTTATACACATTAATTCATCTATATGATCACGAAATGTCGCGTTTAACAAAAGCTATTTTATTTTCCAATGACCTAGAGTAATAAAAAACCTTTCTCATTATGATAAGTAAATACATTAATATGTAATGATCGCGCGGTAAATTCGTGACATTGATTAGTATCAATTTTTTTTTTTTTTTTTCATTCGTTCTTCAAGGATATGTTCTTAATTCTTTAATCAAAAATAATAATAATAAAAACGAATCAAAACAAATCAAATATACTTTTAAAATTTTATCAACGTTTAAAAACGAAACAAATCAGTAATAAAAACTACAATTCGATCATTCGTCCCTAGCTCTCAACGTTTTTATCGCGCTCGTTCGCCAAGCATCGTAGCTTTAACCCAGTAGCACGCGACGAAGACCGTGAAAAATTTCAATTCCCTTCTTTAGCCAAAGCTTTGGTGTGTACTGTACAGTAACAAACGGGATTGAGAGAGCGCGGTAGAGAGAGAGAGAGAGAGAGAGAGAGAGAGAGAGAGAGAGAAAGAGAGTACAAGAAAGGAGGGGAGAGCGAGACTCTATGCCGTGCGCTAATTAACACGTTACGCGATTCAGGTCGCCCGGTTAATCTCTTCCCTCTCTTCCCCCTCTCTCTCTCTCTCTCTCCCTCTCTCTCGTTCACTCGTTCACTCGTTCGCATCCGGGGGCCGGTGCTACACGCGCGCGGATTGCGCACCGGCGCTTGATTTAGCTCGCTAGTAGCACTCGGAGCTTCTCTTCTCCGGCATTGTATGCGCAATACCGGAATAACTCTACCGCGTATTTTAACGGCTGCCGCTGCTGTTGCGGCGCGATAGCGAATTCGCCGAATTGTGGCTCTGTACTCCTACTCTCCGTTTCTGTCTCTTTCTTCTCTCCCTCTGTCTCTCTTTCAGTTTCTGTGGCTTCGTGGATTTTATTTTATGACGGTGGAACGGCGGAGAATTGTAGGATAATTCTTGTTTTGTTTAAGGGGAGATGAAAGGATTTTAAGGCGTTTGTAAGACTTGGAGCTTTGAGATAAAAGTAATTATCAAGTTAAAATATACAATTTCTTTAAATAATTAAGTTTTAATATGATAATTGAATTTTTTTTTTTTTTTATTAGATTTAAGACCGACTGATGTTTAAGAATTAATTTTAATTAAATGAAAACTACCTGTCTTTTATTTTCGATTACTTAATTTTTAAATTCAAATGCTTATCTTGACATTACGATTGTTGAGCACGAAAGCCACAAAATTACTTAAATGCAGTTTTAGTAAAATATAATAATAAAGTTTATCCGCCGAAGTACATAAAGTGTAAAGTCATAATTTCAGCTGTAACCCTTGAAATTCGTGTGCCCTTCGTAAATTTGCATTACTGAATAAAGTTTTATTACAAAATAGTATCCCAGCTCCCTTTAAGTTAAAATCGCTTGCGTACTACTTTTGTCTCTCCTATAGTTATGCAACGTCAAATTTACGTTATTTTTTTATAAACTTTGTTCTTCGATATACTTATTGTTTATTCTTTCGCGCGTTGATTTCTTCGAAAGTATCGCCGCGAGAGAAAAGTATAGCTATTGTCACGTGTGAAAAGTTTCATTTCGCGCGTTTCAAAGTTATGGAAATCGTACGCGCTGTGGACATTGCAACTTCGCAGCTCGTTTTACGACTCAATTAAAGTAGGCCGACTTGCTTTTCTTTTTTAACGTACCGGGAAATGAAATAATATAGCTTCGTAACCGAATATTCCATACCTTGAATGAATTTTTTGCGTTTATCGTAAATACTTTGAAGTTAATCATTCGTTAAAATATTTTCTTGATTTTAGCTAATATTTTGTTAAAAATCACATAAATTTTACAGACAAATATTAATTATTTGATATTACATATTGATAGATATTAAATTTTAAATAAAAAGTAATTTTACATAAACCCTAGCACAAATTCATTCCAAGGAAAACAATTTATTTTCGTCGAGTAGCACAGATAATGATGCGCATTCGTAATCCCCGAAACGAAGGATGCACCGATAAATAAAAAACGGTTTTATCGGTCTCACAATTTCCATCCAAAGATGAACCAAAGGTTAGGAAAAGCTTTCCGAGAGATCGCAAGCCGATCTCGATCTCGATTTGAATTATACACAATAATGGCTTTCTCTTATCCCTATCTCCACACGTATGTACGTCAACTCTCGGTTACTATTTTAGTCACCGGCGCTTCTCTTTAAATTATTCTGCTAGTTTCCAAACTGGTATAACCACCTCGCGTAACAACTTTTGCAGTTTTAGAGTATGAATGTATATATCTGTCTCTCTCTCTCTCTCTCTCTCTCTCTGTTTCTCTTTCTAGCCCGGCTAAACCGCTCTAAATAATTAGGGCTCCAGACCGCTCTCGACCTGATTATTTTACTTTGGATTCGGACGCACTCTATGCTTTAGATCGGGTGAATTTATGTATTTTCAAGACGTGATAAATTTGTGGTTTGTTTAACTCGCGTCTAAATGCATTAAGCGATTAATCACGATTTAAATTACGTTCGGTCAAGTAAAATTATTCTTCGCGAGAGCGATAAATTTTGTAAGCGGTGTGGTGTATCGGCGTCGAGAATCTTGAATTCGCGATAATTTCAGAAAATCTTTATTCATCGAATCATGATTTATGAACGAGAATCGAATTCTTTTTTTTTTTGTTTTTTTTTGTTTTCATCTTTAGCGCTTCTTCGATTTTTATTTGACCTACTTGTGCAACTTTGAGGAAATAAATTTTCTATAAACTTTGTGGTATAATTATAGAGAGGAAACTATGAACGTGAATTAAAAGCGTTAGATACAGACCACTTCAACGGTGAATATAAGATATATTCTAGATTGAACTCATTGTGATTTTTTCGTTATAAATTTAAATTGAACTTTTGTGCAAGCAGAAAGCTATAATTAACTACTTAAGAACCGCGTAAAGAATATGATAATTGCTGTCTGTTGAATGCCGAGGCTTGAAAAAAAAATCGATCTCTCGAATATAATGAAATTAATTGAAAGACTTGTTTACAATCTCGTATTCTTAGACGAAAGATTGACTAGATCATTTTTTAACAAAAGACACATATTTCAGATGTATTGATTATTTGATAAAAATTGTCTTTTATCTCACGAGATTAAAATATTATTGGTTTTATTATAGTATAAACTTCCATTAACAAAATTAAATGATTTATTTTTCTTTTTTCTTTCTTATTGTTAGAAATTATTTAAAGCTGTGTCAAAAACCATATTAAATAACATTTTTTTCGTTTTAATTTTGTTAAAGTACGGATTTTTTTCTCGGTATTACTTTAAGATTCAACGAAATATGAACGAAAACTTTTATTTTCTACGCGCATAAGATTTTTCTTTTTTGTTTTTATGAAAGTAATTCGCTCGTAAAATTCATTGCAATAAGATCAAAAGGTATACTCGACATTTAAAAAAATTTATAATATCACAAAGCTTGGCATAAAATTTATATGAAAAGTTAGTAGAAAATAATTATTAAAAGAATCTTGTGAATGACGTATACCGAATATTTTCATTATGTTAAATATAGATAAATGAAAAAATAAGATAAATTCTCCAAAAAACAATAAGAATGATATATATTATGTAAGAAAATTTATTTCTCAAAAGGAAAAGTATTTCGGGCTTCGATAACAATAAAAAAGCCGCGTCGGTTTTCGTCCAAACGCATAACCATCTGATCTTCTTCCAGATCCCATGTGTGTTATCTTCTCAATCGGACCTCAAAGGGAGGTATAAAACGAGAAGAGTAGACACAAAGACAGACATACACATATACAGGTGGCTACTGAGAGTTTGCCTTGGGATTTGTTACCCTTACTCTCTCACTTTCTCTCCCTCTCTCTCCCTCTCTCTCTCTCTCTCTCTCTCTCTCTTGGTTTCCTAATTCAGTGTCCGGGCAAAGAGGACTACAGGCTATTCTGTCCTAACCCCTCCGGTGCTGAGCTCGAGATAGACATCTAAGTGTGCGTATGTGTGTGAGTGTATACGTGTTTATACCCGTACGTGAGAAAAGTATACGTGCGCTGGAAACGAAAAGAAATTTTTCGCGCGAGAATCGAATAAGAAGGTACATATAAGAGCGATCGTAAAAAAGATGCGAGAGAAATGCTGTTCCAGACTGATTTTTTATCATCTGCTTATGGCGTAAGAAAGATTATCGCGCTTATGTATGTGCGTGAGTATGTGTGTATGTACGTCTGTATGTATATATAGATTTATTCAATGGGTCAACGTAAGATGGGACGTTACGATGCGTTTGAGTTGTATTATTTTTACGATCGCTACTGTATACCTTTATTACGTGAGAATTATTTCGATCAGCGAATTCGCCGCAGTTAATTTAAACGAAATCGAGTGAAAAAATAGAGAAGTTGTAAAATAAAGTATTTTTTTTTTCTTATAAAATGTTAATTAAATTTAATAAAAAAAAAAAAATTGAATACGATTGTAAATTAATGTAGAAAAGAAGACGAGCGTCGCGTAAGGTAAATGTTATGAAAAATTAATCTCCAAAGCTACGTATTGAAAACCGAGTCACATCATATCGAATTTACTTTAACGCGAAATAGTATATCTACTCGTATAACTAGATACGCATGATGATGTGTCTCGATGCTTTATATTTCCTTGAGGAATCGTCCCATCTTCGATGTTTTTTTTTTTTTTTTTAGCTCTTGCAATTTTTGATATGGTATAGGTTTCGCACGTTTATCTTTGAAGGAAAGGAAAAATCCTTTATCCCATGGGTACCTAACTTTAGCGAGAAAATGTTCTCTATAAGGGATCATTGGGATTAGCTTTATTTTTCGTAGCAACATACGATCCATGCCGAACGTAGGAAGGTAAGAAAAATATGAAAATATAACAGATATAGATTGTATGTATATTTGTTTTTCTAACTTGTGTGGATACTTGCGCAAATGTACAACGGATTCGTATTCCAACCACGAAAACAATCGTCTCTAAAAGCTCTTCTTTTTTATGAGAGTTGACTTTTTTTAAAAAATAATGTATCATCTTTATTATTTAATTTAATGCTTTAAACGCCGCGAAAGTTTATTTTACAACGATACTCGTGTTTAGAATTTTCAAACTAATTTTATTATACATCAATGTCAAAATCAATTAGACTCCGTACATATTCCGTTCGCGTCAAATCATACTACATTCGAATTATGAATTTCATCAATTTCTTTGACGTTCCATATATTTCCATGATATGATAAAATATATTAAAAATACCAATTTAACGCGCCGTAATCAATATTACGATAATAAAAATTAATCAAACATTCGACAACGTTGAAATTGAATAATTTAATTGATAAAATATCATACCCAGAATCCCAAAAATAGATACTGTTCCGTATACATGTTCGCGAAATAACGAAAAGAAAACTCCTTGGATTACGTTGCGCACAAAAAATGTCTTTTAGTCGAACAAGAAAACCTGGTTGAAAATCGCCGGAGCTTGAAATTAACTTTGTATGTTACTTTTATGTTCCCTTGATATAGCGCGAGAATAATTTAGTTTCTATTTAACTGATTGTTGTCTCGCGATTATTCGATCCCCTTTTTTATCTTATTTTACTATTGAATATTTTTACGGCATCCTTGTTTTTTTTTTTTTTTTTTTTTTTCTTGCTTTCTCCCTCTCTGGCTAAATTTTGCTCAAGAAAATATTTCTTTTCTATAGTTTAAAATCTGCAGTAGTTTTTGTTCAAGAAAGATGAAGCTCCTGTAATAAACACTTAATGCTTTTGATATTTGTTATTATCAAATTATCATTAAATGAAATAATGAAAATACATATCGAAAGGGAGAGAAGTTGAATGGTTTTCAATATGTAAATTAATATCGATTCGAATACGTAAGCTATGAGATTTGCAAATATATTCGAATGCATCAGAGTCTTTTGGAAAAGCAGCATAGGAAGAGCTCGACGTTCACGATATTTCCTAATGCATTAGCATAAGCGTATACAAATGTAATATTCGTGTTATTTCTAGATGCAAAAATGATAAACATTATTGTTTTGCAATTTTTACCAACACACGTAGAAAATGAAATTTCGAGACGAACGAGTGTAACATATATTAAAGATGGATTCAAGAATATAATCTATGTCAAAATTTATTTCACTTTCTTATAATTGCATTTTTTAACGATTATAAAATTTATTTTTCAAATTAGGACGTTTTTCCGAAAAGTTTTACTAATTCAATAATAAAAAAAAAAAAAAAGATAGCGGCACATTGTGCTTATGCTATTTTAAAAAAAAGCTTCGGATATTATGTAGATCAATTGGGCGTAAAACTAGCGATTTCGCCTTATTTTTATGGCTTTCTTATTGCCCTATTTTTATTTAAATTTTCTAAATTTACGATTTGCATACACTTAACGACTTATCTTTATTTTGGCATTTCGATCGCTCCGCATGAATTTTTCCTCTATTTATGATAAAAGTTCGTCTTTACATAAAAAATAAAAACGCGATATAGATTTAAACGGAAAAAATAATTGTTCAACGTAACGTTGCATTAGGTGGTTTAAAATTTAAATGACCTTAATGCCACGTAATCGTTCATCAACAATAAAAGCAAACAATTCCACCTAACCGCAATCATAATATATCTCCAAGCCATTAAAGCTAATTTATTTATTCGTTCAAAAAGCTAGCAGGTAATGCCTTTGATATATGCGAGGTAATAAAAACGTAAAGCCAAGCAATCGAACGACACTAATGGTTATATATAAAATAAAAAATCATCGATGGCATTGTAAACCGTAAAAACACGCTCATCGTCGTCTTAATAATCTCGATCACGTTCTCCGATCGGTAAGTCCGCGCAGCGGCCGTCGAAAACGCGCAACTCAATTAGATGTCGATATATATATATGTACGTCATTCCTTCATCCTCCTTGAAACTTCGGCAATTTTTTTCACTTTCTCTCTCTGTCTCTCTCTCTCTCTCTCTCTCTCTCTCTTTCGCTCTTTCTGCGCACGTTTCCAAGTTAAATGCATTTTACTGCTTGTAGAAGCGCGTCACGTATTGAAGTCGAGCGGCTGCAATACTCGTACGTCGCCGTGTCGGCCGATCAACTCTCGTTTCCTCTTCTCTCGTATATACAAGTATGTATATACATACTCACACACACACACACACACACACACACACACACACACACACACACACACACACACACACACACACACACACACACACACACACACACACACACACACACACACACACACACACACACACACACACACACACACACACACACACACACACACACACACACACACACACACACACACACATATATATATATATATATATATATATATGTATGTGTGTGTTTTTGTGCATATAGATATATATCGTTGGTAATCGAACTCGTGCTTTTCGAATGGTCGCTCGTTTTATACAGATTATAGAAGGTGAAACGAGGCCGCGGGTTTTGAGCCTTTTGCGCGATCGCGGATGAAAGACTCGGTGGAATGTCGATAAAGCAATTTTGTTTTTTTTTTTACCCTTTTCCATCTTCCCCGTTGCTTGCTCGCTGTTTCTCTCGCTTCCCGGTGTAACGCGCCGTCGGAACATCGCTAATGTTTATCACGTAGTCGATGTTGATCAATGGCGAAGCGATGTTTGAAACATGCTTTCTTTCGTTTGATGTTATGAATTTTTTTTTTTTTTTTTTAACTTTTTCTACGAACGTTGAGATGTTTGTCGTTATTGTATAATTTAACCCGAATCCGAACGTTAACTCTTGTTCGATTTTCTTTTTTTTTTTTTTTTTTTTATATATATTGTTAAAAGCGCGTTATGAAAAAAAAAAAAAAAAAAAAAATACGTCAATGTCACTCAAGCTTTTATAATCTCGTACAATACAGCGTAAAATAAATAAAATTGTTATCATGTAACAGACAACGTAAAATGTGAAATAGAAAATCGAGGGTTTTATTTTATACATTGATGTAAAACATATATTATATATATTATTCCAA
Organism: Chalcis sispes; assembly: GCA_949987625.1. Taxonomy (NCBI): domain Eukaryota; kingdom Metazoa; phylum Arthropoda; class Insecta; order Hymenoptera; family Chalcididae; genus Chalcis; species Chalcis sispes. The sequence goes on from OX465099.1 coordinate 6,550,040, forward strand.
AAGTTTCTAAAATATTTTTTAACAATAAAACGGATGAAAACAGTTTTACAAGCAATTTCTGAAATTTTACGAGAACGTTCTTTTTCTTTTCTTCTCTTTAAAAGCGACGAGACAAAAAAATATCCTATAAGAAAAATAAACTTTTAAACTTTCTTCATGTTTAATAGCCAAGGACGTTACTAAGCGCTCGATTGGATGCCAAGTTCGAACAACTTTCTTCATCACACACGCAAACTTTGAATAGAACGTACGGAATTGTTTGCAGCCGACCGTCGCTATGATTTGTCGTCGCGCTTTAATAGTCGCATTGTAATTTTCACGGATGTTATAGATTGAGACGTTCGAATTGTTGATAGCTGGCGTTGGATATTGTTATGATAAAGCCGTTGAATTTTATTTGAAAAGAAGTTACGATGCTGGAAAAATTTTTTTATCTCTTTTAAATTAACGATGTTAACGATCGATGGGTATTCCAACATTCTTTTTTACTCATATTATTAATTAAAAATATATGGAAAAATCTATATTTATTTTTAAAAATGAAATTAAAATAATAATAAATTTATAAAGAGTAAACTTTGAAATTTACATTGCGAGTAAGAAGGTGAATTTTGGAAACAAACTTGGAATCATATCAATTAAAATAAATATGATATATTCATTATATTAATTAATGTTAGAAGTTTCGAAAAAAACTTTATTAATTTTACTTTTTTATAACAGATTAAAATTTTTTTTCCAACTCATTGTTGATATCAATGGATTTTCAAAGGATTTTAATTATATAACAGTTTTTTTATGATAAACTAATGTAAATTAAGTCTCACGTAAAAGAGCCACAAAAATGGTTTAGGCAATTATTAATATAAACATTTTACAATTAATTTTCTCCGTAAATCAATATTCCGATATTTAACGCGTAAATTTTAATAATATTCAGCAATTTATTTGACTATAGATTTCTATATATACGTAAACGATAAAAAATTTAATTCTATCAATTGGAATTATTCAAATGTCAATATGCAAATGCGTCTTACAGTAACCGAATCGAAACACCGAAGGACGTTTACAGAATAATGTAACCGACATTGTGAATACTAACGAACGTTAAGACCTTTCAACTTGAATCGGTCGAACAACGTCTAAGAAAATGAAACTTTGGTTCCGCGACTAATTTGTTCTCATTATTGAAAAAGAAGAAAAAATAAAAAAATGGAAATACAAAGAAGACACGCAAGCCGCGCGTAAATTCATTTCAAGTTGGCTTCGTCATTACAATAACGGAACATAAAGCGATGAAATTTAATACCGTACAATCGTTGTAGAAATAAAACGTAAAAAAGAAAAGAAAGTTACGCGTACATAATCCCACGTTTGTAACCGGCGCTTTAAAGCGTCGGTTTACATTCTGGTTACTCTCGCGGGATTCGCGCGAGAGGCAGCATAACGAATCGACGCTCTCGCTCTTTTGTCGCGATCACGACAATGTCGATGGAGCTTTCTTTCTTTTGTCGATGGGAGGGAACGGAAGGAAGGCCGCGTCTCGCTCTCGAATAAAAAATTGCCGGATCTATTTCTCTCTTCCTCGCTCTCATCGAGTCGCTTTTCGTTGGGAAAAATGTGTGCTTTTGTGTGTACGGTTCACTGAATCCTTTTTTTTCTTTTTTTTTTTACTCGTTTACTATAGGGTGACGCCATGTTTGGGGAGATTATTTTTCCCTTATGTAAAAATTGCGATGCGGAATGTGTTGACTTGTAATTATGGTTTTGTTAGAGTTTCTTAATTAAAGATTTATTTGCTTTGTAACATTTTTTTAATTTATTTGAAGTTTATGACGCGATGTAAATGTAACTCTTGATATTGCGTTTATTTTAATAAATATTAGGCTGTATTTTTTTAAAGCTTTTAATTATTGAAGAGTTAATACGTTTAAATTAAATATGAAGACGTTTTATGGATAAAAAATGTTTTTCAGTAAATACTTTATTATCAACATCATTTTTTTTATAAATTTTTAGCGAAAGTTAAAAGTCGATAAAAAGCTTTGAAGGACAATTCGATACGTTATGTATTTCATAACCATTAGGAAACTGATAAACGATAATATTTTTTTTTTTTTTAATGCAATTGAAATATAATGCAATTTTCATTTTTCCTATTATTTTATTTAATTAACGCAAAGTATAGCAAAAAATTTAATGACCGCAGTCGCTCGAGGTAAAAGGGAAAAGAGAAAGATAAAACAATTTCACTAATTTTTATCGGATAAATTTATCATCCGTTAAAAATCTCAAAGTTTTATCTTATCGTGTCGTGTTTCATCATTAGTCTCTGTAACGTCTTTAAATTCTTATTGTCAACTGCAGCACGACAGCCACAATATAATGGCGCATCTTCGGCGAACTTATGAGAAGTAAAAAATACCACCGAAAAAGAAATGTCGTAATTTTCCTCGACGGTAGACGGCGAAGAAAAAGTACCAAAAAGGAAAAGAACGAGGAAGAAAGAAAGAAATAAAGCAGAAAAAAAAAAAAAATATATATATATATATATATATATATATATATATATATATATGTATATCCTAACAGCGCGTATTTTACTCTCAAAGCCGGTATTATCTCACAGTTGGCGTGCATTTCACGGTTTGTAACCGAGAGAAAACCGTACACCTGCGTACCCAAGGTTCTCCTTTACTTTATTTTTGTTTTTGTATTTTTCATGGATTCAAAAGTTAAAAACTTTCTGCAAGCGAATTCGCGGGCCAATCGACATTTGCTTTCTTCTAATATTTCTCACTGGAGCTTTTATTTTTTTCCTTTCCCTCGTTCTTTTACACTTTCGAGTACAGCTCTCGAGCGTTCTCCACTTGCGTTAATTAATTAACGATTTTGTTCTCGCAAGAAAACGCCGTTGATAAAAGGAAAGATATCGTCGCCGGTTTGCTAATCCGGGCGCTGATTAACTGCTTCGCGAACACGAGTCGCCGGTGTTGTTTTAATAACGCGTGAAAAGAGTCGCGTAAAAAAAGTGAAAAGGTCGCGGACGCGACGCGACCTTTTCACGGCGAATGAAAGCGGCATTAAACGTTGGGCGTTAAAAGGATTGAATGGGCTAATGGTTTTTCAAATTTTTATTTTAGCCTTTATGCAGTTGCATCGGTGTCGCCGACTTGGGATCTGCTATAATTGTCTTGATATCTAATATACCTGCGTACAGTGGTTTATTTTTATCTTTAATGGTAAACAATTCTTTAATGCGAAAATAAGAAATTTATCATATTTTTCTGTACGCCGAATAAGTTTCATTAATAAAATTGCATTTTCTTTATATTTGTATATTTATATTGTTATTTTTTTCTTGTTTATTCAGGGATAAATTTTATTTAAACTGAAAATAATTAAATGAAAAAGTCTTTGCTGTATTTTTAGCTACCTGGGATAAGAAAAATTATTTGTCGCTTTAATCTTTTACGATTCAGAGCGAGAGTTGATTCATTAATTTGTTATACGGTTGAATGAGTTAATTATAGTTTTCCAGGCCAACAACTCGGAAATATAAAATTTTTCTCTGCGTTACTTTTTACTGCGTTTCTCGTTGGCAAAATATTAATTTATTGCCCAAAACAATTAAGTTTTTACTTGGTATTACACATTAGCGTAAATTTCATTTATTGTAAATATTCTATATATCAAATTTTCAATTAAAATAATTCATAATGTTCTTTATTTCTACATTGAAAAAATAATTTAGAAGAAAACATGCTGGTTTAACAAGTAACCGATATAAAAAGTATATAAAAGTATAAACGATCGGTCTGACCAAATGCCGACGTTACTACTGTTGTTTACCGAGTATCCAGACAATAAGCAACATTCACTCGTTGTCAGTCGATAAAATTTCAGCTCCGTACACGTCTACTTTTCATCTACGCAATAGCGCACACCAAATAAAAATTAAATGCTATAGCGTCAAAAGCAATCAGCGCTAAGTACTATTGACAATGTGTCAAGCGCGTCGAGCGAGAGATAAAATTTGCTTCGAAAACAGAAAGCCCTGATTGATGTTAGATCGCCGATAACTCGATGCTGCTCGATTTATTTACAATTTGTTTTTTAGCGGATAAACGCATGACTTTTCCGCGATAGCCGCAACGTTTGCCTACCGGCTGATTCAATAAATTCTCCGTCTTTCTCTCTCGCTTTCACCTTTCCGTTTTTCTCTCGAAAAACTTTTCAATTAAAAGGTTTTGGTGTAGCTTTAATTGAATTCCTGACATTTTGATTCACGTATACAACTTTTGCAATTTCCACTTTTATCCCTTCGGAATCAAAGCGCGGAAGAAGGAAAAAATACATTTACACATGAATGTATTCATTATGAAATTTCTCTTTGTAACTATTGTTTCTATTTTTTCGATTGTAAAATAACAGCTACTTTTTGTTTACTTGCTCGTATTGTGCTAAATTCTATAGAAAACTAACATTTATCAAAGCTCCATGTACAGCTCCAATGAAAGTTTAAAAATAAAAAAAAATATATCTAATCTAATTTCATCAACGAAGTTGCGACGCAAACAATTCGTTATTTGCAAGTATAAAGTGTAAGTCGAATAATTCACGCTTTATTTTGTTAAAAGTTAATAAGGTCAAGAGTTAAAACTTTATGTTCAATGATTAAGGAAAACAGTAGAGCTTCGATTATAATATTACGTGGAAACAAGTTTAATTTAGTTGATACTTTCAGCAAAAGTCAAGTTTAGTCTCGTATATCTAAATATGAAATTACGACTTTTGTATTTTAGTCTATACACACAGAGAAAGAGAGTTGTGCACAAGTTGTGTATGAAAATCAATTGCGCGTGTTTGACTTTCTGACTTAATGAAGCTCTGAGAAGTGAAACAGTGTTAAACGTTGCAAAAAATAACGTGACGCATCTATAATTGTCTTTTAATTGCTGAAAAACTTTTAAATTCAATAAAAGATTTTTTGTTTTTTAAACAATTTGACACAGTTTTATCACAGTTATATAAACTATAACTATTTATGTAATATCGTAAAATAGATAGTCACAAATATTTTACGTAGTCGCGAACTACCTTTCGTTACACAAACTCGCAAATAATTTCGCACAAGCCATCTTCGTTAATAATGTATAAAAACGCGTGTCGATACTAACACGAGCAGATAAAAGAGATAAAACATTGTACAACTATAGAAACGAAAAAGCTTGTTTTCGCGGTTAATCCAATGCAATAAAAAACATAGAATCACACATCGACGGGCTTATTTGAGCCATCCAAGTACGCATACACATAAAGAAGAAGAAAATAATTTAGCGAAAAAGCGATGACGGATGCAAAAATATATTGTCCCCGTCAATGAAATATCTCTTTATAAAATAATAACATTAATAAAAGGCGCTAGACGCACTTTCTAAAGCCAAACGTAAGATCGTGTTGATGTGTACGATGTGTCTGTAGGTAAAAGAGAGAGAGAGCACTGTAATGATGGGAAAGCTTTGTGCACGTTTACGACTCGTTGTGAAGAATATTTCTTTCGCGTACATTTAATTGATATCGTTTCATGAGATCGTTTCACCGATTAAACGGTATTTTCATTCTTATCGCGAATCTGCTTAATTTTATGAACTCCTTGAGTTAATTTTAGCTTGTCGAATTTCATAAATTATTAATTATATCAATATTGGCATATAAAACTTTACCATATCGAATTATTACTTAAAAAAAGTTCAAAAGACTCGCAAAGTCGCTTTATCAATGAATCGTTAAAAGAGAAGGGAAACAACATTTTTCTGTACTACAAATACGATATTGCGTTAACGTAAGAGCGTTAAAATTTCATTCAAAAAAGAAAAAAGAAAAAAAAAAAGAAAAGAAAAAACGATCCTTTGACACGCGATACATCTAAATATAGCTCGCTTAATTTTTCAAAATTTGTGACTATTGAGTCTTTATGTGCTTTAAGTAGATTTGCGCGACTTGATTATATTAAGTAATAGAGTATTAACATTTATTGTTTTGACGCCGATAATAGGATAGTTCAAATCTAGTTTTTAAAATTGCTTATCTCCTTTGAAACGGTTTGGATTATTTTTTGAGATCGAAAAGTTTTTACTAATATATTTAATACACCATTTTTATAATGAATATTTAAACGTTGAAGTTTATATAAGAAGTTAATATTTTTTTAATTGAATTAAGTCGTTACAACCGTTAATTAATTTTTGTTACTGAATTTAGTTTGAAGTAATGAGAATATTAACGTAAACAAATATTTGTCGATGAAAAGTGAACGTATCATCGGAAACAATTTAATTTTTGCAGCTAAATTTGGTCGACAACATATTTACTTGCCGTTCAATTTTAGAAACGCTCAAATCAATCGTCAATCATAGTACGTGAAACCTAATTATGAATAGACCCAGATTCGAAATATATACATACGAATACACGTCAAACGTACCGAATTGATTGAATTAAGCTTTTAACTATGTATTCGAGGTATAGCTTTTGTTTTGTTTTCTTATTTTTAGAAAGGGAGCCGTAAAAAGTAGCACTTTTAATATGTCCTATTTTTTTTTTTCTTTTTTCATTCAGAGTTCATAAAACTTTATCCAAAAAAAAATGTTCATTTTTTCCTTCGGTCACAAAATAAAAAGGTAAAACGTTAAAAGATTGCTTTTTTTTGGTCGTACATACAATTAACCATTGATTTTAAAGCTTGAAATTAAACGATAAATTATCTTTACGCGATTTATCAGTGATTCACGTTATTATTAATTTTCGACATAAGTATAATAATAAATTCGTTAAAAATTTCGAACGATACACACGATATTCAACGTACACTAAAACGAATGAGAATTCCATCTCGAAAAATTTCACGGACGCAACACGAAACGAAGAAACTAAAAATAAAATAAAAAAAAGAAAGAAAGAAAGAAAAAGTAAACACGCTCGTAAGCGTGCACGAGCCTCGTCCGCGCAAAACAGTCTGTGTCTCCGCTGTTGTTTTTCCTCGCACACGCTTTATTCTCCTCGTGTACGTGTGCACATTGGTGTACGTGTCGGTTAAGTGTGCGTGTGCATGTATACCAAGCTTCACTCGTATACGCGAGTAGCCGTGTCGTATCATTAAAACGTACCTGGCGTTCAGCAGCCATGCTTCCCTCGTACATGTCGGCGGCCGTTGTTTCTTTCTTTCTCTTTCTCTCTCTCTTTTTATCTCTCACTTTGTAGTATCGTGCGTTTCCGTCTCCCTGTATCGGATCTCGTCGTACCCCTTTATCTTTTTCTTTTTTCTTTTTTCTTTTTTTTTTCTTTACCTGTTTTCGTCTTTGTCTCTTTATCTACTTAACGGTATCTAGCCTTCCTCGATTTTCCTTTTTCACACTTTTTTAATGTGTGCTTTTTTATTTATATATATATATATATATTATTTTATTTTTTATACATATATATATATATACAGATCTATGTGATATATTCTCTATGATAAATCCTCTGTATCTATGTACGTTAATATATAGTTATATTCATTTATGTGTATATAGAGATCTATGAGTGTATTTGTCAGTATTTTCAAGAAGTCTATTCCTTATTGTTCCGTTATTCTCTTAATTTATTACATCGTAGCCACGTGCATCGTTCGCCGTCCTCTTCTTACGTGTCGTTTCTTCCTCGTCGTAGTCTTGTCGTGATCATCGTAATCATCATCATTGTTTTTTAAACGACGAAGCGCAATGAAAAAAAATAGGCGTCGAGGCTAATTATTAAAAATTAGAGAGGGAAAAAAGCTTCGCTTGTTATGTCCGTCTTCGTCGCGCGTACACGTGCTGCTGTTGCTGCTGCTGCAACTTTCTTTCTTTCACGGCCTCGATATAGCGAAAAAATATATGTACGCGCGCTTGTATGTGATGTACAGCACGTGATATACCGGAGCAGCGACACGCGATATCCACTTTTCTCACCTGTCTGTGTAGGTATGTACGTGCATTAAGATATTTTTATGTATATCTTACACGCAGTGTTTTTGCTCTTTTCTTATTTTCTTTCCCTCTCTCACTTTCTTTTTTTCTTCTTTTAGTTCGAGTTCGAATATTTTATTATTTTTTTTTTTTTCCTATTTTATATTGAAAAACGTTGTAGACGACGACGATGCCAATGACTTACTAAAGTATTGTGTGCTGCAGGTACTATTTGTTTCCTTTCCCTTTGTATCCTTCTTATAAACTTTGAGTCTTCGTCTTAGACACGATGAGCGCTTCCTTCTGTGTACGTAGAAATATAAATAATCATTACTATCTCTCCTTTCTCTTTCTTCTTCTTATTATTCTTATTACAATTTTTTCTCAATCAGTCAACATCTCATTAAAGTATATATATTTATTTATATATACAATATAATTCTTTATTCAACATTTAAAAAGAAAACAAGCAAAAAAAAGTATCCCGTATCAGTTCAATGTTATGATCGAACGTTCGTCATTTACAATTACACGCTTACATCTGCGAATGCATTGTAACATCTAGCACTGCCGGTAACTGTATCTATACATATATTTATATATATTTATGGATCATCGAAGCATCACGCACGCACATCCACACGCGTACACTTGTGTGTATGTATATATATACGTGTATACAAATATATATATATATACAGTTGGAAAGTTTGTAAAGAGCGTGAACGAGAGCGCAACGACAACAACAACTTCTGATTATAATAATAATATAATGTATACCGAACGAGTCGAAGCGAGCGCGAGTAAGAGAGAGAGAGAGCGAGAGAGAGAGAGCAAGGGCCTCGCGTAAGCGCGCGGGCGCGCTCTCTCTTCGATACGGGTTAGCGAGCGCTCGGAATAAAAGGGAGAGAGAGAGAGAGATCGGCGCACGATGATCACCGTGGCACACACTCTCTGGCACTGCTCTCTGCACCTCGTCCGCGCCTACTACTAGCGTAAGAGTATACCTCGAGAGAGAGAAAGCGTGGTTTACCTCCCTCCCTTTAAACTTTCAAGAGAGTCAGCGAGGCAGCACCACCGCCGCTTCTACCACCACCACTCGCCAGCGCAGCCGCCACCACCACCACCACCACCACCACCACCGCCAACGCCACCGCTAGCCAGCGACGTTGTACCAGTAACAGAGCCAGCGACGACGCTCCAAGCGCCAGCAAGAGTTAACCGTGTGCGTTTCGAGCGGAAGACGGCTCGTTCCTCCTCGTCGGCGGCTAGGACTATATATATATATATATATATATATATATATATATATATATATATATATATATATATATATATATATATATATATGTTTCAACGCGTATATTATTTACTTGCACACGTGTGCATGCTATCCTCGCCCCCTCCCCCTCTGTTTTCTCTCTCTCTCTCTCTCTCTCTTAGTGTTTCTTTTCTTTCAACCTTCTTTATTTTTCTCTCGATGCGTCAATTCCATGCAATTTTACGTGGGCGAATTTTTTTTCTGCTCTTTTTGCGTTATACCACGTGCTTTATTCGTCTTCTTTCCCTCTCTCTAAATGCTTCATGTTACGAGCATGCTAAAATTCAAACTCGTAACCAGCGGTAGTAGTATAGGGGGGGGGGGGGGCAGGAAAGATGAAGAGAGAAATTTTACGCTCGTTTAAAAAAACAAAAAAAAAAGAAAAGAAAGAATAAGGTACAGAAGTTGTATGCGTTGTATGTATATAAATATATAAATATGCATGTGTGTGTGTATATATATATATATATATATATATATATATATGTACACGGCGTTGGCGCTCTCTTGCACTCACATGCTTTCTCTCTCTCACACACACACGCACACTTTATGAGCGCGAGCCTGCGGAGCGAGCAAGCGCCTAGGGAAGACTGGCGACTGGCTGGCTGGCTCGACCGACTGTTACTACTACTACTATAATACTACCACCTCGTTCGCGCGCTTGCTCTCTCTCTCTCTCTCTCTCCTCGCATTCCCAGCGCGTCCATAGGCGTCCGGCCGCGGAGAATATATGGATAAGCGCAAAGGCTAGTGTGCGCTCCTCGCGCGTACTCCTCTCTCTCGCTCTCCCCTCCCTGTTCTCCCTCCACCTTTCGGGATGGTATACACACGAGGAGAGCGCCACCAGTGCTCGCTGGCTCCCGCTACCTCACAATCAATACCCGGCAGGGCAACCCACCTTCTACTTCTCTCCTTCTCTCTCTCTCTATCTCTCTCTTTCTCTCTCTCTCTTGAAATCTCTAAACCTCTCCTCCTCGTTCTCTTATATCTATATGTATAGATGCATATGAGTATATGTATATATACATCAGGGAACACGGCTGGGTAGCAGCTCGCTGTTTCTTTCTCTCTTTTTCGCTTTCTCCGTCTCGCTTCTGGCGCACGTTGCGCCATGCCACGAGATATCTTGATGTGTCTCAACGTGTTCCGCGACTTTTTCATTCTTTCGAATTTCTTCGTTTCTCTCTCTCTCTCTTTTACTCCCGCTCTTCCTCTCTCTCTCTCTCTCTTTCACTCCCGCTCTTCCTGTCTCTCTCTCTCTCTCTTTTTCTCTCTCTTTCTCTCTCTCGCTCTCTCTCTCTAGTTCTTATTGTTTATCGTCGACAAGGAAAAGAAGGGAATTGTGTTGTTTTTGTTTTTCTTTAGTGGGATAGATTTTTTGCTTCTCTCTTTGTTTGAATTTCGGCGAACGAAGAGGTGAATGAAATTTTTTTGGGGCATTGTACGCGCGCCAAAATACAGTATTTAAAGCCGCATGGTTCTAAATTTTTAATTTCTAACGGTAAGCTTAAATATTGAGTCGAAAATCTTCGTTTATCGGTACACGGTTTTATGTTAACGAATGAAAGCGTTCGGTTCGAACGGAAAATAAATTTTGACGAATGTTCGAGCACGAATGAGTGTAGCGAATAAATCTTAATGCCAAAAGAAAAAAAAGGAAAATGTAAATAAAACGGGTGCTTCTTGTGAAGTTTTATCTATTCAAGTTTATGTTCTTCTCTCGTCGTCATGTATCTCTGTATTAGATAAGTTTGAAAAGTGTGAATGAAATTTTTCTAGGCCGACGATTGTGTACGAAAAAACTGGATGTAAGATATTAAAATAAAGGACGCACGCAAGGTGGTAAAAATATAGAAAAAATGTATGCCTAAAAATTGAGTAAAAATATCGACCCCTTTTTTGTGGTTACATGTTTCGAAATAGTTTTGTGGTTAATTAATGATACTCGACATAAAATTGTATCGATTAAGTAGAAATATTGCGATACAGTCAGACGCCATTACAATGTCATATTTTTCAAAGATGTTTTACTTTTTCATTAACTTTGTGAAAATTTTTTTTATTTTAAAAACTGCTCTATTTTATAAAATAAATCATAAGTTTGACTAATTTAGATCATAAAATAACCAATTTTTAATATTATTATATGAAGGTTGAATAATTATTATGTTATGAAAATAAAATTTTAATTTAATAGCATGAATCTTTATTTAATTAATTTTTTTCACATCCACTGTGAATCAATGAAAACATTTTATAAACTTTATAAAATTAAAAGATACGTAACAAATTTTTATACGCCGATATTTAAAATTATTGAACACGTCACCTAAAAATAATACAACTTTAAAGATTCCTAGAAATAAAAAATTCTTATGTATTCGTCTGAAAAGAAAAAAAAAAAAAAAAAAAACCGAATCATGTAATCTTTTATTTTCGGTATCGCATTAACCTCGCACTTTTACAAAGTTATATATAGATCCACGATGATGTTTGCATAGTTAATCATGTTTACGAAGACCTTGCCTATCTTTGAACGCTTTTCTCTTTTTTTTCTCGTTATTTTAATGCCTAATCTCATCCCACTATCTTTTTATTGACCGTTTTAGAATTACGAAAAATATTAATGAGAATTCTTTCTCTTTTTTGTTTCAGGAGGGTAGAAATGCGATAACGAACGCAAGAAAGCCCGAGTTTTTCTTATCCCCTTTGCTTTGTATTCATGTGGTTTACGAGGCTAAAAGATCTTTCTCTTAGGGAAAATTTATCCGAGATAGGAAAGTTATTCAAAAATTGTGCTTGTTCTTTAATTTATATGATTATTTTATTACATGTTTTTGATTTTAATTTAATTTCGTCACGCGATTATTTGCCTTTGTTTTTCTTATATTTTCGGTTCACTTTATCATGCTTCATCATTTGCGGGTTTTCAAGATTATGCGTCTATAAGATTGTATTCCAAGATGCAACTTTATTTTGATTCATCAATTTTTGTTAAAAATAAAACTAAATTATTTTTATTAGATTTTATCTTTTTATAAGCATTTAAGTACGTATCTGTATAAATTTTTTACGTTTCACCTTTTGTTCGATCGTTTATTTTTCAGGTAAAGCTAGGGTATTTTCAAATGAAAATTTTTATAGTCACGATTGTACGAAGTGTCGGTTTATATTGAGTTTTTTTCTCTATTTATATTCATAGCGCGTGGAATTAAAAAATATTATAACAAAAAATACCCAGATCAGTTTAATTATAGATAAGAATTTTAACAATTCGAAATGTAAAATGATAAATTAACTAAAAAATACAAAAATTTTGCTTAAATTTGTTTGAATGCAAGTCGTTATGATAATTTGATTTGGATGACTAGCATAATAAAAAGTTATTATCTTCTTCTCTGTTTAATATTTCCTTCTTATTTATGCGTATAACTCGTTAATTTTATTTCTTCGTATAAATGAGAAAAGTCTAAGGAAAACATTACTTTTTTATAGGTCGTAAAACATTAAGGTACCATTTGGAAAAGAATAAATTCAAACGTATGATGTTACATGGCTATTCGTTACAGTTATTACTTTTATTGTTTTTAAATTACCACATTAAAAACATCCGAGCATTTTAATGCATATAAATAATAAACCATTTAGCAGCTTGAATTTTAGATTTTTACATATCATTGGTGAGTATATTTAATTTTGATAAATTTTTATTTCATAATACCATAAATTAAACAATAAATTTAATATTTAATAATCATTGTTTGTTAAAAATAAAATCAATTATACACTCTACGCAAGTGAGTGTAATTCTTTATAGAACCACGTTCACTTTTCTTTTAACATTTTTATCTAGTTAACACCCGTTAGTTCTAATTTTTTTTTATTTCTTATACGCATTCGCTTCCTTGCTTTCTTTCCCCTCTATCTCATTTTCATCCTCTTTCTCCCTTTTTCTCAACAGAGCTAGTTCATTGACGCCGCTTTTTCAACTCTTTTTTTTTCGCCATGTTTTTTCGCTCCCCTTCGGACGCGTATTGAGAGATGAAAGAAAGCGAGACGAAAAAAAGCTCACCATAGAATTTAAGTGGCGGAGAGGAGGAAAAAAAAAAGGAGGAGTCGACTTTTTTTTCTGCTGTGCCTCTTTTTTGCGTGTTTCTGATTTTGGCTCTGAGATAAGAGAGAAAGAGAGAGAGAGAGAGAGAGAGAGAGAGAGAGAGAGAGAGAGAGACATAGGCTGAAGCGATGAGTGGATTCGAGAGATTTCTCTGAGTGATCATTTTCCCGATGTGTAGAATTTTTTTTTCCTCCTTCTTTTTTTTTACTTTACCTTTTTTTTTAGAGTCAAACTCGCTAGTGGTTTATCGTAATTGCTATGTTTGCAAAATACAGGATTGAACGTTTATTGATGAGTTGCAGATTGTAAAAGATTCGCATTCTGTTTATTGTGCTCGGATGTATTTTTATTTTTTACCGAAATACTGCGATTTCTTCTTTTCTTTTTTTTATTTTAAATTTATTACAAATTTTTTCTTAAAAATATTTTTTTAAGGTAAAAAAATATTTTTGTCAAAGTAATTTACGTTAAAAATTATAATTGTGTGAAACTCTAATATAACCAACTAAACGAGAATTATACCTTTGTATAAAAATTCTGTAAATTAAAAAAATATTAAAAACTTTTTTACAATTTATTTTTAGAACTGCAATTTCTAACTTATTTAAAAAGTAAATAAACTTTTTAAACTAAATATAAATGTATAAGCGTATGCACACTGAGGAAAACCTCGTATAAAAATATATGCCAACATTTAAATTCGCAAATACGCATTTTAATAGGTTAATTTTAAAAATTTTATCACATTTTCGCTAAACTTACCGCCTTCTTAAATTTCAAGGTATTGTTGTTATAAATTTATGAAAATCGCGCGCATCGCGGTGCAAATTTCCGACATATATCTTCCAAAAAAAATTCTCACTACGTCGAGCGCCTTACTTTATTCCGATAATAAATTTGATATATGTCTTTTCATAATTTCATTTTTAAGTATTATCTTATATATTTAAAATTTAATAAATAAATATAAAACATTTTTTTAAATTGATGTAAATATAATTATTGTTTTTATTTAAATTTTTTTTATTTTTTATATAATTGGTTTCCAGAATCACCTTTTCGTCATTAAAAAACCAGTGCTTTTAAAAAAAAAAAAGAGGATTTCCTTTCAGCTCGGGAATATAAATTGATAATTTACATATCGCATTTACAATTTAAAGTTGTAATAAAACCAAATTATATAATAAGTCGGTTTTATTTCTTGAAGGAATTTAGATGATCAGGCAGAAAAAAAAAGAGAAAAAACGATCGAACTATTAAAAAAAAAAAAAAATGATTAAACGCAGGAAGAGCGAGTATATATCGATTAAGGAAAAGGAAATTTATATTTATCTATATATACATATATATATATATATATATATATATACATTATGGAGAAAACGTAATAACGGTATAGAAAAGATGCGATCTACGGGCTCGTAATAATGTACCCGTAACCGATAGCAAAAAGATTCAATTTTATTTTATTTTCCTTTTTCCTTACCCCTCTTTTTCCCATTGCGGTGCTGTAGTTTGCATATGTATTTCAAGATATTTTATATCGCCCATTTATAGCGTACTTTTCACGAGCTAAAAATATAAATTTCTTTAATTCTTTCATTCAATTATTCGGTGATATCTCAAAAGTTTAATTTTTACATAAAAATTTATCGTAATTTCTCTCTCTCTCTCTCTCTGTCTCTCTATAGCGCAGTTACATTTTGGAATAGCCTATCGTAGAAAGAAAAAAAAAAGAAGAAGAAGCTTTTCTTTGTATTCTTTCCACGGTATATAGAAAGCGGACTCTTTGATTTTTTTCTTCGTCAAAGGAAATCGACAATGTCCGAAAGAGAAATAAAAGAGGAAAGAAAAAAAGAATGCACACACTCGAAAGAGAAAATGAGAGAGAAAGAGAGAGAGAGAGAATTGAGTATCCGCGTGTTATATATATTTATATATATTTATTTATGTTATATATATTTGACCTTCGAGCACTTCACAAGGACAACCCTGGTATGTCGTTTCTACTCTCTATCTTCTTTTCTCTTGGGTGAGAGGGAAGTAGGAAGAAAAAAGAAGCGGGTAAAAAGTGACGAAGGACGCGGAAGGAAAGAAAAGGACGAACTGGATGGATGGACGAAACTGCGGCGTGAAAAGAGAGAGAGAGAGAGAGAGAGAGTGAATAGTCTAGAATGCAAAATGAAAAGCCGACTTTTTTCCTCTCCTGGGACGTTATGCTGCCGCTACTACACTTTCCACGCCAAGGTAAAGAGAATTTTTTTTCTTCTACTATTTTTTTCTTCTCCTTTATTTTAACCGTCCTCCATAGCTTCTCTCCTGACTGCCATTACTTTGAAAAAAAAAGGGAAGAGAAAGAGAGAGAGAGAATCTTGCATTTCCGTGTAAACGTTTCTCTCGTAGATTTTAGTCGGGTTTATTTTTCGATGGTATACCCTCATATCACGAGCGCAAAAATTGGCATTTGAAAAATGTAGAGCGAACGACGTTACGGCAATGGCCGTTAAAAATTGGAAAACCAAACGAGAGAAAAAAGAAAATTTTTATTTCGTTTTCGCTTGGACGATTTGTTGAGAAAGAAATTTTAATTAACGTTAACGAAAGTATTGAAAATTTTTTCCAATTTGATAAGAGTAAACTCTTATCACTCGTTCGAAAGTCTAACTTTTCTCGTTTAAAGAATATCACCTAGTCTCATGGATGTTGGATATTTTGTTACAGATTAACACAATAAAACAAATTTTAAAAAGAAAATATATTGCATTTTATATAGAAGTTTTTTGTGATGCAAAATTTTTGGATACTTTAGGATAGCGAACGGATATCGAGAAAATTTTGAATTAATGGAGTAAATTATATTTTATCGAAAAATCGTTAATAAAAAAAACACGTTCCGTTATTGTAAAAAGGAAAACTTTCTTTTTACGTAAAAAAAAAAAAAAAAAAAAAAAATCGGAATTAGTAAAAACGAATAACGAGTACATTAAAATAATGAATAATAATGTGTATTTTTTAAAAAAATAAAAATGTAAAAAAAGAAATGACAAATCACCGTCGTTTCTTATTATTTTTTACTTTTTAAATTTTAATTATAAGTATTTTTTTTAAAACAAGAAAAAAAATATATAAAATTAAAATTTCAAAAATTAATACTTGCATTTTAAAAAAATCGTCTGTAATTGAAAATATATTTATAATAAGAAAAGTAATTTTTTTGTTATAAGTCGCTGAAAATTAAAAGAGAAATTCTTCGTTTATTAAAGATCGTTCAGGTGTCACAGGAATTCGAGAATTTCACGACGACGATGAGGACGACACGACGTCACTGAGAAATTGCTAAAAATTACGAACACCGGAGTAATTACGTTGTTCACCCTAGACTTCTTTTTTTTTTTTTTTTTTTTTTTTTTTAATGCACTTTAGCACACAGCCAGCGAATTTTTCTCTGATTTAAATCTAGGTTATCCACTTTCTTGTTGCAGACCGCTAACGTTAAAGTTTTTATTTTTCACATTTTTTTTCGCTAGTTTTTTCGTTTTCTCAATCCCTCCGCTCTTTTTCTGTCTTCGTTTGTGTTTTAAAAGCCGCGAAAGAGAGAAAGAAAAGGCACCGCAGAGAGTGAGAGAATAATAATGTTCTTTTAAAATTAATTGTTTTAAATGCTTTGGTAAATTACATTACAAAAGCGTTTTGAAAGATTGAACGGTCGTCTTTGTATAGTCTGTTTACAATTCTTTTTAAAGTTATTTAACGTACGGGAAAATGTTTTTTCTCTTGATAAAAAAAACAAATTTTAAATTATATATGAGTTAATTGTAAGTAAAAGTAAATTATTAATTTAAAATAATAAGTTTCATTATGATAATTTTTGTTTAAATACCGCATTAAAGTTTTACTGTAATAACGTATGTTAGTGAGTTTTAGACAACAAAATTTTAAAATTACGATAATAATGGTCTGTAAAGTAAATAATTAAAAGTTTAATTAATTTTATAGTTTATGTGAATAATCTAAATATTTATATGACATTGATAGATTTTAATAAAAAAAAATTTGTGAATTCACTACAATTTTTAACAATAATTTTAAAGCAAACAGCAAACGAAAATGAGTTTGATCAAACACACATTATAAAAATCCTGTTTATAAAAGAAACTACTTCCATCGATTCTATTTACACGAGTGTATTCAGGATTGAAACTTCAAATATCGCAAGATATCAAGTGTGTATACAGTTAGATTAAAGTCTATACTTCAGAAATTTTTTTCTTTTCTTCTTAATCATATTTTCTCTCGTAAGAGGAGTATTTTTTTTTTCTTTTTACTGGAAATGAAAAAAATCTTGTTTAATCTTGTAACTTTATTCTTTCTCGTAAGTTTAACTTTTTCCAATATTTGTGTACTTTTACAACAGCATTATATCACTTCGCTTATTTTTCAACATCAAGCATGATGTGTTATTTTCAAAATAATTTAATTCAAAAGTATGTTGCATTAATGAGAACAATGTTTATAATTTTAAAAATTTTAACAAATGTTATTTTTTTTTAATAAATTTCGCCTTACGAGAATTTTAATTTAAAGGTAACTTTAAAAGCTACATTGTATTAAATTCATGATTAAAGTTATATAAAACTGTAAGATTTCCAATAAGGCGTGCCTTCAAAGTAAAATTTATATTTATGAACCAATCCACTTTTTCTTCGCCAAAGAAGAGAAAAAAAAAAGCAGAAAGTATAATGTAGACACTTTAATCTTTCTCCAACATCCGTGCACTTCCCAAACGTTTAACGCTTTTCTCTCGGATTTCAAGTCTATAATATCCTTTCTTTTTTTTTTCTTACTACGGTGCAGGGGTTACTCGATCGTATAAGAAAGTAATCTTTTTCATTCTTCCTTCGACGGTAGCAAGTACAACATTTATCATTCAAGGAGAAAAAAAGGAGAAATATCGAGCAAATTTTTTTCGTACCGCTTGGTCACAATGTAATTTTATAGCGATAATTAATCGACGATAAGGCGATATATACATATAGTATATATTTTGCTCGAGGTTGAGAAAAAGAGGAGAACTAAGCGTATCTACTCACAAAGTCGAAGTTTATTCAAGTTTAAAGAAAACGGTACTGATATTAGAAAGCAGCGATTTTTCTAGGAAAAATACGAAATTATTGCGCGATTGCGTAGCGATGGAATAAATTTATATACTAGTATATGACGGCGGTGCTTTCAATTTTTTACGGATTTCGTACTTTAATTTTAATGCATTTCAATGATGGTGTTGGCTTAAGCTTACGTATATGTATAAGTAGTACGAAAGAAATCTTAATTCTCAGAACCCCTTTGGATTATGTTAATTGATTTTATATTAAAAATTTTATTGGATTAGTTGGATTAAGAAGATTTAGTTCGACTAATTTTTATGAAAGATAAGATTTCGTTAAAGATTTAAAAATTATTTCCTTGTGTCAGCGACTTGCGCTTCGGAATCATTTATTGTAAGCTAAAGGAATGTAATAGACTACAGATAATTTAAATAAAAATACAGTTCGTAAAAAATAAACTTCCATTTTTAGCAGAATTTCATAATTTTAGTATATTTATACGAATCAATAATAATGAACATATGCATTTTTTACAAGAATTTTACTGTTTATAGAAGTTAAAATGGTATAAATGTATTATTTTAATGAAAGGTTAAACGATATGCAAAACTAAAGAAAATTAATGTAGACTGGTATAGAGAGAAAAAAAATTAGACGATCAAGAATAACGAAGCGTTGAAAATTGAATCGTTCGTCTATTTAGTTTATTCCGAATCGTTTAATCCTAGCAACAAAATTGTTCGATTACATGTACATTTACGTTCGGTATTCAACAGTTTTTAAGTATACAACATATATTCTGAATATTTATTTTCCATAGTAAAATTTCAACGATCGGAGAATGATACTTTACATTACGATTTTAAATATCTTCAATTTTTGTATAAAAATATGCCAACGCAAACAATTTACTTTTGGCATCGACGCGTTTGCATATCAGCGTCGCAAAATAACAAAAAAAAAAAAAAAAAAAAATGTAAAAGAAAGAAAGATCGCAACGTATCGGCTTTTGATAAAATTGATATTTAAACGAAATACAATTTTCTTTATCGTAATAATTGATTTTGTAACGCGCATGAAAAAAGAGAAAGAAAGAAAAAAACGAAACGCACTTGATTGACACCGTCAACTAAAATTCCGACGATTCGATAGATTCAGAGTTTGACCCTACGAATAAAACATACGAGAAGAAAAAAAAGAAAAATATTCCATTGTCCGAGGGAAACAATGTAATCTAATGATTATTTAGAGCAGTTTGAAAAATCATGGCGAAAGTTTCAAGAGTTGGTTAAAAGGGCATCGATTTTGAGATAGTTGGCCGATAACTTTTACCGATGGTATATTTTTTATTTTACTTTTATTGATAAAAATAAATGTCGCGAGAGTGATTTCATGTTTTAGCTCAATATCTATTATTTTTGTAACGTTTATTTTAGAAATAAAATTTTCAGTCTCTCAAATGTAAGATTCAAATTATTTCAGTGTTTTTTTTTTTATTTGAAATTTTAACAATTTCTATAACATATTGTTCAAATATTCATAAAAATAAATATCATCAATATAGTATTATCATATCTTAATTACGTTTATACGAAGTAAAAAGACATTCGATATTTAAAAGCTGTCATATTCATTTCATCAAATAACTTAAAGTACTTTCAAATAGTCGTAACAAAAAGTAAACATCCAAACAATCTCGATTGTCCTTTCATATGTTACAAGCTCTACAAACACATCGATTACAAACAAAACAAGAGACAAAAAACAGGATTTCTAAAAATCAATTCGCATCCACACACTCCATTTTAAATCCTACAAAGACTCCAGCCTCAAAATACATGTATCTTTTCAAAACGTATTTGGTAGTATAGGATATATATCCATACACAAGTGTGTAAACAACAAATCCAAATATTCTTGAGTGCGAGAGAAAAAAATGTTTGCGAGAAAAAATTGCGCGAAAAAGAAGAGTCACTTTTGTTTTTATTCAACGACGAATATTTGCAATGTGCAAATCTCGCGCAATCTTGCGCAACTATATATATATATATATATATATATATATATTATTCACACATTCGTAAAAAACGCTCGCGGAAATTTACGTCAGACGCGGATAATACAGTATTACGCGCTTACGTACACACATATAAGTGCGCGGAAGCGAGAGTCGCGTAGGCATCCGTAAACGAAGTTTACGCCGCGTTGGAAGAGAAACAAAGTCGCTCGCGAAGACGACGACGACGACGACGATTGTCACTTGAGAAGAGTCTTGCTTTCTTACAACAAAAGCTGAAGGATATCTCGTATGCGAGTAGAGCCGAGAAAACAATTGAAAAAAAAAGGGAATCACGTAGTGCGACCTTCAAGAGTATATGCGAGATATCGAAGGATGGCAGATGACGAGAAAATTGGACGATTTTAAATTTAAGAAGTCGTTTGAAGAAGTTTTTCGACAAAGTACGGGAGGTACAGGATTAGATGACGCTCGCAATTTAAATGCTCTTCGCAAAGAAAGAGTTGAAAGTTTTTCTCGTTGTGGACTATTAAAATGCGCCTGTATTTCTTTCTCTCTTTTTCTCTGTTTTTGTTTTTTAAAGAGTTAGCGAATCATAACGTGTGGGCGTGCAGCGATTGTAAAAATTTTATGGGTACTTTATAATAGCGAACACATCGATTTTGCAATATTCAAGTTATTCTTAGAAGGACACTTGATTTTTAAATTAAATCGAAAAATGTTTGATAATTTATTGAAAATTTATGAATTACGCTCTTATTGTTGAAAAATATCACTAGAATTTTTCGGTAGCCATAAAAAATCGTAAATTGTATTTAATAAAAATTATACAAACAATATAATTTATTAAAATACGAAATACGAAATTAATAAAACGACGCGTGGAAAATAATATTATTATCGTCCATTCGAAAATTTAATTCTTCGTTATTTAATAAAACCATTTCCGAATGCAAGCTCTAGCCTTATTGAATTAACCGCGATTAAAGCATTTGTGCCAAATTAGGATACCCTTATGTATGTAGATATATACACGTGTACTAAATTTTAAGTGAATGTGTATGCCAAGAAAAGTGCATAAAAACTCTAACGTTAATTTATCTGCGTACTTGAATTTTCACGGACAGTTTGACGATAAACATGGAGTAATATAATATATATTTAAAGTTTGTTGTTTTTCTTCTTAAATTTTTCAATATAAAATATTTTTGGTATGACTTAACAGAATTCTTAATTAATAGAATATTTAATATCGATTTAAAAAGTATTTATTTTTTTCGACAAATTGAAATTCTATTTCATACAATTAAAATGTCGTATTTGAAATCAATAATAAAAAAATTTTGTTTGTAAAAACTGACTTTAATATTTAAAGAATAAAACGATTAATGACATTTAAAGTAGGAATATACTCTTTGAATGAAATAAAATCCTACAAAAATAAAAAATAATCCGTGTTTATAATTGACTGAATATTGATATTCCACTAAAACGTATTACATACTAATATTCTTCAATTAAAAAAATATATCTTTTTATTAATGCCGGTCCTAATTACATTTTGAGAAGAGCTCGAGCAGTTTATCCAATGAAAAGTTAGCTAGGTAAAAGTAACTTTCAGCGAAACATTTTGCATCGCTTAATTGACATTTACCGGGCTAAAATTAGATCGTAGATTTGATGTTTAGGTATATAAAGTGTTGAGATTTAATATTTTATAAATAATTATTATTTTTTTAAATAATTACCAATTGTGTATATATATATTATGTAAAGCATAATGTCGATTTAATTGGAATATTAAAAATAGATGTATAAAACAAATATGTAAACATAATTTTGTAAGACAATCTGTACTCAATATACATTTTTAATATATATCATAAAATATAGTTTCACATAAAAGGACCGTTACAAAAACCTTAACCAATCGTAAATTTTAAATTTGCTTCACTCTACTGTGCATTAGTTGGCATTAATAAAAAATAAACCTTAAACAAAAATCAGCTTGTATGAAATCTTGCGTAACAAATAAGATACGTTGTTTCACAATTAATTATTTACTCATGTATACGCAATTATAATTTTTTTTTTTAAATTTTTGTCGCAATTAAAAAGAAAAAAAAAAAAAAAAAAAAAAAAAATTAGAAAAGTCATCATCTTGAATAGCATTTAAATTATTTATAAGCGCAAATAAGTAAGAAAGATACGTCGATGTGAACGAGACTGCAAGGTGACGTAACGTTGATTACATCATGCATGAAACGATCGCCACGTTCAATTGCAGTTCACATTGGCGATCGTCGGTAAGAGCTGAATTTTTTACGATTTTACCTATACGAGGTGTCGTTACATCTCTTGTAAGTTTAATAAAGTTAATATGAATACTTACTTCCAAGTATATATACTTAAGAAAATAGACCGGAAAATAAAACCGCACAATGCAATTATATACTTGACAGTATGAATCAATAAACTGTTTAGATATAAAAGTTGCAAAGTCACTGATCAGCATTTTGTCGAATAATTTATAAAAGTCGTGCAAAAATTTATATTTTCTTTTAATTATTTTAAAGTTTTTAAACTAGTTATTTTAAAATTTAGTTATTTGTTGTATTTTATTACATAAAAAAAAAAAAAAAAAAAAATCATTTATTATTTTTTTCAGCTATTTCAACGCAATTTATTAAATTATAACTTGCGCAATTTACCAATTAGTTCCCCCGTTTTTGATTATATATGTAATATCCAATAATCTTATGATATATTTAATGTTTAATATTTTAAAAATATCATATTATAATATTCATTATTTTTTTTTTTTTTTTTTTTTTTTTTAATGAATAAGTACAATCACTTTTTTTATAAAAGAATTAATTTAATTTTAAATCAAAGTTCATAATCATTTATCCGATTAAAAAATGATTTCATATTAAAATCATAATCAGATAAAAATATCAAAATTTAAATAAGTTTCAAATCAAACGAGACGTGTACGCTGCATAATTTATACAATCAGTGACCGTCACTTTTCGCAGTTACAAAGTTACGAACGTTTTTTCGAAATAAAATGTACGATCATTTAGTACAATTTAACAACATATGATAAAGGTAAATACATTTACTTTCGATAAAATTTTTAATATTTTCAGTCAAATCGTGCTATTGGGATCGTCGATTAGAGAAGTGTTACAAATTTTATTCAAACAATTAAATAATTAAGTTTTATTTTTACTTATAGTTAGGCAATAGTTATATAAATTTTATATATTGTATTAGTGAGAACTCATGTGAATGTGCTCAACTGAAATTATTCATTATTTAATCTCACTTTATTTTATGCTAAATCATCGATTGCGATTTTTGCAAGTATTATGACGAATACTTTTGAGCATTTCTGTACACTGACATATAGATAAGTATAAATAGCTCTAACGCGCGTCATGTTTGAAACGATAATCGTTTGCTGTTGTTGGTAGATTGCAGTCGTAATCTGTTGCGCTCTTGCGCTACTTCTTATAAGTAATTCTTTTAATGTTAAAGAATAGTTTGCTTTTGTTTATTAATATTCTTATAGTGCTTAATCATTCGCTTTTCTATTTATCTACTAATAAATGTTATTACAGCTCAGATAATAATGGAAATCAAAGTTATATAAACATTTTCAATAATATACAATAAAAGTTAAGTGAAATGTTACAATGAATTTTTATTTTTATTCATAATCAAGGTAATAATAATTTCTTTATAAATTACGTTTATAAATTAATTAAGAAAGTCAGTTTGAAAAATTTTCATTTCAGTCCTCAATGATTGAAACGATTGTCATAACGCGATAAAAGTGAAAAAAAAAACTGGAATCGAGTAAAATAAAAAATATATAAAATCAATCGTGATGTCACTCATCGTATTAGCAGCTTATGGATTAGCTGCGTTGATACTTTATGCGATATACATAATACATTATCAATACACATTTTGGAAAAGACGTAAAATGCTGCACATAGAATTAATACCGATAATAGGCAACAACGCGCCTCTCTTTTTCAGAACGACTTCGTTTCCCATACACGCGTACAACCTGTACAACAAGTGTCCTGGCGCGCGTTACTACGGTATGTTCGATTTTAAAACCCCATCGATAATAATCAAAGATCCGGATTTGATACGGGAAGTGTGCGTCAAGAGTTTCGACGACTTCGTCGATCACGATGCCTTCGTTACCGAGGAAATGGATCCGATCGTCGGTCGGAATCTTTTTTCTTTGAGAGGACAGAGATGGAAACAGGTTAGAAATACCGTTACTCCTAGTTTTACGGCTGCCCGGATGAAGATACTCTTCGAGTTGATATCCGAGACGTCCAAAGATTTCGTGCACTATTTTGTCGAACATCCCGAAGTAAATATCCCGTTCTTTTTATATAATTTTTATTATAATGATTGTTCATATATAAGGATGAGTTTAAAAACTTTTTTTTTTTTTTAATAACATTCTTTATTATTTCATTAATTTTTATAGGTGGCGAAAAATTTCGAGGCAAAGGAGGTATTCACAAGATACACAAGCGACATTATAGCAACCGTTGCGTACGGTATCAAAGTCGATTCGTTGAGAGATCCAAAGAACGAATTTTATTTACATGGACAATCGGCCACTTCTTTCTCTCTTCCGTTCATAATAAAACTCGAGCTGATGACATTTTTTCCAAATTTGATGCGCATGCTAGGCGCTACCTTCCTTCCGAAATCGACGGATCGATTTTTTAAAAAATTGATAACGGACACCGTGAAAATTCGCAAAGAAAAGGGTATCGTTAGACAGGACATGATTCATTTAATGGTGGCCGCTATGGAGAAAGAAGACGGAATAAAAGTTACAATCGACGATATAATTGGCCAAGCCTTCTTTTTCTTTTTGGCCGGTTTCGACACCACTTCCAGCTTAATGTGCTTCATTGCGCAGGAATTGGCCGCCAATCCGGAAATTCAGGAGAAGCTTCATCGAGAGATCGATGAAAATTTTGATAACGATGAAGTCAAAGTCACTTACGAATCTCTAACCCAGATGAAATATCTGGACATGGTGGTCAACGAGACTTTGAGATTGTATCCCACCGCACCGATGACCACTAGGGTTTGCACAAAGGATCACGTGTTTTCTCCGCCTAAAGAAGGATACGGCGAGTATCGAATGGAAAAAAAAATGACTATGGTTATTCCTATTTTTGGCATTCAGCGAGATCCGAAATACTTTGCCGAACCGGAAAAATTCGATCCCGAACGATTTAGCGAAGAAAATAAAGCTAAAATCAATCCTTATTCTTATCTGCCGTTCGGTATCGGACCTAGGCAATGTATTGGCAACCGGCTTGCGCTGATGGAAGTAAAGATTGTAATGATTTACATTTTGAGAAAATTCGTCATCAAATTTACCGAAAAATCCAAACATCCCGTTGTTTTTAATAAAAGGGTATTCAGTCTCACGGCTCAAGATGGATTTTGGTTAAAATTCGAAGAAAGAAAAAAAGCGGTTTAAAAAAACTATAAAGCCCAGTTTATTTATTTTTTTTTTTTTATATTTTGTTAAAATTATCATTTTACTTGTTTTATTATTTGTTGAGAATGTTGTTTACTCTTGATATTGAATGTTTTAAGCATTGATAAAGATTTTTAATATCGCTTGATCGCATGATAATGCAGATTTCACCGATAAACTTGGTAATACAATACCTACTTTTTTACTTTCATTACTATACTTTACGTTTAATTTATGATAAGTGTAACATATTTTTATCTTACGATAAATGGTTAGATTAAGATACTCACACTTTTTAACAAAGTATAATGTGATTTAATTACACACTTGAGAATAAAACATACTCAATATAAGATATAAATATCAAATTTATCTTTTATACATTTTACTATTCTAATAAAATTCTAAACAAAAAGTGATTCTGTATTTTTTTACCTCTATGTAATGGTTAACTTGTAGAAAATTTTTCAAGCTCATCAAAACATCTCAAGCGAGGATAAACAAACGAGTTTACAATAAAAATAGATTTTTTCTATTTCTTTGAACAAAACCGAACGACCACAACAGAGTATATAAAGGAATACGAATGTATTTCGAAAAATACAGAAAATTGGCTGCTTTTTACGAAAAGCTGCAACTAAAAACACAACCTTACACATATGTATATATACAAAGTAGTACGATAGGATACAAGAAAAAAGTCTACGCATTACGGGAAGAAAAAAGAACGTAGCGATGGAACAAAACGACAGCTGCACCGACGAAATAAAGAGAAGAGAAAATAGAGAGAGAGAGAGAGAGAGAATCGTACCGTATTCGATCAATGGTTGTCTTCGTCTTTGCGTTTGTTTCCGAATGCAACATTCGTCTTTAACGTCAAACCTAATGGACGATAATTTTCACATGGCCCTGCAAAAAATTCAGAGTTCCTCCCTTTCGTAATATTTTGTTTTAAAGGAAAATTTCGCATGAAATTGGACCTTACGTTTATTTTCTTCTGGATCTCACAATGTATATATATACGCATACACGGTAAGTTCTGTATTGTCATTGTATTCACGTAAAGCAAACGAGTGTACGTGCGTTCTCCTACAGAAGCAGCAAAGGATTACATTATCAGGATGTACGCGGACTTGCCGTAATAGTTACAGAGGGAGGGAGAGTGACAGAGAGACTGCACAGCGATGTTTATCACCGAATTTGCTTGGATGTACATTGAATTGCGTATAACGAGACTTCCTAGTCTGCGTTATCGTTATCTAACGAGTCTAATTATGCTCGGGTTATAACATTGTTTTCCGGGATTAATAAATAATACCCAGCGCTAACCTATTCCTCGCGCTGATTTATTTTCTTTTTGATCGTTTCTTTCGTTTTCTCAGCTATTGACGATCTGACGAGACGTTAACTTAAAATTTTCGTGTTTGAATTTGCTTTAGAATTATCCTACAATTTAGCGTCGGTTCATAATCGATGTTGATGTTCTAAAATAATCCTTTAATTTCAAAATGTTAAGATATTTTAAAGTAATTATAAGAAGAAGAAAAAATTTGTGAATTAATCTATACGTGTGTTGCATTTTGTTTTTTGCAATATAACTAAAAAATCATAATCAAAATACGTTTGAATAAACAGAGAAATAAAAAAAAAAAAAAAAAAAAAATTAATAAATAAAATTAAATTAAATCAAAATAACGACGGTAATCCGGTTCGTAATAATAAAGAAAAACCTTTCTTAAGATACATTTCGTGATTGAAGATGAATAGAATTCCACATGATCTTTCGTTCGAGAAAAATTCATGTAACCTTTAATAAATTATATCCACTAAGAAAAATTTTACGCCGCCTTATGACGAAAAGACATTTTCCCGAATTCCGAATCCAAACATCAAGCCATTTTTATTCGCAAGCTTACCTTTATATCACTGTTCTCTTTCATATCTTAGGTATACAATCTCGATTTCGCTCTTCGTCTCTTTCTCTTTTCCGTCGTTTCTAAATTCGCGTAACTGTCGTACAAACAAGATTATGTACTATGTATATGTTAAGAAACGGTCCCTATATTCATAAAATCGCGAGCGAGGCATGCGTTATTTTTGTGTATAAATATTAAGAACATTTATACATAAAATTTTTTTTTTGAATTCTTAAATTCTTTCACCAAGTTTGAACAAAATGTACACATTTTCTACTCATATGCTCATCACTGTTGACTTTTAATTTTGATTTCTATTTTTCATAGAATTACATGTATATCGTGTAGTCTATTAATTTTTAATTTTTTAATATAATTTCTTTACTCGATAAAAGTAAAAATAGACTAAGTTGAATCTAATATTTTTAAAAAATAATACTAATTAAAAACTCAGCTCCTTGCTGTTGATAAAAATTCATACCACATCGGGATTAAAAAAAATAAAATTAGCCCGAAAGTAGTCCTTGCACTATCTACCACGTCCAAAGTCCTATCCTTGGATATCATTTCCAAGCGTTTACAGAAAACGTATTACTCCGCTCGCCCTTGGCGTTCAACCAAAGATTGTCGCGCGCTACGCGATCTCGAAATAAAGAGACTTACAATACGCGAAAGGATAGAGAACGATTGGTGGTTCAACGCGTTAAGTACAACTTTCGAAGAACTCGTCCTCGACGTTTCCTTCCTCTTTTGTATATCTGTATATATCCTTGGCTTCACTCAAGAGACGGGACAAACCCATCGACAAATCCGCTGGTTTTATACGAGCGACGGGATTACAGGAGCGAGAGAGCGAAATACGTGAACGGAATTTTCGCAATTAGATTCCGACTCTCGATGTGGGTGTGCGTAAGTGTCTATCCATGTAAGTCTCCAGCGGCTAGAGACTTCCTTCATTCGCGTGCTCGACAAACAACGAGATTAAGGTCTTTTCCACGCGAGGACGTGAGCCCACGGTGAACATTAATTATCGGTCGGTGGAAAAGCCTCGGGTGTAATCATTTTTGAGTTATCCGCGGCTACGTTTAAGAGCTTGATTAAGAACGCGCGCTTACTTTATGCAATTGTTTCATCGCTGCGAAGATTCAGCTCTTTTTTTTTTTTTTTTTGTTTCTTCTACGTTTGTAGAAAGAGAATAATAAAGATTAGGGTTTTCTTAAAAGCGCGCTTGTAATTTTTTAATGGGTTCTTAACGAACTTAGATTACTAAAGCAACAAAGTTGATTTAGTAAATTGATTTTTTTTTTTTTATTTATATTATGAAATTTGCACATTTTACTGAAAAATGAACAAACTATAATTATTAGGCAAGATAAAATAAGTTTTTCTTACACCACGTTATACTGTATAAAATGTTACAATTATTATTATTTATTTTGTTAATTGTTCAAATTTTCAATTTTCTATTCGATAAAACGATGTAAGATAATTTAATTACCTTCTTCCAAAATTTTACAATAAATAATAGATTCAGCTGTTAAATATTTCCTATAAAATTTCATCCGCAATACTGAAATAAAAATGATGCAACCGTTGAGAAAAAAATAAAAATGAAAATAGTGCTGGCGGCATAAGACAAATTTAATCTGTAAAATTTGCCGTAGTATTTCTAACTTTCTCCCCCTTTTATCCAATAGCGTAATCGCAAGCGCTAATTAATTTCTGATCTGCTACTGATGCCTCGATTCGCGTAATTAGGGCGCAAACATTTCAGAAACAAGGAGTCGAAGTTGGAAAAATACGGCAATACGTAAGAATCTGGAATCGAGGTCAAAGGGAGGGAACTACAATATATACTTATTTTTTTATTTTGTTATGTTTATGTACTTTATTCACTGAAGTGAAAATATGTGAAGCGTCTTATTTCTTTTTCGATAACTATTTTTATCATTTCTTAAATTCATTTAATTTTTTAAAAATAAATAAAATTAATATCAAATTAGTTTATTCTGAATAAAACTATTTTTTAATAAATTTTTAAGGTAAAATTAATGTTCATCATTCTTTATTTACTTTTTGAAAGAAAATTATTTATATAATATTATGTGACAATTATTACGATAATTATTAGAACTAAATAAACAATGACTCCTAATTAGATAAAAAATAAAAAAAAATTAAGGGAAAACAGAATATCACGAGCAAGAAACGAGAAAAAAAAAGTATCGACAAAATATTTTCTATACAAAATATTTCGCAAATTGAAAAAATTTTTAATGATAAATAATCATAACAGTTAGTTCTTAAAGATCAAAATACTACGGTAGCTTTGCTATATTTGTCAGAATAATTTCTATAATTATAGCTATTTTCGTAAATCCTCGCAATTTTAATACGTCCAAAATCCTCGTATAATACATATACATACATATACATATGCATACACACATGCAGAGACTAGCAAAATCGTGGCTGCAGGTGCAAAATGCTTGAAATCCAACGGAAACGTTATTTAATGGGCCAACGCGAACGCATCTGCTGCATCTACCCTCCTAACGGATTCAAATCCAAGCTTCCGCCATAAACGCTCACCCGGGATATACTTTTATAATTAAATTTAATTAGAACGAGAGAGGAAAATCAACGAAGCGAGTTGGCGATCGATCAAGGTAGCGTTAAAAGAAAAAAAAAAAAAAAAAAACATAAGAGAGAAAAAAATATGCGACACGTTTGAAGAGACAACTCAGTGGAATAAGCCGATGAATTAAGGGGTGTGAAATTAATTGTGAGAGGTTATTTTTAGTGATGCACTCGATTTTGAATATATATATATATATATATATATATATGTAAGTATAATTCGCTAATGCGAATATCGTATCTTATTCGGTCAGTTTTGATACGTAAGTTAAGAGATTTTTATTCAAAGTTGTACTAATACATAGATTAATGTTAAAATTGATAGATGAATGATGTATATGATAATGGCAGAAACGCATATGCAACTATACACGTGAAAAAATTTTTAAATAAAATTAAAATTTAAACCTGATAGACAATTCGTTTTTGATTATTTTAAAATCAAGGCAGTTCAAATTATATTACACATAAAACTTATTTTTTAATATAAATCGAGCTTATAACATTATTTCGTAATTAAATATATCGCTGCTTTGAATGCGTTTAATTTTTGATTATCCTATTATGGGTCGATGCTACATAAATATTATTGATGATAATTTTGATTAATAAATTCATAATGTACAGTCGCATAAGGTTCGTAACAATAAGATTAATTATAAAGCCGATTACTCTCTTATTTAAAAGATAATTTTTAAATTTAAAGCACGTAAAACTTTTAACATTAAAACTACATTTAGTACAACACTTGAACAGACTTTTTATTACAATACTATTAAACTAAGAAAAGAGACGGCAAATTTAAACTTTACAATTACAGTGTAAGTGTTGTACTTTAAATTGCGTTGTCCCACAGTTTGAAAATTTTTCACATGTGTTACTGTACTCGTATAATCGAAAAATATTACCGGATAGATTGTTCAAAAGAAAAAATTACTTAAAAAAAATTTTAAAACACGTGTTATATAAATTAAAAACAAAAAAAAAAAATGTATTCATCTTTGAAAATTTAATAGTTAGGAGAGCTTCATTAACTAAAAATGTGAGCATCGTATAAAAATAAAAAACAATAAATTATCTAATTTTTAATTCAAATTTATATTCTATCGTGTATAAAAATGAACATCCGAACGGTTATACTTATATTTTTGTACTCACCCATCGCGCGCGAGGTATTATTTAAGAAAAGATAAGAACCTATATTCCTCTATCGACGAAAAAAAAAAAAAAAAAAAAAAAAATGAAAGAAACGTAAGGGCATCAATTTTACTTTATCATCGCCCTGGTGATCATAAAGATAAAACGATACGCGCGTATATGTAGCTGCGAAGATGAAGAATCTCTCGGTAATATACGAGTTGAAAACATCACTCCAGTCGTACACTCGCCTATACATATACACATACATATGTATACTCACGACTAAAACATTCCGCGGCGTCGGTAATAAAACTTCATTTTCAGCATTGATCACTCACGGAGAGTCTCATCTACGCAGCATCGGATGAGTAACGGAGTATTCCTCGTCGATCAATTTTTTATCATTCGCCGAAAATCGAGAGAACGAGAGAATATATACAGATGCCTCGCCTTAATATTGACAAGTTCTGCTTTTCCTATCTCGCTCGTCGGCCTATTTCTCTCGGTGAGCATCTCTCTATGTTTCTCTGGATCGATTCTCATTCGGAAAAGTGAGCAAGATGGTTTAAACGATTCTGGATGCGGCCGTCGTGCGAATTTCGAATTTCGATATTGAATACTGTGACGTTTATATACATATGTATATACATATACATATATATAGGTTTTTTTATCCGCGAGGATCCTTTGCGCTCATTTGTATTTGCACGCGTCCTACGTGGAAAAAGTTTTTAATGAAACTTGCCTTCTTTATACTGCGTTTGTTTTCTGTCTTTTTTTTTTTTTTTTTTTTTATTTGATTTAAACACATATAAATTGCGAAATTGACAAAATGACGTTAAAAAGCTACTATTAAAGAAAATAATAATACATTATAGGTATTATATTTTCATTGTATATTCATTGTATTTCTATACAAAAATAAGCGTGACAAATTTAAATAAGCGTTCGATTTAATTTAACGCATCGCAAAACAATTCAATAAAGTATTCGCGTATTTTAAAAACATTATCGTATCCCCAGCAGCGTTTGTCTCATTACCTTTGCGTAACTAAATCATACGCGATCGCGCACACGGGCACTTATCATTTTCCGCATAATTTTCCACAATTTCAAAATTTCGTCATTTTAAATGCTACGCTCGCACAAATACATACGTACAAATTCGCAGAAGGAAGCACGCATAATTCGTCAAATAAAATTACGAGCGCTCGATTCCCATATACGTTCCGCCAGCGGGGTTTAATCGAAGCGTAAATAAATAAAAATGCCACCTCTTGCTCTCGTCGTATACGAGACTTTTACTAACCCCCCCCCCTTCCCCCCCTTCCCCCCCACGGGACAAATCGAATTTCCTTATTTCGTCTCGCTCCCTCGCTTTTCTTTTTCTTCGTTCTATTCTCTCCCTCCCCCTCATCCGCTCTTCTATATACCATATCCTCATTTGTATGCGCATACACGCGAGGAAGAGAAAGATAGGCATTCGTCCAATAAACTTTTACGGCCCGCGCGCCACAAGTAACACTCGCAACAAGTTATACTCTTGGAAAGGTGCAATTTTTACGACACGAGGAGTATATAGTACGTATATGCGTCTGCGTGTATGTATGTATACATATATGTTTGTATGTACGTTCGTAAGACGTGGTCACGTTTTCGTAATGCTTTCTTGCGATTTTTTTTTCTTGTTTCTTTTTTTTTTTTACTCCCAACGCGAGTATATTGCCGAGAGATTCTCGACGAATTATGCAATCGTATGTGTGCTATTCATTAATGAAACGAGCTGTGGAAAAAAAAATAGTCGACAGATCGTATTGTTAATTCGTTAGGTAATTAAGTCTAATTCTAAGATGAAAAGCTATTAAAATTTTGGTCAGCGTTGTTGTTAGGTAATTTTTATTAGTTATTACTCTCGTCATGCTGTGCAAACATAACCGTGAACAATTATTAACGGATTTTAGTTGAAAATCATTCATTTATAATTAGGATTACTAGATACCGGTAAGATATGTGATAATGAAAAAAGCGAATTATTTAATTTAAAACTTACGTCTTTGTAACAATAGCTCGTTTCAATTTTTTTTTTTTTTTTTTTTTTTATGTAGAACGAAGTAAACCATTGCATAAAGAGGATATGCATGAAAAAAGTTTTTTTTTTTTTTTTTTTTTTTTTAAAGAGAGTAAAATAAAAAGAAAAAAAAAGAGCTTTAAGAGTAGTTGCAGGCTTTCAACTATGGATATTTTCGTTTCGTTTTCAGTATTATTCTTGGATTTTTAAATTTCAAACGACGCGATTCTTAAAAGTATTATATTTTTAAACAATCAACCTTAATTTTAATATATTATTAGAGATTTTATTTTGTAATGCATTACAGTTACTTCAAATATACTATTGCTAAAAAGAAAAAAATAAAAATAATAATTATAATAAAAGATTTTTTAACTCAATTTAATAAAATTTAAAATTGGATTAAAAAGTCAAGAAAATTGAATTAAATTTAATCGTTTTTGTAACTGTTACCGAAGCCAGTTCAATTCTATTAGATAATTTTATGTAAATTACTTGCAGATTTTAAGATTTTATCCAAAGAATTAACATTAACTTTATCAATTAATAAGAATTGACACGTCTTAGATTACGCTATGTATTTTATTATCGATTTTTTATTATTTCCATTGTCATGCAAATGCTTTAACGTGTATAAAAAAAGTTTCACGATTACAAAAGAGTTTTTATGTAGATTAAAAGGAGAAGGTACTTGAATTTATTTAAAATCAATAAGTTTCATTTGGCATCAAACGCAATAGACAAAATATAAACGCATATCATTATTAAAGTTTTTATTCGTCGCCAATATGTTTTCTTACATCTATTCGAATGAGAAAGAATAATCCATGAAAGATACAATAAGCTTTCCTTTAACCATTATAAATTTCTCTCTTTTTATCCAATTATAAGCTTCATGTACTGGCAGACAAGAGGAAGAAAGAAAAGAAACTGCAACCGACGAATACCGATTATTATACTCGTATAGTATGTAATACGAAATATCGCGGAGAGCGAGCGAGCAGGAGGGAGAAAGAGAAAAGAGTGCTGGAGAGAGAGGAAAAGCTTGTGTCTTCTCTTCTCATGCGAAAGGAAGAAAACAGAGGTAGAGGTGATCAAAGTTAAATGGACTTTGTTATCTCCGAGCAGCCACGCAGCTATATAAGAATAATAGAATGACGAAATTGATGGCAATGCCCGAGTCTACCCGCCGTAAATTTCTTTCTATCCTTTACCTTATTCTCTTTCTTTTTCTCTCTCCCTTTCTTTCTCTAACTTTTTTTTTCTTTGCTTTTTGGGAGGGGTATGGGTAACCAGCGGCGAACGAAGGAAAATCCCTCGCGCGACAATTATTATTGCGGCCACGGGAGAAAATAGTGGCGAATATTGGTTTCATCCAAGGAGGATAAAACGAAGGGAACGGAAAAAGAGAAAAAAGGGAGAAAAATGTGCTGAATAGGAGAGGAGAAGGAGACAAAAAGAAAAAAAAAATCATCCTCCTTCGCCTCGTTTTTCCTTTCTTTTCTCACGATACGATTTCATTTTGCGCTCTGCGGTGAAAAGGATAAAATAGAATGGATGGGGCAGAAAGGGGAGTATAAATATCGTTTTCTTTTTTCGCGCGTCATAAAAAGCCGGCGACTCGTAGCTCGTTTTAAGTCGATTATAGAAAATTTTAGGTAATGATTTATCAGATAACACGAGAAACCGGTTAATGTGTTTTTAAAATAAAATAAATTTTTTTTTTTTTTTTTTGTGAAATGTATTGCTAAGACATTAAAATTTTGTAATTTAATAGTTTCTCGTAATACTTGAAAAACTTGAATAAAAACTTAAATATTAAAACGTTAAAAGTAAAACAGAACAATTTTATACAGATTTTACAAAAATTGTAAAGAGTTTACTTTTATTTTTTTAGAGTAATTATAAAAAAAAAAAAAAAAAAAAAGAAAAAAAAAAATTACACGTTTAATAAAATCTTTTTCATCCGTACAAGATCCTTAAAATTAAAAAGTTCATTCTTTAACTTTCACTTAGAGTAATACTAACTTTTTAGCATTGCGCTATACTTTTTTTCAAGTTTATAATCGTAACCGACAAGTATAATGCTACACTTGGTTGTGCGTCTACGTTCAAAAAACTTGTTAAAAAATATATTTAATAATGCACAATTAAAATTTACTTCAATGTCAGGTTACTTGAATAAACATTATCTTAAGTACTTGTCTAGAATAATCTTTTTAAATTTAAAACATGAGAACTTTTGAATTACAACAAGTGCATTTTAATTTTAACGGCATGAAAGCAGCTTTTCAATGTCATAATAACTAGCGATATATATTTTATAGAATATTATAATAAATACCGCATTGCTGCAAGTAGACAATATATCTTAAGTTTGTAATTTATTAAGCTTAAACATTATTAAACCTCAAGCCGTTATTCTTATATAAAGTTCCTCACAATACAAATATCCTATATGCAACTCTAGCCTCCGGGAAGACTTACATCTCGCGACTCGTGAGCTTGCTCAACGGATTGAAAATTCGATATTTTGAGAAAGGAATCTTTAAGGTACTGGCAACAAGAAAAAAGTTGTAAAAGAGAAAAAAAAAAAAAAGAAGAAGAGGCGACAAGGTCTCCTTCCGCGTTGCAAGAGAATATATTATCGGGCATAAGCGCCTATGTGTATAGTAATATTCGAATTCTTAAAGACGTATACTCGAGTACACGTGAATATACATAGAGCAACGTGCGCATCGGATTTTTACAAATCGAACGGCTGTAAAACGAATAGTTCAAAGATTTGAAATAGTTCGCGGAGCAATGTTTAGCCATTGCGCGCGAAATATCCAAACTTCTGGCGGATGGAACTATTTGCGCACCTCGAATGCAAAAGTACTTTGCAATCGCGTCGAATATTTGAAAGATATTCGGATATTACGATCGAGCCTCGACTTCATTTATATATATATGTATATATATATGTATATTGACTAAGTTTGATGAATATTCTTTTCATTTGCGCGTGAAATTTTTTCGATGTTTTTTGAATAATACGTTATTTTTGTTTTCGTTGGCTTAATGTTTGATATTTTTATTCTAGAGAACATTCATTTCGAAATTTTCCATTTACTTGCATGTCGAATTTTTTGGGTTACGCGAGGAAAAAAATAAAGTTTATTCAAATTTATTTTATGTATAAATATCTTGCAATGGTAATTATAATATCGTATTTAAAAACGTTAATTAAAATTTAAAAAATATAATAGTAAATTTAAGATCGTATGAAAATAATGTAAACGTCAACTTTCCCGCATCTGGTATTGTTCGTAATGCGAACAAAAGTTCCACGGTTATAAAACAATGGATTGCTTTTCGTTAAAAATACATCATCGCTTCGACATAAAATATTTTGTATGCTGCATTGTGAGATTCATAAAATTTGCGTGAATTAAAAATAATACAACGTAAGCATGTAATAAGTATTGACTTATTGTTCTTAAAAGTAAAAAATTAAAAATAAAAATAACGACGATAATGATAAAAAAAAGCGACTTTTTTACATTTACAAAATTGATATATATATATATATGCATGTGTGTGTGTACCAGCGTTAAAAAAGGCAAAAAGCTCTCGCACAGCCTGGAAACCCTGTATATTGAAAAAGAGGAAAAGAGAGAGAAAAAGAAGGAGAGATGGAAAAAATTGAAGAATCTATGAAATATTTCGCGCGAGAAAAAAGAAGGCTAAATTATGAGTTGCCTCGGGAGCCGTAGGCCGGAAGTCGCGGAAGTTGATGCACGTGCGCTCGTTAAAAATCCCCCCCCCCCCTGCTTATGTATGTATTATATATACATATTCGGGCTGTGCGAGGGTTTGGTATAAATAACGAAAAGAAAAGTAGAAGGAGGACGTAGGCCTTTTTTCACGGGTTTCGTTTATGCAGGATCGGGCGTCCAACGAGGTCATCGACTAATTAAGCCATGCATAGTGTCCGTGTGAAATGTGGGAAAAAAAGAGAGAAATAAGTGAATTTTTACGATCATCGATGATTTTTCCATAGTTTAATTTTGATTGTAATTGAAGTCTCCTTGACGGAATTATTAATAAGTATTTGTGATTACTTAGAATTGACAGCAATAGAATATAATCGTTGAGTTTAATTACAGTGATTTTTGTTACAAAATTTAATTTATATTTAATTTACCTTGTAATTTTAAATAAATTAATCGCATTTACTAAATTTTTTTTACAAATTCAGTAAAATTCTTGAATTTGTGCATTTAAACGTTAATAGATGAAAATTGAATCTATTGATCCGTTCAATCAAATATTTATTCATTAAAATCCTCCTTCAATATTGATAAATAAATACGTAACATATTATCGCTTTCATTTGTATTAATTAATGATTAACATTAATTTTATGTCTAACTCGAATTCGCAAATAATTAATTAATTAATGCCGTAGAAAGTTATATCAGTACTTTTTTATTTAGTATTTCGAAGCGCGTATCACATAAATTTTCGTAATTAATGATTTTAATAACAACTTTTTATGCAATACAATTCCTTTTGTCAACGAAATAAACTCTATGGAATGGCTTCAGATATCCCACATTTTGTTTCAAGTAAATTTATTGTCCCTGACGGTGTGAAATTTCTTCTATGAATAAGATGAATATATTTTTACCCTGAGCTACATTATAATTTTTCACTACGTTTGTTGAATATTTAAATTTAATAATTGTTCAAATAGCATTGTACCTATAGATAAAAGCAGTATTTTATGCATGTCAATGCGATAGAATTTAAAAAATGATAGATTTAAAAATATTTTAGGTACAAAATAGTGAACTTTTTATTTGAAATTCGTTTATTTATTTATTTGATAAATATTTCTAATTGACATAAATTATAAATGTTTTAAAGTTATTAATCTGTGTTAAAAAAAAAAAAAAAAAAAAAAAAAATAAACTAAAGCAACAATAAAGAATTTTATAGTAATAAATTTAATTATGTGTAACGGCATCAAATAATGAATTAGGTCAACGCGCAGTGAAATTCAAATTAATTTTATCATACTTAACTAAATAATTAATTAGATTGAAGATAACTATAGGCTTAGTTGATTTAACAATTGAAACATCTTGAATAAACATATCTTAAAAATGCTCTGCTCTAAAAAAATATTTTTACCTTGCACTTCAAAATAATTACTTAACTTAGAATTTAAAGTAGTCTTCGAACAAGAAAAAATTCTATTTACGATTTATTGTTATTGCATTTAATTTTATATTTTATTTAATTTTCGAATATATTTTCAATAATATTGATAGAATTTTCAATTTAAAAATTTATTGCCGATTTACACTAGTAACTTGTGATTCTACTAAAATTAGAAATTTAAATTTAAGTTTATAGTCAAACTTTCAAATTACTTCCTTAAAAGTAAGAAATTAATCTTGTTTCCAAATTTCATTGAGTTTAAAATGAGAATAGTTTGAAAGGAAAAGAGTTTTATTCACTTCAATAATATTTAAAGTATCCTATATCTTTTCACCTGTACATAAATACATAGATAAGTATGAAAATAAATTAAAATATTCCAGTAGTAGTAACTCTATAAATTTTAAAATAATCCACTTAAGCTATCCGTTTATTAAAAAATGATTATTATCGCAAGTAAAAATTAAAGCAAAAATCTACTTTCCAATTCAATAAAAATGTAACAAAACCAAAAAAAGAACGAAAAATTAGAAAGCATTTATCAGAAATGAAATAATATATTCACAAAGCAACTTCTCTCGAACTCGATGAATCTTTATATTCTATATGCATATAAATTCGATTGAAAAAAAAAAAAAAAAAAAAAAAAAAATATGTATATATATATATGAAGTAAATAAAATCGCAGAAGTGCTAAATATTTCGCGCAAATATAGTAAGCAGCGGAGTAAGTAGTCGGGACAAATGCGTTCTCGTTAAAGAAGGCTTAAGTGCCGGGAAGTAACGCAGCGGAGAAGCGAGCGAAACCGATGACCGAGCGATATAACGAAGTTAATTGCATTCCCAAGCTCGAGTAGAAGATGGACGTTTTCTCCTTTATCTCTTTCTCTCTCTCTCTCTCTCTTTCTTTCTCTCTCTCTCTCTCTCTCTTTCTCTCTTTATATATACATCTCATTCTCGGCTTGTATTATTATTTTTTTTTGCATGGCTGAAATTTCTCGAGTATAACGCTCTCTTGCCTCGACTATTCAATATTCACTTTTTATCGGTCTTTCTGTTTTTCTGTCTCCTTTTCACTCTCTCTCTCTCTCTCTCGCTTTCTTATTACACAGTGTCTTCGCGCAGAAGTGCAGAGAGTGAGGGCGCCTTTGTGAACGTTGAAATAACGAAGAGAAATTAAAGGTCGCGCACCCGACGGCTCTTCGTTCGCTCCTTTTACATGCCATCGCTATACCATCGCGCCTTCTCTTTCTCCCTTTGCACTCAATTTGTCTCTGCATTCACCGCTCGTCATTCCTTTCTGAATTCCTAGATATTTTTTTTCGCACCTTTACGCTCTTTAAAGACTATTCGTTTCTACGAAATTTTCTGCTGTTACAAAAGTTAATATTAATTATACATTTTCTTTCTCTTGTTATATAAGGTTAACATATTCATTTCTTCGATATTATATTTTTGAAAGTGTAAAAATATATTAAAATAATAATATCATAACGTGTGTTACCAAATATATTAAATATACAATAAATCCACGAAACATCAATAATCGAGTACAGTACAATGTGTGGCATCAACGTCGCACAAGATTCATCTCCATATCTCTAAACGTCTTATATAAACTTAAACGGCATTCGGAAGCTATGTAACACAACCGGAGCATCGCACACATACTCGCCCAATAAAACGTTAACGATCGACATGAACTCGCGCGTTCAGCCTGAAAGTATCGGAATAAAATCGCACATCGTTAAATAACCATCTTTTTCGCTTAAAAAAATTAAACCGCTTCTTAAATTACCACAGCTAATCCCCAAAGATTTAATCCACGACGGAAAAAAAAAAATGTATCATCCCAACACGATGGAGATTTATTTTTATTGTCTTAAGTGCAACGAAGGCCGTTAAGTCCTCGACGCGGTTTTACCTCTGCTTTTAGTCCTGCTTCCTGCGTGCATATACTCCTCATACTCGTTGTCGGCATGCCAAGATGCTCTTATACCCATGACTCGTTCGATGAAATTCAATAAATGTATTATAAAAATTGAACGTTAATCGAATCACTAAACTTTGATATTTAAAAAGTCGATTATTGCCGACTCACTGTGTGAAATTTTAAAACTTTTATTTCTTCCATCTTTATAAATTCGTACCAGAGATAATGGAATTTTTAAGCTATTATAAAAATTAGGCTTATATAAAATTTCAACTTTGTTTTTCGATATTAAAGCAATTGAAAAATGATAACCGTTCAAATAATTTAAAAAAAAAAAATTACGTAAAGAAAAATTCATCTGTTTTGCAAAGTAAATTACTTAGAAAATAAATCATAAATCACTATTATACATTAGAGATATAAACATCCTTTTCAAGCCATTAACTCGATAAGAAAGTTTCAAGATTTCAATGTATTAACTGCACAAACCAAAAAATGTAATAAATTGCAGAGCAAAAAATCACTAGACAAAGAATCGCCGTTTTCAGTAATAATAATCGCAGCGTTTTTCGAGCGAAACAAATCTACGAGATTGAAGAACTTTTATAAAAGAGACTTGGTGCAGTACATAACATTTATCATGTTGTAAAGGAACAAGAGACAGAGAGAGAGAGAGAGAGAGAGAGAGAGAGAGAAAGAGAGAGAGTAAGAAAGGTATGCTACATTAGGTAAATATATACGTATATGCATGCATGTATACATCTAAAAAAAAGAAGTAAAACCAGTTCGAAAATGAACTATTAAAACTCGTGGATAAAAAGGAGGCCGTCGTTGCGCACACTCGAGCAATTCACTTTTGCGCTAGTTTTATTTTTTCTCTGTCATCTATACCTCTCTCTCTCTTTTTCTCTCTCTCTCACACACACACACACAGACGTTTTTAAACTCTCGCTCGGTATACACATACGCATACATTCCCCGGCGAGGAGCGAGTTCGTGAAAAGATGAAGATGATAAGCGAACTATGGGCGGAAATGGCGACGTTCCAAAGTTCACTGGCGAGACCTTGCAACGCGCTGATAGCTTCCCCCTATATTTTCTCACTTCTATTCTCCATTCCTCTCTCTCTCTCTAAATTTTTTTTTTTTTTTTTTTTGAGTGCAAGTTCGCTCGCGTATGTATTTGGGTTTGTCTACATGTGAGTATATTCGTATGTATACATACATGTATATGTAGTATGTACGTGCTTTCGTCGTTGAAAATGTTCGTTGAGTAAGTTGTACGTATATACAAATATATGTATGCATATGCCTCGTAAATTCCAGACGACAAGGACTTTTAGCAGAAATACGCACGATT
Source organism: Chalcis sispes (assembly GCA_949987625.1). Taxonomy (NCBI): domain Eukaryota; kingdom Metazoa; phylum Arthropoda; class Insecta; order Hymenoptera; family Chalcididae; genus Chalcis; species Chalcis sispes. Next base: position 6,592,397 of record OX465099.1, read on the forward strand.
GTATCTTTTCGGATGGATATTTATTTATAGCCGAACTAGTTTAACGTTATCACCTGTAACGGATAATTGAATTTTATCGGGAAATCGGTATCTTTACTCACCGAGCTTGATTCGTTCGATCGTAAAGACATATTATTTTTTTTTAAATTAAGTTAATCCTACATAATCGATGAACATTTTCAATTTTTTGATTAATGATATCTTTAAACGAGAAAGGTAAAAATGTTCGCGTGCTTTAACACGAATTAATTAAATTTTTCGGACAAAAGTTTCGAATAGTTCGGAAGTAATTCAACTATTCGATCGTCGCTTTCAAAGATAATTTTGTATACGGATAGGTGTTAATCCTCGCGTTGAACATATATATCAACGTGGCTAAAGCCATTCGAGATAATTTCACAAGCCGGGCATAAGTGCGCGCATTATTCTATAAAGTTTATTTTCAGGGTAAAATTCTCCGTAAAATACATTCGAAATCCGAATCACGTATGACGGCGGCATGAATTTATACATATGTTACTTCTAGTGCGAGTAAGCTCTCCATCCTTCGGAAAGATTATACGCGGATATGCGAATATATAAATATATATACACATCGCGTCTGTACACATTGCGCGTAGATACCGAGCGAAGCGATTCCAAACGGTTGAGTAAACCAAAGACGCGTTATATACGTACGTATATATGTCAAAGAGATGTATTTTCGAAAGCTTACGCGCTACGACAATGCGCCCGCAGCTGCGAGGCAGGGAAAACGGAATTTACAAGAAGCAGCCTAGGAAATTACGTATGCGCATGTGTATTATGTTGACGATAAATTCTCGGCGGAATAATTTGCGTGCACGGGATGGTTTTAAAAATTTTTTGTTTCGTTTTTATTCATTTTTTTGTTTTTTTTTTTTTTTTTTTCTCGATTCGATGGACGAGTTTTACCACTTGTGATTAATTTTTATGAACGATTCCATTTAGGCACTTTGGGTGAAGTGTAGAAAAAAGTAAAATTTAAATGAAAAAAGAGAGAAGAAAGTTTCTTTTTCAACATTAAAAGCGCAATTTTCGTGCCAGATTCCGTATGAAATACTTGATGCTTAAACTTTCGCATAACTTCTGCGAGTTAGGTAACAACACAACGCCCGCGTGGAAAAGTATGCCGGTAAGAAGGATAAAAAATATTAAAGAAAGCGATGCAACGAGTAAAACGTAAAAGAAAAATGGATATAGAGGAAGGAAACGCTGAAAAATGCGTTGAGAAAATTACTAAGAGATTTACTTCGGTTTTAGCGAAATTAACTTTAAACTTTCAAAGGCTACTTTGTTTTTAGTTTGTCTAAATTAGCTTCTGTAAAAGTTTAGCCTACTATTATGATTAGCTTTTATATACAGCAATTTAATTGATATATTTTTTAAAAAAATCTATATTAATAATTAGCATAACCAACGTGAAATTTTTCAATTAGAGCGTAATAAATTCTCTAGAAAAATGTAATGAAAATATTTTCAAAAATAATCAATCTAAAAAATAGTCAATTTTTGAAAGAAAAAAGCAATTCCAAATCATAAAGACGAAATTTTCCATGGCAATTGAAAAATTTGTCTTTGACCTAAAAATAACGCACATACATTTCCTTTATTTTCCCCAAAAATTCAAGGCGAACAAAGAAAGAAAAGATGCGCCAGTACGTCTCGCTCTCTTTATCTCTTGCTCGTTTAGTCTAGTCGTAAATTTTACAAGCGCGGACCTTGCGTTTTACGCGCGAAGGTCGAAACAAGTGAAAAACACAAAGAGAGCAAGAGAGAGAGAGAGAGAGAGAGAAAAGCATCGACTAACTCTCTCGAACGAATAGCTTACTCAATTTATACATGCACGTGAAGCTTATAAAACTTGCGAGACACGATTGTGGAAAATGTTCAAAGTTTCGTTGCAACACACTTGCGATATATGGTACCGCGTTCGTTTGTGAACGTGTGTGTGTGTGTGTACTTATAAGAAAGTTTCGACGCGTATAGTCATCGATGTGTTAGTTAAGAGGTGTCGATGTGGAATATCCGTTATGTAATTTGGCGAAACATATCAAATTCTCCATTGAAAATTTTCACCGATGGTTTGATCATTGATGTAATTACGGTTTAAGAAGCAAAGTTACTACTTTAAAATTTTGTCATTCGAGTCGTTTAGTTAAGGATCTCTTAGGAAGGTTTAGTCATGCGTGTACTTGAAGTTTAACTTTGACTCTTTTTCTCTCTCATATGTATAAATCGATAAGTTTCGCAAAGTTAAAACTTCAGATTTTGATAAATTAAGAATTTTTCAAAAGCTTTCGAGCAGAATGAGTGAGCGAGCTTATTAAATTGTACAAAATGATCGAGTACATTTCTCTTTATTTTTCTGCTCAGTTGCTTACTGATGGAAAAAAAAAATAGCTTCCGTTGTTATTTACACTTGGCAGAGAAGGAAAAAATTGTTGGAATAAAAGATATAGAATGCAGTTTTATACAAGGTAATAAATGTTTTATAAAATTGTTGGAAATTTTTATATTTCAATAAAAGTTAAAAAATATTTCAGGCATTTTATTTAAAAACTTTTAAAAAATTTTAGAAACTTTAAAATTCGTTTACGAATGGAAAACTTTTAATGGCACTTTATGTTTATTGTATTTTTTCTATCTTTTTAAATTTAAAAGTGTGATCATTTGAAAACTTAAAATCTCTATAATACATTATTCCATAACATACTCTTAGCGAGAAGATATATTTTAAGTACGTTATATTAATGCATCTAGTATCTTTTAACTTAATTTTTTTTATTTACTTAAAGAAAAACTAGTATGCTTTCATAATTTACTAGTACTTTAGTTCATTCATCTACACAATATTTAATTATTATTCGTCATTAAACTAAAAATAACAATGCCCGTCCCGTAAAATCGTTTTGTAAATCAATCAATGCAAAATTTTTTAAAAATACCAGTTACATCAGCCAAACGTCACCTACAACACGAGGTAAATTGCAAAATTGACCGCACCAGCCGCTACATTTTCCCGTGCGTAAACTTGCGCGAAGCTCCATTAAGCTCGTATAGTGTATATATATTGACACCGTAGTCTTACAAAGTTTTATGGAGGCAACTAGAATATATATATATATATATATATATATATATATATATATATATATATCGGGTATAGTTACGTGACGTGTTATAACTCATTGTCGGAAGGTTAACCTTGTAAAGAATCCATTTTACCGAACGATAAAACGATGCTTTTATAACGTTTATAAAGCAAAATGAACAAGAGCAATGTTCTCAAGGTGGTTCTTTTAATAATACGCGGGAGACGAGATACACCCCGATTATTTTTCTTCGAATCGTCCTTATACGTAAAGATTCTCGAGTGGGATTCGAATGGATTTTACGCGCACGACGTTGTTTTTCTTAGAGTATGGCTTTTTGCAATTTTACTCGAGTGAACGCAAGCTCGCTTTGCTTCGCTAATGCATTTGTAGTTTAATTATGCGTGGATAAGCTAATGGTATATAAAGTTTGTTATTGTTGTTACGAAAGTAGAATTGTATTGATAAGATAGAAATAATAATCATATTTCATTAGTTATATATAATCATTTTGATGAATCGTTTTATGTACTTATTAGTATATATTACTTTGTTATTAACCATAGAATTAAAGAATAAGAATATCTCGAATTGCAACAATTAGGCATAAATGTACATCATAGATGAATATCGTTCTTAATAATACTTAGCAATAATTATCATTATTTCTTGAAAAGCTTCTTGTGCACATGAAAGTAGAAAGTAAAAGATACTTTGAGATCAACAAAACTTGCAAATCCAGCAATTAGTTTACTTCGAGAATAAATATCGGAATAAAGTTAACTTTTTCGAGCATCGTAGTCAATTGAATTCGAACAAAAAAAAAAAAGGAAAAAAAAGAAGCAAAATGTCAGTAAGACAGTTGTCAGGATAAGCCATTCTCAATCCTCTTACAGTCGAAACAACGTGATAAACTATCCGTTATCAAGACGGCGTCAAAGTGGCTCTTTCTCCTTTCTCTCTTTATATCTTTTTCTTTCGCTCTTTACCGAATTTTTCGTTATTCGATGTCCATTTTCTTTTATTAGGATTTCACCCTTCGCACTTTCAACTGTACATATATATATATACTTATCCGCGAGCGGCGGGTCAAAACGCGAGAAAAGTATGGCATCGCCATCACTCGAAGGTTGGAGATAATTTTTCAGGAGGTATGGAGTGCGGTTAGAGAGAGAGACAAAGAGAGAGGAAGGGTCGTACTGCACGTAACGCGAAAACGATCGTCGTTTGTTTAAAGACACTTTTTTCACATGCCTGTTGACATCTATGTTATTCCTTTTTGACTTTACAATTCGCCAAGCCGACGTTGATTAATCGGTTCGAAGCGAAAACGAAACGAATAACAATTAATTATTTAAAATTTAACGGTGTACGGTAATTAAATAGATTTTAAAATATTAAAATTTTTTCTTATTAAAAATAGCTGCACTGCAGTTTTTAAGGCGATGCTATTGTAACGCATGAATATTAAAATATTTTACATACTTATTTAAATTTTTAATATATTTAAAAAGATAATAATGTGTCTAATTAAGCCTATTCATAAAATTTAATTTTCGTGAACAATAATAATAAAATAAAAATGCAATAAAGCTATATAATCGTCGTTTATGTACGCACATAAAGTACCTAAATCAATTTACAGCTAAATCGAAAATTCTCAAACAGAACCAATACTATAGCTCTCGAGAGGAGAAGCGATCGGTCACTATCGTCATCAGCCATCCAGTTTAACACATTAAGCAAAAGGGTCGGTGGTCGAAGGTAATTATCGTGAGGGAGTTCAGCACGGTAGAGCTATGCAACCGGCGCTAGCGACTGGTTTTGGTGTCTATGTACGGTACAATGACCACTTGAGAGCAAGAGAGAGAGAGAGAGAGAGAGAGAGAGAGATAGACAAGTATGCGTACCAAAATTATCTACGTATAGATGTACGAGTACAGATAAGCGAGTTGATAGAATAGTCCCTTGCGCGTCGCTTCCTCCTCGGTGTATTGTTGTGTACACGAGAGAGAAGAAGCTTTTGCTCACGCACTGTGCCGTGTGTGCGCGTATATACAAATCTCTCTGCGCACACCCAATCCTCTACCTGTAACCATCCGAGGCGTGTCCTCGTCGTTGTCCCTTGCCTCGAGTGCACTTTGCGTCGGCGAGAGGAATCGATAGAGTGCGAGAGGAATTAGAGTCGCTCCCGCGATTTTAGAGGAGGTTGAAGCGAGGTTTAGGTGAAGTGGAACGCATTGAGGGAAGTTTCCTCGTCTGCGAGAATGGCATTACCCGCCTGATGATTATTGTTCGACGTAGCTCTTATGGTTATAATGAAGACCGTGGGTAAGCTTAGTTCAAAGCTCGTTTTAATGATGATTTTGTTCGACAAAATTAGACTAATTAATTTATTTATTATATCAATGTCTAAATTAGAATTATCTTTTATGAAAATATTAATTGAAAGCAATTCAATATTAAGGTACGAAACAATATAAACGTATATGGAGAAAGTACAACATTAGATGAATACGCATAAAATATAAAAATTATGCGAAAAAAAAAAAATATTGTACTTTAAAATGCCGATGGAAATCTCAAAGTTATTCGCACGAAGCGTAAATGACTACTGATGAAAAGAAAATATTTTTAAGATTTTTATAAAAATTTTGAGTGTCTAAAATGTAGATACGCAGAAATAAAATATTAGAATTGTAGGATAAAAGTAAAGCATAAAATAGATTGTATTAAAGTGGCAGAAAATAAAGGAAGCAATTGAAAATATTATTTTTCTCGTTCACTTTACATGAATATAAAAGATATGTATATGTGCGCCCAAATGATTTTCATTAATTTTTCTAGTTGATACGTATTTTTGTAAAGTTTTTTCGTAATTAGCATAAACTAAGCATAAGGTTAAAATGTGTATTAACATGAGTTTTCCATTAACGAGAGTTTGTTGTAAAAAGAAAAAAAAAATTAAGACTTAAAGGAGCTTCTCGTAGGTTCTTTTTTCCTCTCCTATGGTTGCACAGCTATCGATTTCCGTTTTCCGATAAGCATATTTTTTTTTTGAAAATTGTTTCTCTTATCGGTATGTACTAAAAATTTTTACGGTTTGTTTAACTTTATGCTATGAAACTTTTGATTTGTTGATAAAATAATATAAATTTTCTTTATTTTAAAATTGACAAAGATAGCATGAAATTAATAATAAATTAAATTCAATAAAATAGTTTGGATAAAGTAAACAAATGTAAGATAAATTATTAATATAAAATAAAAAATGTGCATTGCTTTATTTAAAGTTTTTCTATCGACATATCGAGTTAATAAAACTTTTGGCGCCGTTATGTGCAAAACTAGGACTTGAAGATAAATGTTCAAACATCTGGATATTCGAATACTTCAGAAGCATTGAATAGTACGGAAAATTCGTGGAAGTGTCGCTTTGTCTTCTTTATGCAAGGCACTTAAAAAGAAAATATTTTTAAATTTATAGAGACCTTGAGTGCACGTCTTGAAAAATATTCCATTTTATTGTATTCGGTAAATTACGCAATTTAATATGTTCGTGAATATTTTCAAATGGAAAATTAAACCGATTTGATTTTTTTTTTTTTTTTTTTATATATACAAAGATAAGAATTCAACAAAAAATAATATTTAACCTGCAAATTATAATATATAAATCATTTAAATAAATTATTAAAATATAGTTTAGTAGATAGAATTACTTTAAATTATCATCAAGCAATTTCTAAAAATTTTAATTAATTTTGTTTAGCAGAGAAACACCGCGTTATTTCGCTGCGGTATTTCAACATTGTTATCTGTGTACAATAACGTTAATCCTTCAAAGTATGCAATTAATCCTTTGAAGTGTAAATTTTACATTAGTCATTGATTCAATTAAAGTTATTATCATTTTTAATTGTAAAAAAAATAAAAGAAAAAAATAGGCGTAATGATTTTTGACCAACTAATTTATTAGAGATAAATGTAATTGATAAAGTTTCTTCGATCGTAAAAATACGATAAAAGTTTTATTTATCTAGTTTACAAACAAATTATTAAAGAGATTAAAAATTAATTTTCAAATTGAATTTTAATGCTTAAAATGCGGAATAATATATAATTTAACTTTGAAGTTATCGAGTGAATTAAAATTGAAATTTTAAAATTATCGCTTTCTCATTAATTCATCATTTTTTACAGGATAATTTATTTAAAAATCTTTATTATTCTTATTTTCAAAAAAACAAGTAGGTATAATTTTATTTTTTTATTTATTATATCACAATTATATTTTCTAGTACATCTTTACAATTTTTTTTTTTTTTTTTATGAAAGTTTAATATTCTAAAAATTAAATAAATTCAATATGATTAAAACATTTACTTCTAATGTACGTCAATTATACTAAAAGTCAATAAAATAATGGGTTGCAATAGACATTATTTCTTAACATTAAGCAAAACTAGGACACTTATAGACCCTATACGACAACCATAACTCATCTCCATTAATCCAATAAAACGATCCTCATCACAAAGGTAGATTCTCGCAATAAGGAGAACTGCCTCCAATAATCTCGCTTTCCAAGAATAGAAATTTTTCTGGGAAGCTCAGTCGTTCTCGACTCGTCGCTTTTGCAATCTGGAAACGAATCAAACAGTAATTTCCTCGAGCAATAATTGTCCCTTCATCTTCCCCATAATGAAACGTCTCGATTCTTCTTTCCCCCCCCCCTCTCCCTATTCCACGTTTGACCGATTTCGATTGGACGTTTGTCTGTGCGATTACTTCGAAATCCATTTGGCTTTGACGCGCATCAAGAGGGGTGCTAACTCGTTAGTGTCACGTACAGAAATTTGAATGCGGGCCAATTGATAAAGCGGAAGGTATTTCGTACGGTTGGATAACTTGCTGTGCCCTCTTCTATCTCGTGCTTTGTAATTGATTATGAATATAAATATATATGTGTATGGTGGTCGATCTGCCGAATACCGTTTAAAAGCCTTAAGCCTTATTCCAAGTGCGTTTAGTGGCTTTTAATGCCTCGTACTTGGATTGCTTCGGTCTTTAAGACTTTACTTCAAAGTATTTCACGCTTGAATTATTATTTTCTTAATTTAAAATTTAAATCAAAATAATGACCGATTCAACAACATCATAAATAAAGCTGCAAATCTAATTTTCTAACATTGACCACACTGTAATTTATCCTTCATCTTACAATCAACTTCCATAAGCGCATCAACCGCAACTTTTTCGCGCCCTTTCTCCAGTATATATCCATATAACTTTCCTTTCGGCACATAATCCTTTCCATTCAGCACAAAGCAATCAAACCCAACCTCCTCCTTTTTCTTTCCCACGCGATAATAAAGATCAGTAATAGAAAGAGAGCCTTTAACGAAACGTTGAAACCAAGCCAAGAATTTCGAGCACGCGTGTTCCTAGAAACTAAAAAGACGCGCGATAAGATAAAGCGAGAGAGAGAGAGAGAGAGAAAAAACAAAGTCAGGTGGAAAGGACGCGAGGGAAAGTAGAGAAGGTCAATAAGCAATCAGACACGACGGCGTAGCGCCGGATACTCCCGCGGAGCTAGCTCTAACAAGTGGCCGTATAGGCCGTCGTTTATTATCCCAACGATCGACTCTTTTTTACCCTGCGTGTACTCGCGTTGTAAGAAAATAGTAAGAGCGAAAGAGAGATAGAGGAACAACAATCGCGCCTTAGAATGGTTGCTCTAGCAGCGGCACGCGAACGAACGAACAAATTGAACTTGAGCTTTTGGTTAGGCTGATTTATTGGGTTATCGGTTAGATATGTCTCTGCATTATCGACGATCAATTTTTTATTTATGAATGTTTTAGCTTTATTTTTTTAATTTTTTTAAAGCTATTTTTTTACTGCACTTGGAATTTAAGAGACTTTTTCGTTTGAATTTATTTTTTAAATTTTATAAATTTTATTACGATAATGAAATGTTGCGATAAAAATTTAGAGTACAATAAAAGTTACCATTGTTTAAAAACAAAAGTTCGAGTTTGCACATTTATACTGCGTCATTTATGTTTTCATAAATTAATCGTAATGAATTCCGCATTTGACGAGACAAAAAAATTATGCTAAAATATTAACCTTTACTGAGTGCCATATAATTAACGATTATATTTATTATGTACTAAACCTTATGAGATTTTGGAAACTGTTTTGTGGCATCCTATAAGGAATCCCGCAACCCATATCTTTTCTTAATGGGATGTGGTTTCTAAGATAACCAACCGAGTTATGTTAATCTAACACATGCGAGCGATCTTAAACAATGTTAAAACAAGTTTGCAAAACAATGAATAACTTTTTTTATTGCAATCGTTACGAGCAAGATAAAAAAATGTTACTTTCTTTTTTTCCATCCAATCTTTATTATAAAATTATTACATATTTTAATTTTTGGCTTCTAATAATTCGTAAGTTTTTAAAACGTATAATAAATTTTTGCTTTATTTACAAAAAGTTTTTCAAATCTTATCAGTTTATTTATTTTTCTTAAAATTCTCTCGATGATCAAAGAAACTTTATCCGTACATGTTATATCTCCCGTATTTTATATATCATAACCATCATCTCATAAATCAAGTTCCCATCAGAGTGAATTATTGGTCGTTGATTTTTCTAGTAGAAAAGAGTCTCTAGAGCCTCATTAAGATCAGTAATCCACAGGTTGCGATGTTCCCTTTGCGAATATGGTTAATCAAACTTATGTATACGAACGTGTATTGTGAAGTACTATAAAAAGTACTATATATTATAGATCGCAGGAAACAAAGGTGGTCAGTTTCATTTATTCTTTTTAATTTTTCTTTGCACGAAATTTAAACATTTTTGACATTTAATTTAAACTTTATGCTAGAAAGAATCACTGGTTTTTTTTTGATACCGCAAAAAACGCGGAAAAATAACGTGGATTCGAGCACACAACTTTTTTCCTTTAGCATACGTATCTTTCCTATGCTATACGAGAATTGAAAATTTTCAAGCAAAGAGATCTGGTCTGAATTTGTTACTTTCACAGAAGGTGAGCTCGAGTCCCTAGCTATTTAATTTAAAACGTTAAAGGAAACATTAACGGCAATTTCTTTTTTCAATCACCCACCCACATACTCGCTCATCGAAGAAATCTCTTCGTTTCTAAATCGCGAGTTAGCGGCGCGTCGCGTATGCATCCATCGCTACATCGTGTACACAGGTTCGTTAGCTCCGTGAGCAAAGAAGACGCTTGTACTCGTGGCTTATCGATCCTTTTTCAGCAAGGGCCGGTTGTGATTTTACCGGCCGCGGGACGGCGAGTTTTGTTATTCAAATTGCCGGTCGCGCGAGCAGAGGGGCTCTCTTGTTCGCTGTGCTGCACTTTCGAAAATTGCCCGAGCGAACGCGCACAAGGAACTCGAGGAGAGAAAGAGAGAGAGAGAGAGAGAGAGAGAGAGAGAGGCAGAGATACAGGCCTGCGTAATTGAATTAATGAGAAAGCGGGATGTATCGATGCCCGTAAAATTGCGTAGGTGAGAGGTCGAATGTGCAAACGCGGTCGCTCTAATTTATTTATCCCCGCGCGAAATTTTCTTTATTTTATTAATGGCGTGATTAAATTTTACGCGGACACGCCGAACGTAAATATTTATCGTCGACGATAATAATTGTATGGTAATATTTTTGTCCTCGCGACGAATAATTAACATAAATTTTGATAAATATATTTCGATTGCGAATGAAAGTTCTATTAATTTATCATTAACAAATGGCGATAAATTTTCGTTTAATTTTTTAACTTTAATATTCCTTTCATGATACCCCGTACACTTGAAATCATTTACAAAGTGTATGTACTTTAAAAAATCGCTCTCGGTATTCTACAGCTGCTGCGCTATAAATTCAGTTTTTCAAACGAAAATATACTGCAGCGTTGTACTGCAGCGCTTAACTAGAGTAGTATAATGCAAACAAAACAAAAGTTCTTTGTATTAACATTAACAAGTAACTGTAAAAGATAACGTTGCTGGATTATGGATTATTTTAAAAATTATTTTGGCAATGTATTTTTAATAAAAAATAATAAGACTCTTAATGCTTATTTATTTATTTTTTAATTAATTAACAAATATATTAACTTTTTTATTAATAATAAATATATAATTTATAAATGCTTGTAAAGTAAATTTTTAAAAATGCAATATAATAAAATAGAGAATCATAAAGCAATGATTTTTATTATGCAATGCCATACATTGATTACACATACAATAAAAAATATAATGTGTATATTAAAAGGAACCAAACAAAAAGTGATTTATGTTTAATAATCTTTTTAGTTTGTTTTACTGTAAAATAATATATCTTAAGATTAATTTCTTACCGAGTCACATTAATCTAGTAAATTCATAAATATTATAATTAAATAAAACATTTATACGAAAGTTAAATAAATGTTTGAAACAGCGTTTAACATTCGAATTTTAATCCATTACATTCCAAAACTATGAGTACTATGAGTTCATGAACTAATTTCGAGCTAATAATTTAGAACCCCATTAAACTTCTTATAAACGTTGATAGATATTGAATAAATTACGATAACTCCTGCATAATTTATCGATCTCTCGTATTCTTCATAATAAACCATCCACTCGGAATTCCTAACAAAAACCGAACCATTATCTATCTTTTCTCTCCTCCCCCCCCCTCTCTCTCTCTCTCTCGAAGATTTGCAGTATTCGCGTCGTAACTGTTCCCACACCAAAAACAACCCGCAAAGAACTTTCACACATATTCGGACATGCATACGAGTTGAAAATCCAGCGTCACAGTGGCGCACTGCGGAGCGTGTATTATCGTCCTCTCTTTCTCTTTCTCTCTCATTCTCTATCTATCTATCTCTTTCTTTCACCGCAACGGACTAATTCACGAAACTAGAGTACAAAGTTGGAAGAGAGCAAAACGACACGAAGGTCATTGCGCGCGACCGGAAAGAAGTTACCTCTTCGTTCTCCCCGCCACTTTTGGCGATCCCTTTTCGTACAGGCACGGTGTTACTATAATTACGCCCTCTGTCGTCAGTTTTATTATTGTCCTAGCTAGCGTTGTAATGCTTCCTTTGTTGGGAAGAATAAAGTACGCGACTCGATCGCCTTTTTTTTCTCTCCTTTCCGACTTTTCGAGGAAAGGATCTTTTTTTGAGGATTTCACATGATACGTAGTGTTTAACACGTGCATAGCTCTTCGAGAACGTTTATTTGTTTCTTTTTTTTTTTTATCACTTATGCTTTTTCAGTGAGATTAAAGAGCGAGCTTAGGAGCTACGCATTTTTTATTGGATTCAAGAAAATTTGACTTTGTAATTTTACGCGAGTTCTTTATTGCTTGATGATTTAAAAAAAAAAAAATTAATAAAGTTGATTTGATTTATTGTAACTCTCACTGAAGATGAATTTTTATCTTTTTTATCGACTTTATATTTTTAGATTTTAAAAAATTTTTGTACGAATGGTAAACGTTTATGAAAAAAATTGTTCCTAATTAAAAATTTTCGGGATAATTTCAATTAAAAGTATATTTAACGCATCTATACCCTGTATAAATAATTGTGTTTACGATACCGAACGCTTAATTTATACATAAAGTTAGAAACTTTAAATATAATGCCATCAAATTTTAATAAGAAAACTCATCAAACTCGTCGAAAACGAATTAATCAAACTTTTTGCCAACTTTATATCAACTAATAATTTTTCACGTGAATTCGTCCTTCAAACTTTAATTCAAATATCATTACGCATAAACACGCGGCTTTTACACATTATCCGTTCAACCATCGAATGACGTAATGCCAGCGCGATCGATCGATTCATCGCGACGTTACAATTATTTTCACCGCACATCGTACGTGCGCCCCGTCGTTAAAGAAATTTTATTCGACCCGCACGGCTTTTAATAAAAATCCCGCGGTGCACTCTATAATCCCATCGACGAAAACGAAGCTTTGTGTGTATAATCGAGGGTTATAAGCGCGAGAAAGCTCTCGTACCTCTCTCTCTCTCTCTCTCTCTCTTTCTCTCTCTTTCTCTCTCTCGAGGATATAGCTCGAGTAAATCTACCCTTCTGCAAGCGTATATATATACCGATCGTGAAATGAAACAAAAAAAAAAAAAAAAAGAAAGCCCTTAACGCGAGTATAAGAAACAGTCGAGAGAAGAGCAAACTGGGAAATAACGTATGCGAGCGAGAAGTCGGAATGAAAAAAAGAAGAAAAAACAAAAGATAACGGGACCGACATATAAATCGAGGCCTTTATTTATACCATCTTTTTTTCTTCTCTCGCGTAACTCGACGATATCACGAGGCTATTATAGGTGGAACTGGTAATTTTGCTCTTTTCCTTTTTCTTCTACTTTTCTTTCGTTCTCTCCCTCTCTTTCTCTCTCTCTCTCTTATTTTTTTTTTTTTTTTTTGCTTCTTCAGTCGGACTATTCTTTGGACGAAGGGATTCCAGAAAATAATGTTTCATGAGAGGATATTTCATAGCGGTTACTTTTTTAAATTGTACAAATTATGGGCTTCAAGGGATTCCGAAGTTAGGCTTTTTCTCTGTATAACGAATGTATTATTATGAAAAGAATGAGAATATATTAGTGTGATAATAATAAATGTAAATTATTTGTTATGATTATTGAGAACCTTACTGTCTGAATATAGCTGTGAAAATTCGATATAAACAGTGTAGGAGAAATATTCGTTATTAATATTTCACTAGTTAAGAAATACACTTATACGTGCTAAGATAATACTATTAAATATTGAAACATCGGATAAACAACATTTTCACATTTACTGAAAATACAAATTAATTATTATCACAAGAATATTGAAATTTTAATACAAAATAATGTTTAGTAATAGCTATACTCATAAATATTGTACAAATAAGAAGTATAAACTGAAATTTTTCATATAAACAATTATAAGTTGTAAATATCGATAGGACAAAGATATTCGATGATTACAAAAAATTTCAGTCGCAATATGAATATTATATAATTTTTACGCTACGAAAAAATAATTTGATCATTTATTCACTTTAACAAAACTAACTGTAAACGTAATTAAAATTAATTATTAAATTGACATATCTATAATGTACTAACTAGGATGAGTTGAACATACCGAGGGCAATGTGTAATTTTTCCTCTCTTACTGTAATTAACCAAGTATAATTGATTTTTCTCAACTTTACTTTGTAGAAATTAGGTCATTTTTTTTTTTTTTTTTTCTTTTAATACAGTTTACATGTTGGTATGAATAAGATTAAAAATCAAAGTATTATCACAAATATTTCCATAAGGGTAATCAATTTTTGTCAATATTAAAAACAATAAAGAATAGTTTTAATGCAACAACAACAAAAAATAGTAAATTTAAATAAATTCTTTTATTGTAGGATTCAAACTAAACTAAAGCGATAAACAAGAACATCGAAGGATTTTTCGTTATTGAAATTGTATTGTATTGAATATATATATAAAAATTAAATATTTTTAATATGAATAGAGAGTTACGTCTAAGGAAAAAAAATAAGTAAACAATTTGTTTTTCTATCCTATTGAATTTATCAAAAGAGCAACTTTCCGTACAAAAACATTTTAATAAACTTAGATACGCAGAAACGAAGTCACATTCAAAATCATGCCATTACCAAGAACTACCGATACGTATGCGTCGTAAAAGTGAACGATAAAAAAAAAAAAAAAAAAAAAAATATAAACATTGTGCACCGGTGTGAGTAATGCGCAATCGATGTTTACACACGATGCATATTCGCATCGTTTTTGTGCTCGTAACAAACAGCGATGCTTTGCATGCCGCTGTGGTGAGAATACAATCGTATGTCCTACTGTGTTACAAAGAGAGAGAGAGAGAGAGAGAGAGAGAGAGCGATACATGGGTATGTGTCGAAGAGACAAGCGATAACGGCTTTTGAATGGCCGCGGCGTCGCGTGAGTTCTCACATTTTTAAATAGATACGGCGCGTCGACTACGACGACGACAATGACGGCGACTATTGAAGTCTCGCGGACTTTATTTATAGCTGACGTATCGAAGTATAATGGTAAAAAGGGTCAAAGCGACGCGTAAGCTGCGAGGTACTGTCACTGCCCGGTTACTCTCTCTCTCTCTCTCTCTCTCTCTCTCTCTCTCTTCGACTGTATATCTCTATGGAGAAAGAATAGATGGAGAAAATAAAGAGAGTATGAAAAAAGAAAGGAAAAAATGAAAGCTCCCGAATGAAAAATAAAAGATGACGAGTTGAGCTACTCTTTTATTTTTTTGCTTTTTGTTGTATGTAGATAGCATGGTGAGCGTTGAGCTGTTAAGAAATTTTATTCATACCGAGCAGTTTATTATTTATGCTTATTTGTAAAATTTTGTTTTATTTCAATAAATCATATATGCATAAATAATAATAATGTTAGCAATTTTGTAAAACATTTATTTTATGTTTGAAAATTTTTCATGGAATTTCAAAATATTGAACAAAAAATTAATATTGTTCAACAATCCAAGTTCGATGTAACTTTAAGCTTTATCGATAGATGAAAATTTTTATTCAAACAAACCCAGAGCTTTTCAGTTTATATTTTATGAAAAAAAAGTTTAAAAAAAAAAAATCACAAAAGATCAATCCACGTAAATATTTTTCAAATCGTTGCCAAATTTTACAAAACGTTCGATTTTACTCAACGTTCGTCCAAACGTTTATCCGGAAAAAGGAAAAAAAGCGCGCAAGAGAGGTATTTTGTACAAGATCGCTTTTACAAATTCAAATAATCGCGCGCAAAAAGTATAAGCTCAGTAGCAGATAGCCTAAGCAAGCGCCGAGTAGTACTGAAATTTATACCGAGCCAACAATCTTTCTTTCTCTCTCGCTCACAAATCTATATTTGTTCCGGCGCAAACCACGTCACGACCAGAGCGAAAACGCGAGAGAGAGAGAGAGAGAGAGAGAAAATGTGACGATGCAAGAGAGGAAGGAAGGTGAAATCGAATTTTTCGATAAGAAGAAACCAACATCTGCGTTTGAAACATACACGTGATTATGTGAGAATTTTTTTTTTTTTTCGACCGTTACTGGACTTGCAAGATCTATATCACGTATACTTTATAAATACTATATAAATAAAATAACATAAAGTTGATAATTCTTTTGAATTTATAAAATTTTTCTATATTTTCGCTTTAATTTCTATATTTCTCACATAAAATAAAGAGGTAATTTAGGAGAAAGAACAATAAAAAAGTGAACAAAGCTTTAAGAAATATCATTGTTCCCAAAACAAAAAAAAAAAAGAACAAAACTTACTCCCTTTCAAGATTCTCTAAAAAGCGTCGTGTGTTTCTCAAAAGAAGAAAAAAGAGAGAGTAAAAAAGAGAAAGAAAGAAAGAGAGAGAGAGAGAGAGAGAGAGAGAGGCTCCTTTCTTCACCTTCCGAGCGTCTGCGAGTTTTCCACGAATATTCCTCGTCTAGCTCGCCGTTACTTTTTCTTTTTTTATTTTTTTTTTTTTACATTCTCTCTATTCCTCGCGTTCGTAACGCGCGTGCGTAACCGCCGAGCTGGAAGTACATGCCCGTCGAGCTGTCAAAATTCCCTCCGGCATAGGCGTTACGAACTTACACAAGATTTCCTCCCTTCTTTTCTTCCTTTTGCTCGAGGGCTTACAAAGCGAAATGGAGAGAGGGACAGAGAGAGAGAGAGCATATAGGAAAGTATGTATACGAGCGATAATTATTGTGCCGAGTCGGTGCACGCCGTTAATTCCCGCCGCGTGTTGGGTGCGAAACGGCGCATGGCTTTTGGGGTGGCCCTCTTGAAAAGTCGGCATATAAAATGAGAAGATGGAAGACGACGAGAGAAGCTTGCAGAGGACGAGGAGAAGTTACGAGTTAAAAGAAAATTGCACGATGAATTACGCTTTTGCTTCATGGAACTTTAATAATCGAGGAAAAGAGGGAAAAGCTGCATTTTTTTGTAATGCGTTTTGGAGTGTTAAAACTCGGAGATGGGATTATTTACTAAAACGCATCTCTTTCACTTTCGGATAATAATTAAGCTAATGCGATAATTGTAAAATCATTATACTTTTAAAGGTTTTATCGTTATCGGGTAATCGATTTATTTTGATGTGATATTACGAATATTGATAAAATTACGTTGAGAGGATACGGTATACTGAATATCGACAATTTTCCTTCTGTATTACGATATAGTTATTATTAGTTTTTAATTTTTATTATGTCTACATTTTTAATGTCTATAACTATTTGAAATTTTTAATGTTATCTTGAGATTTTTAGTAGTACACAGGTTAAAACTTTGTTGTTCTATTTTTCAAAATTCATATCTATAGCTAAAGTTTTAAATATGAAAAATTATAAAATTAAAAACAATACCTTTTTTGCCATACATATATTTTAAGTAACAAAATTATACCTTGATTTGAAAAATCTCAATTTTTGTAGAATTTAAATATTTTCTTTAAATAAATTATAGAAATTATTCAATAATTATATATTGATATTTGTAGATAATTTATTACTTGGAAGTCCAAGACAGATATAATTACAAAGAATAAAATTGTTACATAATTCGACTGCTAAAATATTTTTTAATTTTTAAATATAATAATATATTTTTAATATTATTTAAATTACATAATTTACTACAAAATTATTTCATAATACAATTGTTTAAAAAAAAAAAAAATTCTCTGTTTTCCATCTACTGAGAAAAAATTTTTAAATTTGTTACAGTTCTTTACTGAAGTGATGATATATTTTGATAAAAAGGCCGACACGTATAAGCAAGTGTTGTTCCTCAATTAAGAAGAAACCTTTTTTTTATCACTTGAGAGACTTACGTAAGAAGCCTTAAAAGCATATATTTCATTATAAATTTAATATGCATTAATAATTCTATAAAAAAAAAAAATTTGCATTATGATTTTTTATAATTATTATAATAAATAATTTTTTTTTTTTTATTTTAATTTTTAGCATTACTTCGTCTTAATAATAATGCTACTTATTTTATAAATCTATCACGACAATAAATATCAAATAGGATATTCAATTAGTTCGAATTGAATATTAATTTAAAATTAGGTTCAATAATAATAATGTCAATAATGCTTTAGTAAAGCCAATAATTAATTTTGCTTCGAAATCAAACGCTTTACAGGTGTATCAACATTTATTTAAAATAATTTTCACGTCAATACTGTAGACTCTTTAGTTCATATATCACAAGAACATATACATATATACAATCTGTATGTTAAGAAAAAAAAAAAAAAAAAAAAAAAAAAAAGTAAAATACATCATCGATTCCAGATACAGTGACGTCAATATAGACGCTGCATTTTTTCACTAATAAAAAAGTACTTCGACGACTGAGTAAAGGAATTGGGAGGATGCATCAATAATAAAATGCTTCAACTTTAATTGACTATACGGCGTATCTAACTAAATTTAATAAACGAAAAATCTGATTAAATTTATTAATGAAATTGAAAGAAATTCATAAAAATGTATTTTCGCTTAAATTAAGTTTTAACCTAATTAATGAATTACTTAATTAAGATAAATAATTAATGTCAGAATATTCACAATTCCATTTTAATATTATTATTATCATTCTTGTAATCACGATATTAAAAATTTCATTATCATCTACCCTAATTTCTATAATAAAAATACTCACACAAATAAACTTAAAAGCTTAAAGTCATTCAACAAAGTTTATTACGCATCGCAATTTAGTGCACCGTATTTTATTCCGCGAATGCTAAAAAGTTCAAAGTGATTTCTGAAAAAAGGGTGTATTTCAGCTCAAGAATCGCACTCGTAATGATCTCGCATACATAGTGAATGACGAGTAAGTAGCATCTGACAGGCACGATGATTCAACAAGTAAGCTGTTGTCGACGGCCACAAAACAATCCCAAGTGCAAAGAAGAAAACACAGAGTGAAGATTTAAAAAAAAGGCGAAGAGAAAAAGAGAAAGATAAAGAGAGAAGCACGTGCATATGACAATGTTGTGTAAAATGCCAGAATGAAGGGAGAAGGTAGGGTGATCAACGAGCTTTCTCATGTGTATTTACAAGAAAAAAGAAAATCACCGAATGCGGGCGAAGAATAATCCATACCGTTACGCCACGAAATAAAGAAAATGTATACAAATAGAGAAAGACAGGAGAGAGAGAGAGAGAGAGAGAGAGAGAAAGAGAGAGAGAGAGAAATATAAAATGAAAAATGAAGCAAAAAAAAAGAAAAAAAGTCAACAGCGATGAGAGAAAAAAATAAAACGGAAAAAGCCGGAAAAACATGCTATTTCGGTATATATACGTACACAAGCACATATATATATCTATGAGCGTGCCGGTACCGAAAGGAGGTGTGGTTAGGTCGCCCGTCACATTCATCTCTTTCCTTCCCGTGGACTTTCGATCGGCCATCGGCCAAACTTACATTCGACTTCTCTTTTCCACTCGTAGGAGACGCCGAGCTGTGCGTCTCTGTGGGCCACACGCACGCGTCCTACATTGTACACAAATGCACGCATACACATAACACACATATCGCATGACGCATCGTTCTTTTTCTCCCTCGACCTGTATATATATATATATATATATATATATATATATACAGGATTAACATGTGTGTATGCTTCAGTGCTTCTGCGTGCGTGTGTATATTAACGAATGAGACCGCGGAAGAGAAATATAGAAAAAAAAAAAAAAATAAAAAATAATAAAAGAAGGGTTGTGCTACATACACGTACACACGCTCACGGATACACACTCGCGCATTTTATACACGATACAACACACTACACGTGAGAGAGCTTTATCGCGTCGTTCGTTCTTTCGTTTTTTTTTTCTTTTCTTATTCATTTCCTTTTTTAAAATTATTATTTTTTTTTTTTTTTTTCATCTTCCATTCGTTCTTTTTTAAGAAACACTCTGCGAGTGAAAATAACACACAGCCGTGCGCTTTTATTTTTTATTTTGGCTCTCGGTGCGTAAGCTTGCGTGGTGCTTAAAGTATACAGCAGTGGTAGTGGTGATAGTAGTAGTAGCATTAGCGGTAGAAGAAGAAGAAGAAGAAGAAGAGGTGAAGAGACAGTAAATATGTGCTCGGTGATGTGAGTACATTAACGGTGCTTCGCTTAAAATTAACGTTACACGGAAGCGGCTTCGAATTTTTCACGATGTATATTACGTATGTGTACGTACAGATAGGCAATTACAAATGTATATAAATATATAAATATATATATATATATATATATACACATATATTCATGTGTTTGTGTGTTTATGCGTGTGAGACTTACCTTCGAAACGAGCGGTAGAACCGCCTGTTCAATGCTACGACTTTTAAAGTCTAGGGTGGCCGGGTCCACGGGTTCGGCGGTGGTGGCGGCTGCTGCTGCTGCTGCTACGGCAGTAGCCGTGGCTACGGATGATGCGGCGTCAGCGTCAACGGGTGGTGTCGCCATTATAATATTATGTGTATTTTTTCCTTAACCCAGAGGAAGAGGCCCGTGTCACGCGCGCGCGCTCTCTCTTTATCTTCGCCGCCGCTGTTACTGCTGATTCTCCCGTACCCGTGGACGGCGCGTGTCGGATAGAGCGCAAGAGAGACGGAATATGTTAGAAAGATAGAAAGAAAGAGATAGAGAGAGAGAGAAACAGATAGTCAGATAGTACATAAAAGAGTGAAAGAGAGAGAGAGAGAGAGAGAGAGAGAGGGAGAGAGAGAGCCACACAACAAAAACACGCACACACAACGCGCGGACTCTCCTCCACGGTGAGCGACTCTCTCTCGGCGTGCTGCTCAAAGGCTCTCGCGCTCTCTCTCCGCCTCGTTCTCGAGCGAGGAGGGTTCGTTGCACCCCCTCCTCCTCCTATGCCTCCTTCTTCTCTGGCCTCCCCCCCTCCCCCACTACAACGCTGCTAACTATCTTCTCTCTATTTCACTAAGACGTGCGTGCGTGCGTGCGTGCGTGCGGCTGCTGCTGCTGTTCTCCCTTGCGTGTATGCACCTATAAGCGCCGCCGCCGCTCGCGCGCGCGTGTGTGTTCGTGTGTTTTCTTTCTTTTTATCGTACGCGCGCGCGAGAGAGAAAAAGAGACAGAGTACGAGGCGCCACGACGACGACGACGACGACGACGGCTACGACGACGGCGGCATCGGCGGCTCGGTCTTTCGAGCGCAGAGGCTTGCGCACGCGACACCGGCTTCGGACTGCGGGCGATCCACGCGGAAGATGCGAGAAGCTTGTCGTCGCGACGCCCGGCGTCGGAGTGACCCCCAGCGCCGGGAGATGCTGACATCTGATGGAAGAACTTTTAAAATGGGCGTGGGTTTAACGCTCCGAAGGTAAACGCTACGTAACGATTATTGTGAGTCTGGCAACGAATGAGATAAGACTGACACGAAAAATAAAGTAAATCCTGTCTTAAAAATAAATCTACAATTGCCTGTATTGATCTACTGTTCACTCGTCTGAATTTCCATTGAAAATAGTCTTGTCTACTTTATCTAATATATGCACAAAGTAGTGTTTTTGGTCTTACCGTACGCAACTGTATCTACTTATTTGCGATTAAAAAACGCACATAACATTCTGTACTATGCGTCTTCATTTGAATTTAATAGGATTATTATCATAACTAGCAAATTTATTATTTTTTTAAACGATGAAAACAGTTATGAAGAAAAATGTGTTGAAATAATTAATTATATTATAATTAATTGAAATTCATATTCAATTTATGCATAAGAAAACTAGTCGAGGAATAAGCATTATATTAATTTAGAAAATATGATAAAGATTGCATTAATTCAAATGATAAATAAATTTTAATTTTATATAATTATGGAAAGGTTTAAGGTAATAATTTATAAATAATAGTAAAAACATTTTCTGATTCATAGAATGTTTTTATATATTTGTAATACCATAACGATAACGATTTTTTTCACAAAATGTAACGATTTCTTTTAAAATACTGGTATTAAAATAATTTAATCAACAATAAAAACTAACAATTAACATCAAAAGGTAACATTTTCCATATAATTTTCTTATTATTTTTTTTTTCTCGGTTACAAGAACGCTAATAAAGTAAATTTATAATCCAAATTTCAATCATTGCGGTTTATTTTTTGGTTCCAAAAGTCTTTCTAACTGCTTTCCTACGAAAGTGAAATGTAAATTCTATTGGTCTTGTTCATAAAAGTTATAAATTAGATATAGGCTAGATGTTATAAAGTTTTCAAAGATAAATATATATCTAAAGCCAAGTTGTAATTTTTATGAATAAGGCCATGTATCTATAATAATAACTTTAACTAATAACGAACACAATATTCTTGTTTCTAATGAAGTGATCGCTTATCGCGATGTTATGTTTAGATCGAAAATGACTAGTACTAAACATGCGCACGTTAATTATTTTATTAATTCCACTTCAATTATTATTCGTATTAATTTTATAACACGATTCACATTATTTTTAAAGATTTTCTAAGTGAAAATATTTTTTGCTTCCTTTTTTTTTGTTTTTTTCTTTTGGTTTCAAAATTAAATTTTTGTAACAATCACAGTTAACTGCCAAATGAACACAGCTTATTTTATTGAACGATAGCAACAAAACGTTTTCACTGAGAAAAGGGTAATTCCATTTAAAAGTAGATTGCCAAAAGTTTCCAAGGCAATAAATCGTAATCTAAAATTTTTGTCAAACATAACATATTTTTCTAACGAAGACGATCGTAAACTTTTTCCTCCTAATTTGTTCTAAGTAAGAACGTAATTCATCTAATCTTTGTAAAACAAAATTATTATGATAAAATTTATGGAAAGGAACGAACTTTTTTCAAATCGATAAAATTGCCCATCTACTTTCTATTAACGGTGATTTTTCCATTGTTTACGTTAGGTGCCAGTGGCGCCCTCCTTTTAACGTGCTTCCCAGGAACTTTGTCTTTGGCGATGGAAACGCCGTTGCACGCCATCCCGCCTTTTCTCTTACGCAATGACTCGGTGGGCAAATATTCGGTAGGCCTCAGTAGTTTACGGAAATTGTACGGCCCGTTGATGTCCTCGACGTCGTTGTGTGGCTGCTTTACGGAGTTTAATTTATTATTATCCTCGTTCGTCTTCGTTACGGTGGGCCTCAGAAACTTCCTTAAATCGGGAGTTATTCCTATGGTATCGTTGATGGATTTCACCGCTAGGGTTGGTCTGCTATTGATGAGATTACGCGCGACGATTGGCCTTTGACGATTTTTGTCGAGGAAGCCATTACTGATGTTATGATTAATGATTTTATTATTGTTGTTAGTTATTTTGTTATTGTTATTGTTGTTAATTATATTGTTCTCTTGACTACTGATCTGATCGACCAGTTTAGTCTTCGGCAATCGACTAAGCTCGTTTTTATGCACGCCGTTATTGTTATTATTTGGCTTTTGCTGCATGAGCTGCTTAACTTTATCATATTGCTGTGGTTGCTGTCGATTGTTAGCAAAACCGTTTATCACGTTTGATTTAATGTTCAACCCGTCGATTTTGAAGCCAGCTCTGACTCGTATGCCAGTTGAAGGGTTGATATACGAAATGCCGTTGACGATGGGCAGTTGATGCTTGCTGGCTGGTCTATTGTCTGGCGAGGATCGCATGTTGCAACGCAGGTCATTAGTCCTTGAACTGTTGAAATAGTTGATCGTTAAAATTGTTAAAATTTTAAAATATATTTTGATATAAGCTAAACATTGATCACTATGTGTTTACTGAGTTAATATGCAGACAGAAAAAATATTTATGAAATGCTGTATTTTTACAATTATATATTTAAAAATGAAAGGAGTCGAATTATGGTATAAAGATATTAGATAATAAAATAAAAATGATTTTGCTTTGATCAATAAATACAGAGATGCTGTGAGTGATAGAAGAAAGAAAATAAGGTAACAAAAAAATTAAATGTTGAATTACTTTTATATTTTACCGAAATGTATCTAACAAATTGATATCATAAAATATGAAATAAATGGTAGCATGCTTTCTCTGTTTATATAATAGGGGTTAAAGTTAAGATAAGTTGTACCTGAAAGTTTGCCATGATACCCCTGATCAAGCAAAATAAAGTTAATAAAAAATTAGTGTTGTATTCATGTCTAATAAAGCTAAAAATATTTGTGAATTTTCATTAAAATTCATTCACAAATTAAAAAGAATCATTTGAGGTAGTCTTTGCTCTTACATTTTTAAGTAACCTTTTCTTATATTATAATACTATTACTTCATTTATAAATACAGTATACAATTTTATTTCACAAATACAACACCAGCTAATCGAAATTTTTTATTATTTGCGTATATTCCAAGATAATAAGTGCATTTTTTATGGTTATTTATTCGTTCTATTTATTGTTAACACTGTGACTGTATAATATTAAAATATCAAACATAAAATAAAATTGTATATATTAACGTGGAAAAACCATTAGATAAATAAGAAAGATTGTCCGATAACCATGCAAGGACTACCTTAATGCTCTACAACATTTATTGCACATGCATAAATCACAATACATAAGATGAGAATAGAAAAGTGTTGCTTACTTGATCGATGTCGTCGGGGTATCCGCTGCTTCGCTCTCGGCTGGATTTCTCAAAGCTTTGTGCCAAATGTCTGAGAGTTGTTGATCCGGGGCAACTGTATAATCGCCATGAGCTTGAAGACGATCCCTCCTCTCCGCATTCATTTCCACTATCTGACCCATGCGATTCCTGCAATTTGGATGTCAATTTTTTCACCAACTCTTTTGCTTCTTATTTACCATTAATAACTACCGCCAAGTCAATGAAATAGATTCTACACTATTTAAAAATATTAATTTCTACATTTTATTCACTTATTTCATAGATTCATTGATTCGCGAAAAAAAAATTTTCAATCATTTTTTTAAACACTTAGCACAATTTACAGACGATACCGATAGTTTTCATTTACTTGGCTTTTTCTTCAAAACTACAAGCAAGAATGCATAAAATAAAACCGTAAGTCGAAGAATCAGAATAATTAAGGAATAGCGCCTCACTATTTTCTTTATTTTTTTCAATTCTACTTTAAGTAGATTTATGCAGGATTCGCAATTGATAACCTAAACAAATGATCCATTAATGACAAGGTAACGTGAAACGTTACAATGAAATGGAAGATAATACATGCTGTAACTAGCTCGCACTCTATAGTATAATCTAATATCATAAACTGTTCTAGATTGAATTCAAACGCCTGTAAGAACCGTGGAGTTGTACCTCGACGATGGTTGAAGGTCATTTTCTAGCAGTGTCAACGGTGAGTCCCAGCCAGCTTCTTCTTCTTCGAAGTCTGAACCACTTCCGATGCGAGTGCCAAAATCACAGTAAAATTTGGCATTCAAATTTCAATTTGTTCCTTTTTTTTATTATTATTATTTTTTATTCTTTTATTTTTTATGATTCTTACTCTTTTATTTGTATTAATCATAAACAACTTTAACGATATATGGTCGGTACTTACCTGCTCATTTCTTCCTTGAGGTCCCGATAATATCTAACGGTTTCTTCTGCCTCGGGTTGATTACCATTGCGGTATTGTAAGATTTGCTGAGCCATTTTGAAACCTTCTGGTCTTACGTAATCCGCTGGTACGTCTTCGATTGCACTAAGAGGAATGCCGGCCTTATTGCGACGCAAGTACTTGTGAACTTCTTGATTTTTCATGTGCACCTAAATAATAAATGTAAATAATTATTTTATATACTATATTATAACACATTATGAGTTGTAGTAATTTTGAACTACTAACAGTCTGTGCAAAATTAATAAGTTCTGCCTGTCTTAATTTCGGGTGAATCGGATCTTTTGCCGGTACTTTTTTTCGCACTCGTTCTTCCGTCTTATACCATCTCCTGATGATTAGCGCTGCATCGTCGTTCTTTAATCCTTCCCGCAGTAACGCTTGATGCGCTTCCTTTTTATCATCGTAATCGTTCAAAATCCTTTTGTATCGTTCTTCCAATTCGTAACCAAATTTCTTACGAATTGTGTAGCCTCTGAAATGACTTTGAATGATAACTGCAGCGTCGTCCACATTTTTATTATTTCCATCGTCATCCAATGAAGGTTCCTTTGATAATTCTTTACTTGCTTCATCTAAAAGTTTATTTTTTTTTTATTTTATCGGAGTATATTAAATTAATACGGCGAAAAAAAAATATTAAATAATGAATTACCAGCAGCTTTTTGCATTTCCGCGATTTCAAGATTTTTTTGTTTTATAGCTTCAATCGCGTGTTTTCTTGCCAACCATCTACGAATGTGACGTTGCAAGGTTACCACAGATACTGCCAATTGCCATTTTTCCCTCTTGAAGCGAATCTTAGCAAGCCAACGACGCACGCACGCTTGTACCATGACGATTTTCTTCAGTTGTTCCTCGTATTGTTTCGAAAGAAATTCGACGTGATAATATTTAAGGAATACTTTGGTGCGACCAAGCGCCCAGCCATCCATTCTTAAACGTACGAGCAATAAGCGACAATTGTCGCGATTTGCTATTACGCGCTCATCCCAACTGAAGGCGAGGAAGCAGTATCTAACGTAATAATTTATTTGTTAATGTGTATTAGGAAAAAAAATAGTGATTCGAAATTTTTTTATTTAAACTTGAATTTACCTCTTGAGAAACTCATTGAATGGTATTCGATGAGAAAATCCGTTTTGTCTGATGCGAATCGTCTCGAGAACACCAGTATACCTAAGCTGTTTAATGACTTTTTCTTTATCAAAGAATTTCGGACTTCTATTATCATTTGGTTTGATACACCTGACAAATTGTGGCGAGCCGGAGACCATTTTTTGAAGCAAGTCCATCAGCGAGTATCTGAAATACGTTGCTACGGTTTGTTGAGCACGAGATTGTGACGCCAAGCCTCGACTTGAGTATCGTTCCTTCAAAAAGAAAAATTATTTACGTTAAAAAAAAAAAAAAAAAAAAAAAAAATCCGTTAAGTAAATAATGTATAGAAAAAATAAATAATTTTATTAACGGTACCCTTGTACTCTGTCCAGAAGACGACCTCTTGGAATCGGTGTCGCATATAGCAGAGTAGAGGTTGCCAGTTTTCGTGATCGGACACTGGAACAGGAATCGGACCATGTCGAACTGAGATTGACGCACGAGTTGTATCACCTCCGGCGGCAGGAAGTTTCTATTCTTTTCGAGAAAGCCGTCAGCCTGATAGACGACTCTTCCGGCAAAGTGATGAATGGCAAAGCACACCGCATCCGACTTTGGTCGTACGTAGAATTTAGATTTTATATTGTTGTGGAATTTTTCTATAATTAAGAATCGATGTATAATATAAATATAATTTTTATCTTTTCAATAAATTGTTATGAATTATCCAACATGAAAATAAATTACGAGATACATTTTCAATTAAATTTAAGTAATTAAGAAAAAAACAGTTTAAATCATTATATTTAGTATAAAAATAATCATTATAATTAATGTTTCGTAGACAACTGAAGAAATCTTAAAAAAATGTAAAGTAAAAGTAAATTAAGTAGAATAAAATTTTTACCGATCAAAGATTTATCATTGGCTCTGGGAAATCGGCTTTCTTCATCTAATAAAGCAAGCAACCCCATAGGTTTGCTTAACAACATATCTAATACGGGCCTGTTATCCGAAAATTCAACCAAATCAACGGGTATGCCTTCAGCCATGTACTCCTGCTGTTCCCATGTAAATATATGTTGATTGAAGTAATATTGAATTTGCTCGTTGGCTATATTGATACAAAGCTGCTCAAACGAATTCTTCGGGAAATTCTCGAAGCCGAAGATGTCGAGCAGTCCAATGGACAGAGGTTCGTAATTGGGCGAACGATTAAAACTGAGAAGACAATTTATCTGATTGACCATCCAGTCAAAAAGCCGACCATATAGACCTTTGGCCATCGCATCGCGAGCGGCGCAAGCTTCAACTACAGTATTGTTCCGGGTAATGGTTTCTCCTCGAGTTACAACTGAGTTAGAAGTTAGTGCTTCTACAAGATCCTCTGGTTCAATACCGAGAAGCTTCGACACTGTAAGTAATAATAAAGATAAACCAATTCAATATTTAATTAAAAATTGAATAAAATACTTCAAAAATCTATTTTTTTCTCAATTTTAACTCTGTAGTACTATACACCTAGTTCAATTCTTTTTAAAATTACCTCGTAAAACGGGCTCATTGTCAACGACTCCACTTTTATTGTCGGTATTATCCTCAGAGGCGATCTCGGTGAATTCAATATCGCCGAGATGCAGAATTGCGGCAAGAACGCTGTAGACCGCGTCGACCTCGGCCTCTTGGAAACCGAGAACTTTGAAACCGATCTTGAGCTGCTGGAATTTGTCGATATTAGTCTGAGAAATATCGGCATTAGATGCAAGGTAATGATGTTTCATTCGCATATCTGGACTAAGGTAAAACTCTTCAAGGCGACCGTCGGCTTCTAATCCATCGTACATGTAGTAGAATATGTGAAAGTTTTTTTCTTCTCTAAAATATTAAAAATTTAATATTTCATTAAAATTTTCTTTTGAAAAATATAAGTTAATATTGTTTTTAAAATTTATATTTCAACTGAATAAAAATTAAATTGATTTATCGAAATATACTTGAGTAGTTGCTTAAGTGTTTTTATTTTAAAGAATAATCTATTCTTTCTTTCTAAATTTTTCAATTTCAGCCTGAAAATAAAAATCAAATAAGACACTTACTCTGCTTGAGCGACCACGCGAGACTGTTCAAGCAGGTAGACAGCGATCCTGGCACCGGTGACTTTTCCGCCTCGAGTCATCGTAAGATCGAGATACTTGCCGAACCGCGAAGAATTAGCATTGATACCGGTTGTTGCGTTACCGAAGGCCTCCATGATCGGATTGATTTGCAGTATGCGCTCTTCGAGATTACGATTTGGGGCTTTGCTAAGATAAACAAGCTGTTTCAGCAGCAAATTCGCCGATTCGGTTTTACCCGCGCCCGATTCGCCGCTTATTACGATTGCTTGGTTTTGGCGCTGATGAAGTAGCGCCTGGTAAGCTGCATCCGCGACTGCGAATATGTGCGGCGGATTGTCCGAACGTGCTTGACCCTTGTAGCGTCTTTGTTCCTGTTAAATATAGATAAATATTTCGTTGAATATTGATTTGATTATTATACGAATAATGAATAGTACACATATAATTACGATAATATTTTTAATTTTTACATTATAAAGTTTTACAATAGTTTGAATAATGTATGAAAAATATCGTTAAAAAAAAATATTAATACTAACTAATCCTGTATAAAGTCCAAGATTTGTAAAAGGGTTCACTGCTACAAGAATATCTCCAATATAAGTATATATCTGCGATCTTTCGTAACGATTTTGTAGTTGATCGACAATTGCATCCTCCGATAGCATATCCAATGCTGCTAAATCGTCCATGTACATTTTTTCAGGCCTAGCTTTACGATCGGTCTTTAATTTTCCATGCTTCGTAGTGACTTCTGGTTGTCGTTGAACGCGTCCATCGCATCTAAATATTTAAGATGTTTTTTAAAATAATGTATATCATTTTTTTGCAAACGAATGCTACCATTTACAAATCTCTCAGGCGCTAAGAGTTTTTATATTTCATACCTCTGTCTCCGAATCTCTTCCTGTAATTGCGACCTAATATCTTCCATTTTGTCCTCAACGTTGAGTAGCAAAGGATGATCTTTAAGTTCGCAAGCATAGGGACGATGTTCGAGATCCTTCACCAGACACTCGGCGATAAAATCGTTCAGCTCGGGTACATGAAAATCTGGGTTTTTTAGTGCTGGCGGTGGATTACGGGGAATTTGAAAGAGCGCGCGCATTGGATGAAGTTCCGAGAGCGGTGGATCACCTTCGGTAAGTTCTATAGCCGTAATACCAACCGACCAAACGTCGCAACGAGAATCGTAAGAAGAGTCTAGCTGTTGTTCGCATGCTATCACCTGAAAACATGCGATTTCCGCGATCTAAGATTAGGGTGATGACTTTTATCTTTAAAATTATTTATGTTTATGAAAAATTTTATATTAATATATAAAATGAAAAATTTATATTAATATATAATATGAAAAATTTTATATTAATATGTAAAATTTTTAATATATATATATTTTATATTAATAATATAGAAATAATTTTTTTACGAAGTGAGTTTGTTATTTTTTAAATAAATTAATTTCTAGTTTGTCGCCGTAACAGCGATATGAATTAAATATATGTATATTATATAAAGTGTTAAATTTAATCTTTGTTAATTTGTTGTTTGAAGGAAACGAAGAAAAAAGAATATTGAATTATAGCGTTGCAGTGTATGTAGGTCATTGCCAATGTGCGACTATTAGTTGGGTGTCGTTTAATTTAATTTAACTTATCAGAGTTAGAGTTAAGACGGAACCTTTAAGAACTATAGCTATAATATAACCTTGCACAGGATTTAAAAATGAACAATGCGTAAGTGGATTATTATTATGATAAATTGTTTAATATTTTGAATCGAAATTATATTATGAATCACTAACAAAAAGTTTTAAATATATGATTAGATAAAAAGAATTTATCGTTTATATTCTCAACGCGTTTCTACAATATGAAAACTTACTTCGGGTGCCATCCAGTAAGGTGTGCCAACAGAAGTATTTCTTCTAACGTGGGTAGCCGCGAGATGTGACGACACACCAAAATCGACGAGCTTAACCCGCGCATCTTCGGTCAATAAAATGTTGTGTCCTTTGACGTCACGATGCATGCAATGGTTATTATGTAAGTAAATTAAGGCTTCGACTGTCTCTCTTAAAATGTAGGCTATCTGGTCGTCGGTCAAACGGCTTCCGCGCTTCTTCAGACCCTGAACCAAGTCCGTAACTGATCCTCCGGTGCAAAGCTAAATAAGTATTGAAAAAAAATAAAAAATTTTTATTCCTTAAATTAATGCAAGGGACTGACCTCCTCCCCCCCCCCCCCCCTCTAAAAGCATTCTTTATATTATTTGTTAAGGTATTGATAGAGCATCTAAATTGGCATAAAAGTTTAAAGAAAGTAATAAAACAAAGCATAATAGATTTTTACAACTAATGTTTCTTTGTATTTGATTAACAGAAACTTTTGGTAAAATAACTAAAAGTGTTATCGATGCCAAAAAAAATATATATATATATATTTTTTTCAATTTAATAAATTGTAATTTGAAAGGAAAAGTCGTCGATAAAATATTTTCAATTATTTGCTCGAGTACTCATCCAATTTACAACGATTTCCATGACAATTACAATCACCGCGGTACGAGTATAACGGACTCATTGTGAAAATCCGATCTCCGGCAACAAAACGAACAATTTCTATCATCGATTTTACACGACTGCTATCGATAACTTTCTCCTCACGCAAATGGACAATAATTCACAATCTCCGTTCATTGAATAAAGAATAAAAAGGAAAAGAAAAAAAAAAAAGAATCGATCAACAACGAGTTCGTGATACGCGCTCTTGATATACTTTTTACGCGGGAAAATTCAAATAAACAACGCGGCCCGCTTTTACGTTAAGTCCGATGGAGCGGATCGATTTGCCATCGCATAACGATTTTACGAGCGGTAATTTTACGAGCGCGTCAGAGCGAAGCGAGTCGCGAGATCGATGATCGATGCACTTGAATAAATTCTTATTCGAAACGTTAGATCGATGTACCGATATCACCGATCACTCGTGCAGACGTTAAACTCGAGAGTTTGGGTTCTGCGTATTTTTTCGTTCGAAATTATTGCGATTACATCCCAAGTTTTTGTAGCACAACACGGTTTTATAGTGAGAAACGCATCGATAAACAAGATTTTGTCGCTTTTACCGCTGCTTCACGAAGAACTTTGAGTCTAACAATGACTTTTACATTGGTCGGATAAAATTATAGAAATTTAAGAAAGCATTCAAGCGCATTGAAATAATAATCATAGAGATATTTCCATTGTAAAAGTAAAAAGTTATATTTTCTTATCAATAAACTTTCATCGTAAAATTATTGTAGGAGTAATAATCCTTTCCTATTTACATGTATTTATTTTTCTTATTTCAAAAAAGAAAGTTAGTGATATATAATACATAAATAAATCGTAATTTACCGCTACCCTAATTTTTTCACACAAAACGACGCATGAATAAACGAAATTGCCAACATGAAAATCTTACGTACCTCCATAACGAACCACAACTGATCCTCTTCTTGGACAGGTTTGGCGCGCTTAAGAAACAAGCCATGAAAGACGGGTATATTCGGATGCATGCTGAGATCGCGCAGTACGAGGAATTCCTCCTCGATCTCTTCGATGTTGTCGGCGACATTTTCAAGAATTTTAACTGCTACGTGCTCGCCGCTTTCTTTGTCGACGGCCGAGTACACTTCGCCGTAGGTACCTTCGCCGATTAGCTCCTCGAGGCTGAAACGATCTTCCGGATCGGGTATCGCGTCGAAGTTTACGTGCTGACTGAGGCCCCGATATGCCATGTTGGTACCGCCACCTGTCATTTCTGAAAGACAGATATTTCGTTAGCTATTTGAGATTTGGAAGAATATAACGAGATTTTATACTGATACAACATTATCGAGAGTTTATTAGAAATTATTAATACTCGAAACTTTATATATTATAAAATGTAAACTATATTACTTGTTTTATATAAAGGTAGAGTTTTTTTTTTGCAGTTAGAAAAGTAATTTAACGCTCGAAGGTGTAATTGTTTGAAAAATAAATCGATTACACTTTAAGTATCGTTAAAATAATTTTAATTCGGATGATACAAAAATATTTCTCTCTTTTAATAATTCTTCTCATGTAAAACATGAAAAATCTTCATAACTTATTGAGTTTACTCATAATTTCAAACTTCACACGATCCTCAAAAATAATGAAAAAAAAAAAAAAAAAAAAAAACGTAGCGCACAAAAAGCCACTGTTCCTCATCAAATCGCACTAACCGATTATATCAGCCATTTTCGTATTCAATTCCTCTTCTTAATGATAATACGCACAGAAACCAAAAAAAAAAAAACAAAGAATCAAAAGAGAAGAACAACGACGACGTTTAAGCTGCCATCGCAACGATCGACCGTTGAGACTGACCGAATGGTCACTGAGTAGTTCGAAGCAGTCCGAGCGAACCGATGCTAATCAGATACCTGTTAACCCACTAATTGGATCGAATTTGAGGCCGGCGCAGTGGTTGCGCCTGCGCTCGTCTTTGTCACATTCATCCCTTTCTTTATTTTTTCCCTTGTCGATATGTCTACCTTTTTTTTCTTTTACTGTTAGTTATATAAGGATGCATCATACGTGTAGTTTTCAAAATTGTGATTATGATTGTAATCGAATGGAGAAAAAAAAAGTAGAGAGATGTAGATAGAAACTATAATTATGAGTAGTGAAAGTTCCATTTTTATTACATCGTATGTATTATATGAAAAAAAAAAAAAAAAAAAAATTAAAACATTGATGCGTAGTATTATTATTCGCTTAATTATGTAATATAATGCACGTTTATTGTTAAACAAATTAATGTAAGAGGCTTTTATTTGAAAATAAAGTATTAGGTTTGAATATAAACGAATCAAAAATCGTCATAATGATTGTATATTTATGAACGTTTGTTCTGAGTCGATTTACTTTTCATGAATATACCTATATAACAAAATATTCATATTAAATTTTAAATAAATTTAAATTTCTTTCTTATCATCTTGATTATCAAAAAGAAAAAAGAAAAAATAAAAATACGTTTTGCTCAACTGTGTTGGATAAAAAATATCGGATGTTTGGACCCACTTTTGCGAAAAATAAAGTCAGAAGCCATATCGGGCGCGAAGCCAATCGTGGCACTGGCGACTTGTCGGGATGAGGATAAGTTTGACAGGACATGGAATCGTAACAGTTTATCTTTGTCGTTTTTAACATAAATAGGGTTGACTTTTAATTTTTAATCTTTGAATTAGTGCTTTTAATTTTTCTCTTTAACACGTCAATTATTTGCGTATCCAAATTTAACCCATAAGTAAAAATCAATGTCTCATTTCAAATACGATTGTTGTAATATTAAAAATCGATAATTTTTCAACGAGAACGACAGAAAACTTATTTATCTGAATTATTATTAAATTTAATTTCAAAAATATTATTTGTATAACTAAATTTGTCGCAGCACTTGTATTACACGTTCTTAATATTATAATCGATACATTGTGCAATCCCTATAAAGCTCGAACTGTGACTGCCTTACATAATACTTTATTACAAAGTGTAAAATTCAGTTCAGAAATAGTGTAAAGAGAAAAGTAGTCCAAATGTACAATCTTAATTAGATTTGCTTTTGGCTTACATAAATAAATTATTAGGATTTAATCTACAGAATTCAAATAATGTAAACCAGTTATATATACATATATATATTACAAGAAACCTTGGGATTTGTGTAACAGATCGAGTAACAAAAAATGGAAGGATTTTACACCTTGAAGTAGATTAAATAGGTAACTTAATTTATAATTTTTGATAAAACATTTATATTCAAATATTTTCAAAATTATTCCTATAAATTCAAATATTATAAATCAATGGATAAATAATTTTTTCTAAAATTTCTAAAATGAAATAAAGTCATTTCTTGAATTCATACCAGCAAAACAATGTTTCAAAAAAAAAAAAAAGCAAAAACTCGCACATCGTACCTAAAAAAGTGTATAAATCTCCAGTAAAGTTCGAAAGAGCATCACCGAGTAAACAATAACAATAACAAAAAAAAAAAAAAAAGAGAAAACAAAAGAATGAGGAGGGAGGGAGAGAGAGAGAGAGAGAGAAAAAGAGAGAAAAGAATCACCGCACTTTCGTCTTTTTCCATTTCACTTTTTTCATTTTCCTACTCTCGCCCGGTCGAGTTGTGTGTACCGGTGAAATAGGCGCATTTATAATAAGAAATCAGGCCTCTTTAACGTTAGAGCGAGACGTCACGCATCTCGCGCGCCGGTGTTTTTTTTTTTTTTTTTTCTTTTTCGTAACGCGCCTGCACTTGAGAAACAATCGCATGACGATAGAGGAGGACGAGGACACGCGAGTACAACCCGGCGCGTATCCGAATAATCTTAATTGTCGGAGATTTTGCAAAAGTGTTTTGTCGATGTAAATTACGAGGTGCCGATGCTCGTGAGAGATAATGCACATGTGCAGTGTAGATGTAAGTCGAATCGTTTTAATTTAACGCCGAATGGGATGCGTATTTTTTGATTTTTTTTTTTTTTTTTTTTTTTCATGTGCGGTATAAGCTTTGAATAGTACGCGTTTTAAGTATCCATTGTTTGTAGATTGTCGATATTTTAACGCAAGAAAGTATTTGAATTTGCGTTAAATTATTATTCATTTTCTCTTTCAACTTGCATGTTAAATATGAGTTTTAGCGAATTTATTACCATAGTAACGTTGCTTATGCAGAATCTCTAAACTAGAAATTTCTTTTACATTCTAAGAGTAAACGAGATTAATGGGCGTATGTGTGAGTATGTGCGACGATAATTTGTTACATGTTGTTTCGTTTCGAGTTAATTTCATATGAATTTTTTTACTACATTAGCATACTTGTTTAATTAGATTTCATGTACCATTGCTTTATTATTTTACCGGTTTCAGAAATATTTTAAAAATTAATTTACGGACTAATAAGAGAAAATCAACGTACGATGAAAGAGTAAGTTTTTTCATGAAAATTTTACGTTTGTTTTCTTTGCTTGCGAAATAACTTTTAAATTGTAATTTTTTAAACAGAATTATATTATCTAAAATTCATCGGCATTTGCAAAATTTAAGGAAGTAGCGCTGCATACGAAACAATCAAATTAATATCTCGCATAATTTTCCAACAGTAATTTTATGACGATTTCATTCCACATTTTTAGCGTTATAATAAACCTAGCTTTGCATAATCCAGTTATCCATATAATTTACTCGTATAATCGCATAACGCATAAGTGGCAAGAAGCTCCTCATTAGTTTTTTTTTTTTTTTCCGGGAGCACGTGTACAAGCGTGCATAAAGAAATTTCCCCGAATCCACTTCATCGGCTCGCGGCACAGACAATGGCAAAACGTTATATACTCTTCGCGTAACCTCAGCGGCAGTCGCGCGCAACGCATTCTCACCGGTACATTTATATACATTCTCAAAGTATAAAAGAAGTAAAGAAAGAGAGAGAGAGAGAGAGAGAGAGAGAGAGAAAATAAAGAAGAGCACGGGAGCAACGACGCGTGCTGAACGCACGCGCGCGGTGAATCGTTACACCGCTCCGGGAGTAATTATAAATTATTACGGTGCCCTCGAGTAACCGACGTGTTATATATATATATATATATATATATATATATATATATATATATATATTCGTGAACATATCCATCCGTGTACGTAATACGCGTGTATGTACCGCAATAAGGAATACGTACATATAATGTACGCGCGGGTGCGTGATGTACGCGGGTATTACGTGAACTTTAGTAGAGTAAGTTACCGTATTCCGTTTCTGAAATGGTTACAATTTTAGAGAGATACGGAACGACGAGCGCGTCGGTATCGGTTTATATCGGCTCGCAAGATGACGCGAATTTGAGTCATGCCTTTGCGTGCAGTGTTTGGTTAACTCTTGCCAAAAATGTTCGTGTATTTATAACGTTGACGTTTTAGCGAGTTTAAAGAATTACCAGAGATATGAGAATATCAAAGTTATTTTTTTATTTTCTGTTTTACTAAGCGTTTTGATGATAAACTCTTGTTATAGACGGAGATAAAATTATTTCTATAATTATAAATTACGCATCGACGCATGAATCACGTTTAGTTACACTAACTAGAAAGATAAAACTTAAAAGGCATTATCCATAATAGATAGATATTCATCGTTCAAATTATCCAAGATTATATAAACGATATAAATAAATATTTTTTTAAAATACAATATCAAATCTTGTTCCCTATTAAAAGAAATTGCAAATTTTAAAACATCAACATTACTAAATTCTTTTCTGAATACAATAGATCAGTTGAAAGTCAAAATTAGCATTTATAACTTCAATCAAGACACCGTGAAAAATCGATTCTTATCGCTATCTTTAAATTACACACTATACGACAAGTATCGCCTGCATGTAAACTATATAATTTCCATTGAAAAACGGAAAGAAAAAAAAGGAGAGAAGGTAAAAAACTCCACCGTCGCCGTTGAACATCGACATATCCATTCACTTCATCCGATAAGCATCGATCGGTTCCCTCGCTACACAACGATCGACAACTTACATACGTACGGGTACACATCAATATGCATACGTATCTTGTATCCGATCACGTGCGCACTGCCGGTATAAGGTATTAGAGCGAGGAAGCCTCTCTCGAGAAATTGGCTTAAGGGATCGGTCTGTGGAAGAAGAAGAGACGAACCGCTCGATTGCGCTCGACTGCTCGTAGATGTACGCGTATTGTATGTCGTCGTGAGAAAAGTTGCCGTAAGTTTTGTTGTTTTTTTTTTTTTTTTTTTTTCTTCTCTTTTTGTTTTTCATGCACTTAATGTGGGCGTTATGCCAAAAAAATGAGTTACAATTGGTACACGTAGGAAAGAGTCGATTTGATAAATGATTAAAAATGATCAATGAAACAAAAATTTTATAATCGGATTAAATATTACGCAAACTTCTTAGTTAATTATTTTAATATAAATACTTGATTTTTTGCTTAAAGTAAATTAATATACGACTCGTAGTTGCTAGCGCGACACAAATATTTTTGTTTTTGTCTAATATCTCTGAGATCATATTCTTAATATCGCTACAAAATAACTACTTGTCATTTTAAATAAAGTCGTAATAAAATGAGAAAAAACTTTGCCTTCTCGCAATGACATGTGTAAAAATCCAAATAAAACGTAATCATCACGGAAAGCGATAAATTTTAAGTAAAAGTGCGGAGAGCGCATTCTTGATATTTTTATTTCTCTCTTTTTTCTTATCCATAAAGAAGCGTGTAATTTTCGCGCGCGACAACAAAAAAAAAAAAAAAAAAAAAAAAAATTACTTACAATACGGCGATTTTATTTTCTAACCATCAATTAAGTCATAAACGAAGGCCATTTATCAATTTCTATCACTATACGCTCGAAAAACCGAGAGAGCCTCTCTCGGTCGTTTTACGATTTGCAAATGCGCGATACGGCCGATGCCGATGATGCTCTTGCCACTTTCCATATGCATTATATATGCGCGCATACGCGAACGCGTAAAATGATTGATGCGCCGGTGAAAAGCAACGTGTTGTGCACGCGGTTCATAATTATGTTAACCATGTGTGATTGGTTAAAGAGAAGTGCTACCGTTTCGTACCTTAGCCGGTATAATTTCGTCG
The DNA here is from genome assembly GCA_949987625.1 of Chalcis sispes. Lineage (NCBI taxonomy): Eukaryota > Metazoa > Arthropoda > Insecta > Hymenoptera > Chalcididae > Chalcis > Chalcis sispes. Next base: position 6,631,177 of record OX465099.1, read on the forward strand.
ATCTTAAAATAATTATCAAATTTAACGATTAATTTCTCCATTAAATATTGGCATTAATATTTACTATTATCCGAATATGCCGATGAATGAAATTCTTCCGAAAGTTATTTGAAAGTGAATTCAAAAAATCTAATTCTTTTTACAATGTTTATTGCTACGTTTTTTTATGCACGTTTTAAACATGCAAATAGAGGCATAAAACGAGTAATAATCGCACATAAATATGTTAATAATGTTAGAAAACACAATCGCTTGTGCTAAGTTAGCCTAATTAATTCAAAATAAAAACAAAGCATACATCGGCTGATGAATTATAGTATTAGGAGATAAATAATACAAAATTTTCAAATCACCGAGTTTCTTATTCATCTTGTATTCAACAATCCAACAAAAAAACATTAACTATCGTACATAAAACAAAATCATAAATCAAAAAAAGGAGAAAAGAAATAGAAAAGTCAAACGGGAGATCTCGAGAAGATGAAAAAAAAAAAAAAGAAAAGAAAAAGTCACGCACGCATTATATAACGCTAAACAAAGTAGCAACGCATTTCGAAACAATGTCCTACAATCACGTGTACAAGTGTAGTCCAGCAATAAATCCGGGAGCGCGCAAAGAGCAGCGATCAAAGGCAAAAAGTAGAAAGAAAAAAAAAAAAATTGCTAAAGGCGTAACTCGAGGCAAAAGGATCACGGCTATAAACGTGCATTTTATGGACCGAGGCTACACAGCTGCGTTTATACTGCATCTCGCTTTTGGTACATGAGGATGAGGATATATGCGTAGATTATCCTTCGAGATGCGTTGAGATTTCATTTTTTTCGATGAATTGATAAAGCTTTTTGAATATTGTTTTCATTGATATGATATATTAATTTTGTTTTAAAAATAAGTGATTTACTTACGCTTCACTTATTTTTTAACAATCTACCACATTTATACTTGTTTGATAAAAATTCTATTAGATAAGTATTTTCTTTTTTTCAATTGTTGATCGATAAAATATTATCAATAATTCTATGAAAAAAATAAAAGAAAATTACCTTTTCCAAGAGAAGTTATTCTAAAATGTCAAAATCCAAATAAGTTGTTTCGATGTTAATGAAACCGATAAGATAAATATTTCTGTAATTTTTCTTATTATTACAATCATTAATTTTTAATTATATACTTTTAAAAATTACTAACTAAGAGATTTTCGACGTTTTAAAACATTTAAACATATTTCTTTCAAAACAACAAAATTTCACATTATTAAAAAATTTATCACAAATTTCATTTATCAATTACGATATAAGTCACGTGCACAGTTAGATTTTAACGTAAGAACTCAATCGCTAACTCGAATGACGAACAACCGTCATTTCTCACCGCCAAAACAAAACTACAACGCGTACAATTTTTGTGTACAATCTAAGGCTCGCGGTTACACGTTTAAAAAAAAAAAAAAATAGTATCGTACGGAACCGGCGAGAATCGGTCGAGTTGTGCGTAAACGCGGTTCGCACCGCGCGCGCAGTTTCCGGCGGCGATTTTATCTCTACGCGGCGTGACGAGTTGCCGTGTAACGGTATTAAGTGCGTGTAGCTTACATCGATATAGCGCTTACTATAGAAAAGAAAACAATGTTTGGCCCTCTTCGTAGTTTATACCAATCTATACCAGTCTTTTATTTATTTATTTATTTTTTTTTCTTTCTTTCCATATCGCGTGGTACGCGCACGTCTTTTTATTATCGGATACTCGTTTTTTCTTTTCGAAGTTGCGTGGATCCTTTGTTTTAGTTTTTTTTTCCTTTTTTTTGTTTTATTTTTTTTTTTGAGAAAATGGTACAGTTTCCCACGAGTAATAGTAGATAATGTTACGTTGAGGTATTGTTTCGAGTATTTTTTGTTCGTTTTTACTTCATTGCGATGAATTTTTTTTTTTTTTTTTTTTGTTTATGGCTAATCAACATAACTGCTGTTTGTTTTCTCGAGTTTGTGAAATTTTTTTATACCTTGTAATTATATGTCTAATCATAAAGAAATATCCTAATTAATGATAAATTTAATCGAACCAAGATACGCATCAAATTCTCGTAGTTATTTCGAAAAATGTACCTCCTTTTCCGAGATTTAATAAATATGCAGTCACGCGGGAAGAAAACTACATCGCGCTTCGACGTAAGTACATACGTAGATTTTCTCATTATGCGGATCACTCGCGGTTTTACTTTGCAGTATTAGCTTGCTTTTGTTTAAATCTTTAGTTCTCGAATTAATTTGCTCTCTCTCGCTCATTTTTTCTTACGACGCTGAAGTGAATAAAACTTAGGATATTATTCGCTCATACGCTGGCCTTTCTGTAGCCATTGCGGCTTTTTTGGAGAAAAATCGGCTTGAATTACATTTCTATTAAATGTGTGCGTATATTATGAGCTTTCTTTTTCAGCTGCGGTAAAGAAACTCGCGTTTTATTTATTTTTCTGTGTCTTTATGTAATTATGTCGTGCTCGAGTTTTGATTCCAGATTGTTTGACGTTATAGCAAGGTAAAGATATCGCTTATACCTTGATCGTAAAACTTTTATAATTATACATATAAATTCATATTTTTTAAAAATATTTACGTAAGTAAACGATTTAAAAGTTTCACAGCAGTTTTAAAATACTAATTGAAAATACGGTAATCAAAATTTTGCTTGAAAAAGTAAATTTTCTTAAGAAATTTTTAAATAACTTTTACTTGTTTAATCTTTAAAATAAAATTTCACTATTTTCATTAGTTTTACATATAACATTTTTGTCATTTGAAATAATTTTATAAATGATTTAAGTTTTGAAAACAACAAATAATAAATTTATTTTTAATTTAAAAATTATAGTTATTCATGAATATAAAAATTAATTATCAAACTTTAAAAGTTTTATTTTGCCATGAAATGCGTTAGACCTTATTATTACTTTTTTTTTTAATATTACTATTTATTAATAAAACGATAATAAATTTAATTTTTCAGCCGAAGCGAGTCCTAATCCACGTCTTTTTTCATATAAATACTTCAGGTGTAGCATACGAAAAGTGCATGCAAATAACTAATCTATATAAATTTTAGAAATCGACTCTGATTGGCTGATGCGTTTCGCATTATGGCCGCCATCCTGTAAACCAATCAAACTCGCGGAAACTATCCCTTCAAATCTCAGATATTACCACGTTAGTATTAAATTATTTAAAAATTATAAATATTTTTTTATGAGTTTAAAAAGTCTAATTTATTATTTACAATTATTTTTTACTAATTAAAACAATCTATTTTCTTTCTGTATTTAATATACTTAAATTTTTGCGTTTTAATATTTTTAATATTTCATGAATTTTCGTTGATTAAATATATGTATATTTTTTTTAATTTGACGATTATTTGTGTTTAAAAATTATTTCATAAAGTATGTATCAAAATTAATTTTAAAATTAGATAGTTGCATACAAAAAATGCATGTTAATAACTAACCTATACATATTTTAAAAATCGTTTCTTATTGGCTGATACGTTTTGCATTATGGCCGACATTCTATAAACCAATCAAACTCGCGGAAGCTATCCCTTCAAATCTCGGATATTACCACGTTAATATTGAATTATATAAAAATTGTAAATGTTCGTTTTGTGAGTTTAAAATGTCTAATTTATTATCTATAATCATCCTTTACTAATTTAAACAATATATTTTTTTCTTTAGTAAATATCTTTGCTTTTTAAATTTTTTAATATTTTTCAAAATTCTAAAAGTGCAGTTAAATTTAACTTTAAAATATTAAATTGAAATATAAAAATTGTATATTATCAATTGTTTGACAAAAAAACAATAAGATTTAATGCAAAAAAGGAACATAATTAAATAATATAAACTTTTTACAATAATATTTTTTCTCGAATTCGATAAAACATTAAAAAACAAATAGAAATGTATCCCTCCAAGTTTTTCCCATGATGATTCTCACGTATCTTGTTCGTCGAATCGACAAATAAACGTTTGAGCTCAAAGAAGACAGAACACGGTTAACTTGAAATTTAAGTTAATAGAGCATCTTTATCCAAACGGAGATGGAGACTTTGCGTTACTTCGTCTGATCTTTATTTTGGCGTCTTGACCTGGGAACGAGCAACGCGTCATTGTAAACGTAAAATTGTGGAAAATGTTTCAAGGTAGGTATTTAAGATTTTATATTTAGATTATGGATTTAGAATGCTTTTTTATGAGTACGAATGATTTTAATTAATTTTTTAATTTTATCTCTTTCAGTATGATAATAATTGAAGACATAATAAGATTTTTTAATTCAATGATTAAAAAATATTTATTTGATAATTATTTGGTTATAAGAATTTCACCTACATTAGGATTTTTAATAAAATTTGAGATAAACAACATTTTACAAGTAAATTTTATAGTTAAGATGAAATAATGTTTGTAGAAAATTTAATATTTAAAACAGTAGTATTATCATGTTTATCAAAGTCCATTTTAATTTTTATACATAATTTTTTATATAATTGCTCGAATCCTAATAAAAATCAAAACATGTAATAAAATTTTATGGCGATCACGAGAACAAATTTTCAGATTTAAAATACTGCACTTTTATGTGATATAATAAAATTCAACGATGTTAACATCATTAAATTATTTATTTAAAGTAAATAATTTCTAAATATCTTAGTAAACGATACTTTGTTCATGAAATAAACGCGACTTTACGCTTCACCAAACTTTACAAAAATGTTTTGCTCAAATTTCATGCATTTATAATTGCATCATGTATACCTACGTTAGGAACATTGAATTTTAATTACAAGATTAATTAAAAAAAAAAGAAAAAAAAGAAACCCTACAAACTGTTAATTACAATCGAATCGTGAGCTAGAGTTTTGAATTCTCGGTAACATAAAAGAGAAAAGGCAATTAAATCCCGCCATATACTACACACTGGTATCAAAAAGAAGAAATGAAGACATATACGACGACACGAATAACAGTCCGATATACAGACGGGTTATAAAATGTCAAACGACCTATACATGGTGTATGTGTACCGGTGTACTCGAGACAACTGGTTTTTTATTCGGATCTCTTTTACTCGTCGGACACCTTAACGTCAATCTCAAACTGCATTTCCTGTGTAGCAAAGGTCGCTGACACTGGGAAAATTCTTGAATTTACGTATGTCAAAGATACTTTTTTCTCCAAGAATAAACGATATATATTCCGATTAATTTTCGATTATTTAAACGTTACTTACATACAACAAAAGAACGTAAACGTTAAAGAAAGTTAGCGTTACAACTCTTAAAAACTGCCTCGGTAAGATGTTAGGAAGAAAGTCGAGACGATCGGATCGTTAAAAAATCGTTAACTGCTCGAAGTTATAGCGGATGAAAGAAAATAAAAAAGAAAAGAGGAAAAAAATGCAGTTTATAATTATAATTATACAGAGCCGATGGCTAATAAAATAAGGAAAAATACGAAAAATTCGCTTGCGCTAAAAAACAACAATTAAAAACTGATTATAAGCGCATTGAGTGTACCTTAGAAAAAAAAAAATGTATATACATATACATATAAAAATAAGTAAAAAACGCGTATAAGAACAATCATAAAGAGGCGACAGTACCAGTCGCGTAGACTTTGTTGATTCCAAGGTAGGTTAGGAGGAGAGGAAGAAGAAGCACTTGAAAGTTTACGAGAATTAACGATGCGCGTGTATTAACTTTGACGAGAGCTACGTCAACCGGTGTAGCGGGGATAATTTAAAGGTGCACGCGAGCGTGAAGTTGGACTAAATTATTCTCGACGTTCGCAAAAAACGATCGAATGCTGTTTATGTCACTATTCGAGTATTGATTTATGATTGCATTGTTAATTTTTCGTTGTATATTTGTTAACGAATTCGTAGTGTGTCGTAATGTGCTTATCGATTAAGAATACCTAAGTTTATAAAGAATTTTAAAATTCGCGTTCGCGTATGCTTAACAGCTTATTTTAAAGGCCTCTTCGTCTGTGCCATGACATGCATCGATTCGTAAATCTCTCACGCACGCGAATAATCTCCATTTCTTTCTCTCTCTTCCTCTTTTGTATGTACTCTAAGGGAATACTCGAGAAGAAAAAAAAATATCATTACTATTTATTCCGCAACGCCGAGAAAAATCTCTCTCTCTCTCTCTGTCTCCCTTACTCTATACGCATGGATCTTCAATATAAGTATGGGTATACATACGTCGACTTTTCACCTTCGTCATTGTTACCGAGACGAAGTCACCGGTGAAGATTTGCGTGCAAATAAGATGAATAAAAGGCGGGCGCGTGAATCGTTCATGAATTTTAAAATTCATGCGCGGTAAGCAGATATAACGATATGGTTTCTGCGTGAGTTTACTCGAAATCCATGTATGTGTATATATAAAAAAAAAATATATATATATGCATATAGGATACGGGTCGAGAAGTGTGTTAATACCGTAATTATACGAAGCCCTACTTTTCAACCTTTGACCGCTGAGTTGATACTTTTTTTTTTTTTTTCATTCTCTTTTTTCTCGCTTTCTTTCTTTCTCAAGCTGTTTTTCTCGCGCACCTCGTAACCACTTTTGCGGCGGCGCTAACTTACGCTTTTGTATGTGCGCGTTTATATGTGTATGGATATGAGCAGGTGGCCTGCTACAGTTTTCAATTTTTTTTTCCCTTTTTAACGCGCACGCGAGAAGCGTGGTAAAGTATGTACACGTTGGAACGCCAATACCATTATTCTAATGGATTCTACCTTTTCAGAGGATAGACTCTTAATCGTTATTATCCCGCGTAAAATGTATTTTTCAAAATAAGCTGATAGCGCATCGTGATTGCTTTTATTTTCTTAAAAAATGATATTAATGTTGATTTTTTTTTATCATATTGTAAAAAGTAAAATCGATGATACTAGGAAAACTGATAAAAATATAAATATAAAATTTTTCAATTGAAATAAAGTTTTATTTATGAAAATCGATATATAAATAAACAAAAATATTTTTAAAAAACTTATCATTCATAACAATATAACTATGTTCGTATATCATTAAATACGTTAATAGTAGTAATTGAATTATTATGTAATTTCCTACATATAAAAACTATTTTTTTTAATTATATGTTAATAATTTTTTTTTTAAATATATCTAAATTAGATTTATTTTTTTATTTGTGACAAATCTTCAATGCTACATCTTCATAAAATATTGCCTATTCAATGTATAAATTTATTATTTAACATCACAATTATATTAATATGATAAAATTAAAAACATAAAAATATACGTTTTATATAGAATTTACAAGATCATTTATAATTTTAATAAAATTAGATTCTTGATTAGCATAAAAAATAATTTTAAAGTTAATTTTCATCTCGTCGGCATTAAAAAACGCTACGTGAAATAATACGAGTCTCTTATTGCAGCCATCGAATTTCGATGCTATAGTTTCACAGCAGAGAACAAAAATAAAACACAAAATATAAGCAGCCTACAAAAGTAAGAAAAGTTATGGGATTCGCTTGAGTTCTCTAACTCTCCATTGTCATCGACGTGTACACACATACATACGTATCCACGAATGAATATACATTGAAGGAAAGTACAATAAATGCATATACGCATTCAAGCGTTGGGAAGTATGCAAGAAAAGCCTCTGTTCCAAATGTCCATATTGATTTTTTCATATTATGCGCAGAGCACACGAAAATTTTCCTCGACTAGGCGAGAGAAAATTTCTCGGAGATCGTCGGGTATTATTGCTGCATGTATGGCTGCTCTTGAAAATGTGCGCATCAGTTTTTCAGTTTATGATGAAAAAACTTGTGCGTGAATTTGCATTTATTAACTTTTTTTTTTTTGCGTTTCGCACACTTGAATTATAAAAAATGGTAATATATACGATAACGATATATTTATTACTTTCAAAGCGATGTTTCTTGAATCTTATTTATTTTTTTTTTTCTCTTATTTTCATAAATCTGTTTATAATTTATCATCATACGTGCATGAAATTGAAACTACAACAAGAAAAACTATCAATACGATTAAATTTTTTGAAATAAGCAAAGAAATAAATTAAACTTACGGTTTATTCGTGTTATAGTAAATAAACTTTCTTACTTAGATGCATAATTTATTGCAAAATACTTCGTTTTTAGAAAATGTAAATTTTTTAATAATAAGTAGAACATTGCTTTTATTATGCTGCATAATGTGCACACCTGATTGACTAACGTTTTAAATTCAAAGTTAAAGTTTCTCGTTTCAATCCAGATTAAATTTTCTTCGACATGAAAAATAAAATATTAATTAAATATTTTGAATTTTTTTAAGTATGTTTTGAAAAAAACAGATTAATATTAATATAACGATGTACTTCTTTTTCTGAACATAAATTATACATTGAAATATTGTTTACTTTTACTTCTCGAATGAAATGATAATTCCTCGAAACAAAAGAAGATATTCATCATCATCGCGTTGAAATAATTCGTACAAAAATTAAAGAAAGCGATGAGAATTGAAAAGCGACATCAAAATTATGTATAGTGAAAAAAAAAAAAAAACAGCTAAAGCGAAAAAAGCAAAACAATCAATCCTCAACGTTACAAATGTGCGATGACGAATACAAAAGCGCGAATTGAAAATGAAAATAAGGCGTTAAGAGAACGCGGTGGCAATAATCGCACGTTGCGAAATAAAAAAAGGGCATAAATGAGAGATAAAGAAAACAAAAAAAAAAAAAAAAAAGAAAACTAATGCTAAAAGAAAGAAAGCCGCGCGGAAATACGGCTTACGGCTCTTCCGGTGAGCAATTGGACGGCGCGTGTCTCGCGATTATAACACGCTCGTAAATTTATTTCGCGCGACGCTTTACGAGCTCGCTGATGAATGGCCCGATCCTTCATCTCGAGTTCTAGAGATTTAAACATACATATATATATATTTATACTTATGTATGCACATTCGCAAAGGCGATGACACCGCGCGATGTGCTTTTTGCGCGCATTAACGGCGAAAGAATTACAAGAACAAAAAAAAAAAAAAAAAAGAAGAAGAAAAGAATAAAAACAAAGCGAGGAAAGTGCGGTGAGATTGCGGGAGAATTGGATTGCGCGTTGCTTAGTAGCGGTCTAATGTTGCCTTCTTTTTTTTTTTTTGTTTTTTTTTTTGATAGTCTTATCGCTGGATAATAAATTTCAAATTTCAAAGGTTAAATATAGCATTAGGTATTTTATTATTGATATTTTGAGGTTACTTTTCATTTCATGATTGAAATAGCTAACGAAATGTATAAATTTTCATTTTTTAAATATTCATAATATCGTTATATCGATTAATTAATACATGTTCTATAAAATTAAATTAAGTTAATTGATTTTGTCGTTTTTTAACGATTATTAAAAATGAAATATCACAAGTTTTTATCTTTGTAACAACAACGTTTTATTGATTGTACATAGTTATCGATTTCAAGATCTTAATTAAAGCAGAGTTAAAGACAATAAAAAGTAATTTGTAAATTAATCACTTTCTAGTTGAATAATTATATTCCTTTAATTAGAATGCATTTCGTGCTACCTTGGAATTTTTATGCGACAGAAAGAATTAAAAATAGGTTTAGATTTATTTCACTGCACTTGAGAGAATTATTATTTTTTAAACGAATTCAACGAAATTTAAAATTGTTTTCGGGAATCATCAACCGTACAATGATTACTTTGATAATGACGTTTCACTCTACTGAAGTGAAAAGTCTCAGCGGAGAAAATACTTCAATCGAAGGTAAATATTTCTAGTTTTAGTAGATTACAAATAACATTTTATTGGAGAAAATTTTAGAGAGTAACGAATTAGATGACAAACTACAAAAATCGGTTTACAGATCGTCAGTTATCTGTAAAAATTATTTAAAAAGAAATATCTACAATTCATTTATAACTTTCAAAACTTTTACTCGATTGAGTATCTAAAGTAAACAAAGAAAAATTTATATTTGTAGTTTTTTAAATACCAATTGAATCAAAATTGTAATACTTATTCTTTATTTATTAAAGTCTTAAATTCCTTATCGACGTTTATTATTGTTGCTATAATAAACTTGCTAATTTACTGTATATTAAAAGTATTAAAGTTTACATTTTTTTTAGAATTTAGAAAGTCAATTTTCTTTTCTTTTTTTTTCTTCTCAATACAATTAAATTAAATTAAAAATAAACAAACTAAGGCAGAAACGCGGTAAACTCTCAATGAGTCCTTTCTTTCGTACTCTCGTTTTTTTTTTTCCTCCCTAACGATCGAAAATTTCTAACGAACCAAGAAGAGACGCTCTATTAAGTCCGAGCGCGGACCGCACGCGTGGCCGGACTTCCGCGCGCGGGAAAAGGCAAATTCAATTACGCGCGAACGCACAGTATAGCGCCTGCGCGAATATTCATGAGGCGTTATTGTACATGTACCTATACACATACGTAGCCACCCAACGCTAACACACGCGTACACATCTACAGTGTATATATACTCGTATATGTGTGTGTCTAAACGCATACGTATGTACGGGCACACATCACGCGCGAACGAATTCAAGCATCGGATGTTATGCGTGAAGGACAATGGACCGACGGAAAATCTGACGCGACGCTATTGGACCCCCCGAGTCCGCGAGATATGCAAATATTCACGGCGAATAGAGTCGTGGAAGTTTTATAATTGAAAAGCGCGCATATATACACAACGAACAGTTGGGCTTCGTTAAGCTCGGGATTATATGAGGCAAAAACTGGATTAGTGGCCTTTTAAGCGGTACTTTTGTGATGCGCTTCGTGCCGGTTATTATGTACGGTATGACTTTCGAAAGATTTTCGTTTTGCGAGCGCGCGCCTACGCGGCTAAGATACGCGTGTGCGTTTGATAAATTCAGTCGAACGTGTGTCTATACATGATTATATTATTCGAATTTGCGATACTAAATGAAACGAAATTTCGACGCGTGCACGAAATTTTGGGTAATGGATGTGAAAATATTAATATTTTTCATTTATTATTTTTAAGTCGAGAAAATTGCGTTTGTATCTTTGAACAAAATTACGCTCATTTTTTTTTTTTTCTTTTCAAGAACAATTAAACGAGTCGTAATTAGTCTTTGGTTTTCTTGGTAGAGAAATGTCGCGTGGATCGTTAGAGAAAGTCCATTGTGCTTATGAGAAATTTTCTCAAGTTCTTGTTACGCTTGTTTATGACACACTGCGCGTACGAAGGAACAATTTTATTTTATTTTTACATACGATGTTTTTTTTATCATGAGTTCGGTGGCGAGAAGACGTATTTGTTTAACGCCTTATTCGCGAAGAAGATGAGAATGAACGTTTAGTAACGGTTGTAGTATGGTTCAATATAGTTTATCTACATGATAAATTCACATTAATTATGGTTATTTCTAGTCTACGGTTGTTAAAGAATTCTGCCACGGAATATAATATTGCCTAGACAATAATTAATTCAGATTCACGGAATTTCATAATTTAAATTTTAATGAGATCGTTGAAAAGCTCCCTGGTGAAGTTATTGTAAAAGTTGCAATTTATGGTATATTTTTTAATATTAATAAATAATAATAATAATAACGATGGCAGTGGAATAATTATTAATTAATTCTATCAAAAAAAAAAAAAAAAAAGCTTTCCAATTCATTAATTTTTTATAGATATTATTTGCTTTTGTCAAGCGTTTAATTAGTAAAAATTTTTAAAAATATGAAAAAATTTGTTTTTATTTTTAGCTCAAATTTTATTACAAATTATTCAAATATAATAATGATTAATTTTAATGAATTTAATTAAAATGTATCAGCAATTCTATTTAATTTTTTTTTTTTTTTTTTTGCATATAAAAAAACTAATGGATTTATTCATAAAAATTCATTTAAAAAGTTGTATTATTTTATACTGAAATTTATTGCATGTAAAACAATTATTTAATATTTTGTTGATAATATTAAAATTTTTACACACAAAAAATCAAAGAGTTTCGTTCATTTTAATAATATAATTTTATTGATCATAAATTAAACATGAATTTTCGCCTTTATATGTAATACTCAGTGACGTTAGATGACATAATTATATTACCTTTTGAAGGTATTTTTAAAGGTTTCCGAGAATCAATCGTTAAAAATAACTTGGCTTAAACGATATAAATTTGGAACTGCGATAAAATTAAGTTGATTAGTTTAATGGAATTAAATTATTGAAGTTATATAAAATTCATACGACGAAATTATGTAAATAATTATAGAAAATTTAGTTATTTTAAAAAAAAATGATAGAAAAATAACATAATTTTTAAATAATGTATCTATACAATTATATTTCTTTTATAATTCTTTGATTTAAATCAATTTACAGTCTTCAAATTAAAAAAAAAAAGAAAAAATACGATGAATCAGACGATAACGTTCGCTTAACGAAGAGCCGCGAGAATTTTCATCGTTTGTACGCTATCGCGCGTTTTAATTCAGCCATTTAAATTCCTCCTGCTGGCTTATATATTCATAAGTCGTATAAGCAGTCGTTAAAGAACGAATAAAAACGGCTAAATACGGTTGCACGAAACTAAGCGCCGCTGTAGATACTTTTATAAAGACACACGCGCGTTTCTTTGTATGTTAATCGATATACGAATTCTTTCGTCTGTTCCACGCTGCATATTATCTACTTATTTAACGGTCGTTAATCATTTTCAGATGTAAATGTTTCAAAACTTTTTAGTTTTATATGTTATTTAAAGCCTTTGTTTAATAATAATTTTTAAATTTTTTAAGTACAGAGACAAGCAAGATACTAAGAGTATAATAAGGGTAGGTGTATAGCAGAGAAGTCTGTTCACTGTTGGCTGCAAAGTATCTTAGAAAGCTCAATGGTTTCCACCCAAAAATCTATCCGGGCGGTGGACAACTCTACGAGCAGTCTTCTACTGAAGACATCTCTCTAGGAGTCTATTGACGTTATCGAGCATGATAAGCTCCGCAATTGTGAATGATTTAAATAAAAACGGTGGGTGGAGAACCGGCCTCCACCTAGCTCTCTACGAGCCTGCAACGGCACTACTATTACAGTAGACGCCGCGATGAGCTGAAGCTCACAGAACGGTGGGTAGAGGACAAGTCCTCCACCTAGCCCTCACCGGGCCTAGAGGCTGGCTGTATGCCAGCCCCACGACGTAACCACCACGGTACACGTCGCGATGAGCCGAAGCCCATTTGGAGACGATGGGTGGAGAACAAAGTCCTCCACCTAGCCCTCACCGAGCCTAGAGGCTGGCTGTATGCCTGCCCCACGACGTTACCACCACGGTACACGTCGCGATGAGCCGAAGCCCATTTGGTGTCAAAGGGTGAAGAAACAATTTTTTTTCGCCGGCCGTCGTCTGACCTAGAAGCGTTATGGTGAACAAGCTGGCTTAACTGTTGAAATTTATGATAGTGGTGGTGGTGTTCCTCTTCGACTGGTTGAAGAATGTTAGTTCGATGTCCACTTCGGTAGATGATTAATACTAAGATGTGTAGACTATCGAAGAACTGAAGAATGCAGCAACTTCCCTGGAAAAGAATCGACTTTAGTAAAACGAAAAATATAAAAAAAAGCAAGGCTTCGCGGTAGCTCGATCCAATCACGTCTCGATCTATTGCTATTTGTCTCTCAAGAGAACTTATGAGCAAGAGAGAACTAGAGAGGAGAGCCTCACGTGCCAACTCAACGTTGTAACCGGATCTCCTTATATGCACTCAGCTCACTTTCTTACTTGAGGGTTGTCAAAAATAGTAATGTTGTCACCTAGCGGTGGCGCGCGGTACTACGCGGCGCGAATTTCAAATTGCACGAAGGAGCGGGGAGGGTAGTGAGGGGTGAAGAGAGGGGATACAAGGTAGAGCATAGCACGTATATATATATATGTGTGTGGCGAGTATACATATCCATAACTATTAACATTGAATATAATTGATAGACACAAGTTTTTTTATTAATTATTTAATTATTTAATTAATTAATTTATTAATTTATTATTAATTTATTTATCGCATACGAACTAATTATATTAATAAAAGATCTTATAATTTATTTTTTTCTACAAAAAATATATTCCATCAAAGACATTCGAGAAAAATAAATAAATAAAAATAACGAACGAGAAGGATAAAAAAAGACACGTACTCACACGCACATGTAGAGTAATAAGCTATCTAAGTACGAAAAGGTAACGGCTTTCAAGCCAGAATGACCGCAGATAAGTTTTACAAGTGTCGCATCTTATGCTTCTTTAATCTCGTGCTATGCAAATTAAATTCGGATCGAGTTGCTACCGGCTTATTTATTTTTTTTTATCGTAGTAATTAAAAGTTTTTCTTTGATGTCTTGAGAGTGCTGAGATGACGAATTTCGAGAAAACGGATAAACAATCGACCAGTTGACACTTACCGTTGTGCATGTATGAATAATCGAGAAATTGATCAAAAAAGAGGATAGAATTTCGAAGTATATTGTGATTTCCACGTACCGGTTGATTCTTTTACTATAACGCATTGTTATAATTTCATAGTTTTCAACTACTCGTTGCGGAAGTAAAAGTTTTTACTTATACATTCATCAAATAACACGCATAACCTCAAATACAAAATTAACCTCTTAGCCATCCAATATCGTAAACATTAATTTACAAACAAGATTGGCTAAGGTAAATATAACCAAACGCTGGCATAAATTATTGCATTGCATATTCTTCGAGTTTGCCGATGGATATAAAAATCATTTGTTGCGTCATTTTTTAATTTTGCCTCTAAGAAAAAAGAGAAAGAGTTGTATTAAAGATCCATTAAAATTGTTGTCAAATTCTTATATATTAAGTTTATACATTATGATTTGTTTGTAAATTGTTATGCAGTAAATAAAAAGTATTCAATAAATTACGATTGTAAGTATTGATAATTAATATTTTTGTAAATTTAAATAAGTAAATAATTAATAATGCATGCATTCAAAAATATGTAAAAGTTTATTCTAAATACTCAACATAAAAATTAATTCAGTGAAATTTACACTCGATATAAAAATGAAATTTCTTATCGTAGTAAATATACAAGTTAACTTAGAAATAGATTCATCTGAATCGATTAATCATTGAAACGTATCAGTTAATTTTCTCTTGATTAATTCTGAATTAAAATGTAATTAAAATAATTAAAACTCACAATATTTTACAAATAACAGTCTTTTCGACAAAATGTTTTATAATTTAGTATTTATGTCAATGATTTCTTTCTATATTCGTCGGTTTCATATTTGATTTTATGCATACTTTTATCACTTTATTATGATAAATACAAATTTAGTTGGAAATAAAATTTATTTATCAATCTAATGTCTAAAAAAGAAAACTTATTTGTCACATCACTACAGCGTAACAAAAAAAAAAATAAATAAAAATAAATAAGTGTGAAGAAGCGCAAGTGAAATAAAAAAGAAAAAAAAAGAAAAGCGAGAGAAGTTAGACACAGTTCCGAAGCGTTTTCGGCAATTAAACGCCGTAAACAGCGTAGCCCGAAGCTGAATTACGAAGCGCATATGTACAATGTATAAGCGCGTATAGACATCTATACGATGAGACTTTAAACTGCCGTGTAATTGGCCGCGACAGAGGGAAAGGAACAAGGCTCTGGCATACAATCAAGTGCTCGAAGAAAGCCGACAAGTGCCGTCACTTCTCTTAAGGAGATTCAGAGCCGAACGGTATACGAGAGAGAAAGAGAGACCTCGTCATGGATTATCAGTTATTCCACTGTACTCGCGGATTTTACTCTTTATTTAGTTTTTATCCCTTTTTTCTCGTTTTCTTTTTTTTTTCAGCGAGTTACACTTTGTCGAAGTTTGCTAAAGAAAACGCTTAGCGTTGCTGTAATTGAATACGCGCTGAAGGAAAAAACAATACGCGGACGACTTGTTTACAACTTATTACGCGATGTCAAAAAGAGAAATCGATGGGTTTGTGCTATCGATACAATGTCCATTAATTAATGACTAATATATAAATGAATTATTTGAATTATTATATCTATATCTTATGACAGAATACAAAATTGAATCGAGTTTCCGTTAGTCGGTAATCTTATTACTAGGTTGCGAAACAGTTTATTATATTTAATAAATTTATGGTTAGAGTTATAATAAAAGATTTTTTTATAAAAAGCTTTCATTACATTTAAATATTTCAATTCAGAATTCGCACAATCGCTTAATAAAAATCTCACGACAATTATTTCATCACATTTTCGTATTGCATGTGTTAACAAGCAATATTATTGCAACTCATTCTAATGATAATGGTCCGATTATATTCAATGATAAAAATATTAAGAAGTTTTTCATTTGCATGAAAAAAAAATTTCAATTTGTAAAAAAAAGAATACAGTTAAAAGTTTGCCAGCGTATGAAAAGTTGTTTTTTGTAAAAAAAAAAACAATATAGCAAAAAGTTTTCCATACTTATAAAAAGTTTCACATTAAAATAAATGAAGATTAAAATAAAAAGATTAAATATTTCTAAGCTAATGGTTTAATTAGTGACTTGTATTTTAGTTTAAGAAAAAAAAAAAAAAAAAAAAAAATTAAGCCACGTGCTTCTAGGTGTGGCATGAAAAGCGGTTTCGCAACACTTTTCTTCTTCATGGAAACTTCCTCGTGTACGAGTCACGCAGCATAAAATGAAAAAATGCAAGAAATAACCGCTTGTCAAAAAAATATTATACTCGTGATTCTCTTTAACTGTATATAAGATCACCGTAGCAAAAATTATATCCGTATATTTTTCCCTTAGTTTCTGTAAATATTTTTATCAGTAAATTAAATTTTTATTATAAACGAACTATTTAATACAAATATATTAATAAATCGCCTAAAAATAAAATTCAAACTAAGTCAGAATTCGCGGAATGTTATAAATCAAATTATCGTTATTTTTAATTTAACTTCAAATGGAAAGTAATTCCATGTCAACTTCTCGCAAAAAAAAAACAAAGAAAAAAGTTAAAAAGGAAAATTTTGCGTTATATAAACTTTAAATTCAAACTCTAGCGATCTAGTTTCCGAAGAAGAAAAAAATACGTCGAGGTTTCGAAAGTCCACTCGCAAAACTCGATTCGAAAAAATTATTAAAGTACGCATGAGATCGGTATTTAAATTTAATTTAAAAAAATTTTTTTTTTTTTAACTGAAACAAAACAATTTCGAACAAACAAATTTCGTTAACTTTCATTTGTTGATAACGAAAGGAGCGCTTGAATTAAGTAACGCGCGACTGGCAAAGCCACTTTTACAACGTCATTCGACAATAAGTTCCATCAGACATTTTCCTTTATATAGATACGCAGACACACTTACATAAATAAATTTTATCTGGCCGCCGACGATTCTTCTATTTTTCTTTTTTTTTTTTTTTGTTTTTTTGCTCTTTTAACATTCGCTCATCATTGTTCGAGTGGCTCATGCGATTAGGTGGCAGAGAGAAAGGATACAAATTAGAAAAAGCGGAAATCGCTCGATGATGCGGTCCGATTCCGTTTCTGACGGGTTGACAATCGTGATGAATATCCGGGCACGGTACTTTCACCGATTGTGCGATCTACCTTTCTCTCTTTCTCACTCTCACTCAGTTTCTCGTTATTATTTTTTCTCGTCTCGTTTTCCATTCACACTAAAGCTGCGAAGATGCTCAATTTCCGTTGATAAACGTTCATCCGGAAAGTCGTTTGTGGGGAAAAAAATTGCTGGATATTGTGCAACCGTGCACGTGTGCAATATAGCCTCGAAATATTTCGATTCTTCTAGGGTTGCGTGAATAAAAAAATTATTTTCCAAAAGCGTTTTGTTACGTACGTATGCGTTATCGTTAAAGTTACAGCAATCGCGTGTTATTGATATACGTTTATTAAATTCTCTTGTCGAATATTGATTCCGATGTAAATAAATAATAAATTTCTTGTTTTGATGAATTAGTTTGTCGTGATATCGATATGAGTAATATAAATGTCCCTTGAAACCATAGTAATAATCGTAATTAGAAAAGCTTGTATACTAATGGGTAAATAAAATTAAATAAATTAAATGGACATTATGATTTTGATTAATGAACTACTTCGTTATATAACGAAAGCTTATTTAAAATTTAAACTTTTTGCTTTTTCTTTCAATTATAAAAGTATTTTATTCCAAAGCATTATAAAATAATAGTTCAGTGCAGCATAATTCGTTATTATTTATCATGAAACGTACAAGCGTACCTAAAATGCGCAAAATACAGCTCATACGTGTAATTGAAAAATTTATACTCATCAACTTCTTGCATCAATATTAATAGCGCATCATTTTTTAAACGTATACTTTTCTCAACATTACAAAGTAAGTTTTTTTTTTTCTCGGAAGCGAAGAAAAAAACCCATAAAATAAATCGTCGTTTCACTGATTATCCTCGCATTTTTGTCAACGAGTAAAAGAGAACCCGTCAAAAACATATCAAAATTTTTCGCCAGAAAAACCTTAAAAAGAAGCGCTTCCAAGCGAACGACGATTTTCCGTATTCAATACACAAAAATCACATCGCGCCGTGTGTAACCTTACTAAGTGAAAAGCTTTCAAGCATTGAAAACTATAAACCAGCGGCGATTATTTTTATCAAAGTTCAGCGTATCGTACACTACGATCGCAACGTTACAGAACCGAAAGACGAGCAGCCGTAACATCGCTCGAATATATATCGTACACGGCTGCTCGTACCTCCATGACGGTTGCGCAATATACTGCTTTCTCGTAACGTACGCGTACGCGATCGTGTAATTCATCCATCCCCTCTCCCCCCCCCCCCCATTGCATTAATAATCTACTCGTTGTTTTAACGCTGTTTCTGTTTTTTTTTTTTTTTTTTTTTTATTTTGTGCCGAAAAACTACGATGACTGAATAAAATGTACGTTCCAAAATGTAACGAGGTAAAGTATCCAGGGTATTTTTGTATGAAAACTGATTGTTATTGTATAAGCTGTTGAACTGTTATTATAGATTTTATATTTATGGATGTAATAAATATTTTATATAAGTCTAAGCCTTTATTTCATTAAACTTATTAAATTTTAAAAAATTGAAAATGATTTTAGAAATTGAAAATAAAGTAGTATTTATTCATTATTAAAATTATTATGTATTAACAATTTATTATCTTTTACAATAATATTATGCAAATGATATTACTTTTAATAATTACTGTATCTTCAAAGTGAGCTTAGTGTATATTACATAAATACCAACTAATTATAAAACAGCAAAGCAGATATTATAATTTCAACTGATATCACTTACACGGTTTTTTTCGAAGGCTCGCATTAAACTTAGCATAGAATCATATACAATTATGGTGCAATAGTTTTTTTTTTTTTTATGATCGTACGCCACACGAGTTTCTTTTCTTCGCAAAATTCAACCAATCGGAAAAATGTGCTAACATTCGAGCTTATCCAAAAATCATGGAAGAGCGAAATGAACGTGTAACCACATGTAAAATTTAACGTCTTACATAAAGTAAACTAGTAATTTGCGTTGATCAATGCCTCGCGTTGTATACAAAAACAAAAGAATTATGAAAGAAGGGAAGAAACACGATACCTTGGTAAATTTTTATTCCCATATTTCAAATACAAATAATTTAGCAATGCATTTCCTTTTTCAAATACAACATTTTGCAACGTTTATAAAAATGGAGTTTCAAACTTTCCTCAAATAATTACATTGAATAAAATTTTATTCTATTAATCATTGTATTCGTTCAAATTGTGAGTTTCACGTATTAAATGATACTTTTTTTCAAAAGATAATTTATTCAACCATTTTCATTACGATTAGCGTTTTACTCAAATAAAAATTCTAAATTAACTTTTAAGGACAACATCTCTATTTCCTCTTCAAAATTAGCTCATACATTTATCGTGTTTTGTTTATGTAACAATAAACAAAACAATGAAACAATTCTTCATTCTTTTTAAACCTCTGTAACAAATGGAAACATTCAATATTTGTTAAAAAAAAAGAAAAAAAATATATATATATCTAAATCAAAAATAAAACGAAAAATCGTTGCACCTTGTTCAACACAATACTTCATCGAGCTCTCTTTACAATATCATAACAATGAAGTTTCCTCTCTATCCTATATCGACACGCTCGATCGTTCAATCGATCCCCGACAACCGTCGCATACATACACACACTCTTACGTATCGGTAAACCCTACACAACGTACACAAACAGAGCAAACATCGAGAAAAACCACAGTGAACGAAGAGCGTTTAAATGCCGGTGATTCACGTGAGCTCTCTCGGTCACTCGACGTGTATAACGGGCCATTGAACGCCTCGGCTTATGTATTGACACTCGCTCAAGTTTGTGTATGTATACTTATATAGAGAAAGAGAGAGAGAGAGAAAGAGAGAGAGAGAGAAGTAGCTTCGGCGACTCGCCCTTTTATTTTTTGCTCGAGCGCACGCGCTGCCTTCTTTCTTTTTACAAACGCGAACATTTCGTGTCGCGTGTACAAAAGGAGGAATGTCTCGCCGAGTGTGCAAAAAAATTAAAACAGAGAGAGAGAGAGAGAGAGAGAGAGAGAGAGTCGTTGAACTTTGAATACGTCGCTTAGATTTGAAGTGTTTTGATGAGTAGTATTGTGATGATGAGTTGAATATCCAATTATGTACAACAATCGATCTGCTTTATTTAAAATACGTATTACATTGTAAGTTAAGAAACACAGAGTACAGTTTGGTAAAATTCCTCGTTAATGATTAACGCGTGAGAACTTTTGAGGTGCAATTTTTTTTTTTTTTTTCTATTTAAACGAAGAAAATATTTCGTTTGGCATTTAACTCTGCTTTGAAAATTTCTCAGAAACAACAATGGAACGCATTGTCGGAAGAACGATCAATTCTTTTGATAGAAAGGCGGATGCATTAACGGGATATGTGATGTCTGATTTCGAGAGATTTCCTACGTAACACAAGGCTATTGTTTATGGGCATAAAAATTATTTGTCGGCAGAGAAAGAGAATATATGAATGGAAAATGAGCTACTAGTACTTTTGGTAATAAATGGAAAAGATAAGACCGCGAGAGACGTCGATGTCGGATAGAAATCGCGTCTCAGTATCGATACCGATTCGTTTCACTTAATTAGTATATAGGAATTTTTTTTATGGAATATTCGATTAAAATCGAATGCAAATTCTCTAATTTTGATCTTGAAAAACAAGTGATAGATATCTTATTTTATTTTTTTTTTTTTTGCTTTAAAATTTCATTCAACACATTGCTTTATAAGATAACTACAGGTTTGTTTCTGCATTATAATATTAAATTAAATTTAGAATTACAATTAATTACATATTATTATTTGCGTTAAAAATATTATTTAAAACCAAAAGATTAATATCTTTCATAATCTATTCAACTTATTATAATGAATTATAATTATATATTATAGAAACATACTAATGCATTATATTTTGATCTCAGAGTGTTCATTTAGAGTTAATAATTTTAATATCGTTAATAACACTTTTAATAAAATTTTATATCGATCATTTAATTTAATTTTACCGGTAGTTATTGATCTTATTAATTACAAACATTAAAATAAATTAGCAAACAATATTTATTTATTTATTATTGCTTTCTCTTTGTCTGTCAAAATATAAATAAACCAAGATTTTATAGGAAAAAATTTTCTATACATCGTATCGATACTGCGGCATATATACACAACAATCAATATATCTAAACGCCGGTGAACGATGACTAATTCATTCATTTAATGTCGTATTAAATAAATAATGTGAAAGTCACAATTATCGATATTAATTTTCTTTATTTAATGTTTAGAAATCGCTCGGGACAGCTTTACGTGTACATTCGTTCTAAATTTCAAAAAAGAAATGTCTTTATTATTTTTAATAAACAAAAAACGATACGATTATTAATTATGAATCTGATTGAGAAAATGAAAACTCGATCTTGAGTTAAAATACATCAATAGATTATGCATACGAATCACTCCTACTCACGTGTAAGATATCACCGATCCTCAACCCACGCTGTCCAAGCGTCACACAAAAGCCGAAATGTATGTATATATACGTATACGTATATATATCTATGTGCGTATACAGCGTGAACCGGTCGGTCGTTCAGCCAATCTTCGTCGTGGAGCAGCTGCGGACTCTAAGCCACAGAGTCATCGATCCATGCGCGCCGAGCGCATGCACGCGGACGAGGATCGAGCAAGGATTTCGCGCGCGCACACGCGGTGTTTAAAGTAAGGGAGAGAGAAAGACAGAAAGAGAGGGAGAGAGAGAGAGAGAGAGAGAGAGAAAGATTCCCGTGTAAAGTCCGATCGACACTGCGAGAGCGTGCAGCGGACGACGATCGCTCGAGGCCGCTATCCTCTCTTCTTTTTCCACTACTACCGGCTACCGCGTACGTAAGTTCTCTCTCTCTCTCTCTCTCTCTTCCTCTTTTTGGATGTAGCATGCATCCCGTTACTCCTCTCTCTTTGCTTCTCTCTCTCTCTCTCTCTTTCTCTCTCTCTTTCTCTGGCTGTCTCGCTTAGTCACACGGGAGATCCTTTTTGTTTTGATTCTCATGCGAGCGACGGAATACCCATGCGAGTTTCGTAAATTAGCCACTACTATACGATTCGCACTTCGAAATGAGATGTGCCAAGTAAAGAAAGAAAAAAATAAACAGAGTTGGAGAGATGGAAGGATTTAATTTGTTTTAATTTAACGAGCTCCCGAGAGTGATTTCGATGAATAGGTATATGTTTATGAAGGATATTATTACGTGTGGAGATGATGAATGGTTCTTCAGTCTGCTATTTAAAATCCTCGTCTTCAAGCTTCTTATAAATTTATTATGCTTTAATTAACTCGAGTTATTAAAGGTCACATAAACATAAATTAAGATTAGAAGTTAATTTTATTGCACAATAATTAATTTTATTTTATGATTTATCGAACTACAAATAAGTATTACTTCGGAATAAAAATGATTATCGGCTATTTAGCATAATATTTTATTTTTTAAACATATGCGAATGGAAGTATGTGATATTTTATATTAAATTGAATCATGTAGACATGTAGAAAAAGAAGTTTTGAAATAAATGCATAAAAGACAACATAATAACAACTTTAAAAATAACGAATGACAGCGAAACATTAACGCATATGCAAAACGCTCATACAAAATCATAACAAGAGATAATTAATTAATAATAAGGCGATGATTATGATACCGTCTGTATAACTTCATCGCGTGCGTTTAATCGACTCTAATTTATTGACATATTTATTACTAAACATATACATATATCGAATCGCACATAAAACATAACATTAACAGCGAAAATCTATATAATTGTGATAATTTAGTTTGTTTATCCGCATGCATTATTCAAACTAGTCACGCAAAATAACATACCATATATATTATCTTATGAATGAATTGTTGTGTATGCATGCGATCAAATATTTATGACTTAATATCTTTTTATATATATATATTTACTTCAGTATCTATTTTTAAAAGCTCGGTATATTATGATTGGATAAGTTTGGCCATTCGCGTTTAATTTTCTGTTCTTGCGAGTTGGCTAATCAAATCAAACTTTACGCGTATGAAATACGATTACTTTTAAATATCGTAAACACAGCTGCGTCTCTTGCATTGCGTAAATATTAGTGATATTGTAACATAATGCTGTACATGAATACGCAATTTTGTGTAACGAATCATTAAAACTTTATTTTGATAATTAAAATACAGTAATTAAAACCGCCATCAACTTATGCATTTTTTTTTTAAATTGTTATCTATCTATTAATTAAATTTTATAACATTACAAAATTCTTATTTTAAAAATTCAACAAAAATCACAAGAGTTGATAATTTAATCATCATTAAGAATTCAAATTTTAAAAAAACTTAAGAATAATGAAAAATTATCAACGAATTTTTAAAACAGAAAAAAATCAAACTATGAAAGTAAGTACACATTAAAATTTCAAAACGATGAAAAAATATCTCTCTGAAAATAGAGAGATATTTTTTCATCGTTTTGAAATTTCTCTCTTCGAGAAGAAATTCCTCATTTAATCAACGACGCGATCGCGATGTTCGTACCGCAATAATTGCCGCTTCAATCTTTCAAGTACTTTACATACGTAAACTCTCGAGGCATCGTATCAATAGTGTACTTATATAGCTTTGTACATGACTTTTTACGACGAGGTGAGGCGGCTATGTTTAGAAAAGCTATTGTTCTGTTGTGCGTATAGGAGAAGATTTTTTTTTTATATTTTTCGTAGTCGCAACTATCGATAGGTGTAAAAGTCGTATAGGTAATATCAAAAATATTAATTTTAGGTTTTATAATTTAACTTATAACTTTGTGCAATTTCGTAGATTTAACTGAGTCGATAAATCATTTTAAATCATGCAGGGAATTTCAATTTCGTACAACTTTACAGGAAATGGCTACCGGTTTGCTCTAAAGCATTAATGCGCGTTATCACGTAATATTATTTATTTTCAGATATTTTCTAAATATGCTATTCATTTTTCTTAATAATTACGTAATTATACTTTCACTAACAAAATTTTACTCCCGCATGCATTAAAAATGTTGTGCTTGTTTATTTAATTATTCGATTTTTATGCACATGATTACGTATTAAATATTTTTTCAAGAACTACATATGCGTGCGATGCTTTTTAAAAGTAACGTATTTTGATATTTAGAAGTACTATATTTTATATTATGTTGAAAATGTAGACAAATTAATTGTAAAAGTTGTACTTTTAAAAGAAATTTTTCTAAAATAAATATAAGATATTCTGATTGCATAAATTATGATGTTATTATAAAGATATTGCCATAAATAATTAATCTATTTAACTACGCATTTGTACCTACTCTGTTTTTCGTTAATTTATAATCAATAAGAATGTTAGAAAATCAATACCTTAATCAAATGATTTTGCCGTTAAATCATTCAAAGTTATTTTAAGTTTTTACCGCAATTACTTCAAATTATGGAAAGCATAATAAAATGCAAACGCTTAGATTCTACGATTATTTCTTACGATCAATCATAAAAATGGTTGTAAAAATTTTGTCATGGACAAAATTTTCTTTTATTTCTAATTATCATCAAAATGATAATAAAAAAAGTGGCCAGTGACGTTTGATCTTTATGACAAAAATTTTTTCGTATGGCAGATTGTTAATAAAAATGTGATTTTTAAAAACTTTATCATTAATATTTTTGATGATATACGGTTACACATATATTAGAAATTAGTAATGAACAAAATTTTGCATTGACAAGAGCTCAAATTTCGTAATTCAAAATTTTCCTACCTCATATATGAATAGTGACCTCTACCATAAGTCGAACGAAGCCAGCGAATAAAATTGCGCTCTACAGGTAAGATACACAAGAATACCGACGCATTTTCTTACCGATCTACAGAAATGAAGCGTTCGTTAAGGAATTAAAACGATAGATGTGGCTACTTGCTGGTCTTAGCATTTATTATCACAAATTTTATATTGTTTATATGATATATTAAATATTTCACGTGTCATATATCGAACACACACACACACACACTTTTGTTTTAATTAAATAACGTTGTACTTATAAATTTATAAAATAGAACAAACATAAATTGATTCCACCGATTTTTATCTAATGATAAATAATTCAAAAAAAGGTTTGAATTAAATAGCTTTTATTGTAGTAGTTCTTCATATTTTCAACGTATTAATGTAACGCTATGTTTGTAATTACTATTAATTAATCTGTACATGCTTTTTTTTAGAAAAGTTATCGGAATATTTATCAAGAGAATTTAATTTTGATATTAAAATTCTCTGTATTGTTTGAAATTCTTGTTTGAAAATAAAAATAAACATTTATTTTTTGAAACTTAACATAATCGTGCAATTTAATATTAATTATCACGACAGAAAATTGTTTTTAAATTGATTTTAGAAAAATAGGCATATTGCATATTAAAATCTAATATTTATACGGAAATTTTAGACGGAAATGTTCACTTGAAGAACTACTCTTCAATCAAAAAATTTCAATCATCTAACTCTTTAGAATATGATTGATTAAAAGTTTACTTTTCATTTTCATTTCGATTCTACGCTTAGCACAATCGACGTTGATTTATGTGAACACTTTAACTGGCTCATCAATTATTTCTACTTTTAAAACGATATCCTTATATATTTTAAGAAAAATCAAATAGTATATAATGCAACAACAAAAATTTATATTCGTATCTAATAGTTTTATATAAATCCATTAGTTTGTTTATTTCATTTATCATTGCTTTTAAGATCATCTATTTATTAACAAAATTTTCGCATCGATTAAAACACGTACAGATTATATTATGTTTGAAGGCACTTTAGTTGTCTTTATCAGTTCAATGGTTTTAATAGAATCTCATTATTATTCAAGTTAAGTGCGATTAATAAATTTGCATACTAATAGCTTATTTTTAATGCATGTATAACAATGTTAAACATACTCAAATGTCTGTATTAATGACTATAAAATATAGCAAAGTCTAACAGCATATGGAACTTAAATACGTTGTGTTTAAATACATTGATAATTTAAATTTTGGAACGTGTCATGAT
Source organism: Chalcis sispes (assembly GCA_949987625.1). NCBI lineage: Eukaryota > Metazoa > Arthropoda > Insecta > Hymenoptera > Chalcididae > Chalcis > Chalcis sispes. The sequence continues at coordinate 6,658,040 of OX465099.1, forward strand.
GTAAAACAATTAAATTGTCATGACTATCTGCAAGTACAATTATTAAATTGCATTTTATTATCGAGTCAAAATAAATATTGATTTTCGTTAAAATTCGTCGAAGTTTCTAATCATATTTTGATTATTTATCATCCGATCGATGAAACAAGCTATAAAAAGACGATGAGTATACTCGCATATATATTCATACTTTTAAAAAGTAATCACATACAATGAAATATCAAAAAAAAAAAAAAAAAAAAAAAAAGGAGAAAAAACTTAAAGGTAAGTCAAAACGGCAATTTATATAATTTCATGGGCTTTGTTATACTTAAGTACTGCTCGTTCAGGTATAGACTATAATCCACGAAACATCTGTCGTATGTTTATTTTCGGTCGGATAACGAAAAAAGAAAAAAAAAAAAGCCTAAGCGAGCATATGTCACTTTTACAAACATCGGAGCGTTTACAACACAGTGCGAGATTCCTATTCGCGCACGGGCCAAGTCAACTCATTTTAATTAAGAAACGCAGCTCTCTCTCTTTCTCTTTCTTTTTCTTGCATCTATACATATACATAGCGTCGAAAGAATCGATAACCTCTTTTGCTTCTCATTGTTTACCTCCGTTGAGTTTTCTTTAATTGCATCAAATTAAGAATTTCATACAAGGGAATAGAGGTGACGTTGACATCGTAGCGCTTTTTTCCTTCTTCCCTTCTTTTTTTTTTTTTTTTTTTTTTTTTTTTTTATCCATTCTCTCTTTCATCATCTTTTACGAAGAGGTGCGTCACAATTATCGAGCTACATATATGTGTTCAGCTCCCCGAGTACATATACGCTCGCTCTATACGCTCGACAATGGAGTTTCCCCTAACAGGATTGTTATCGATCTTATCGCTCATCAAACTCCGCTGCAACACTGTACTGTGTATATGCCGTGGGGGTTAGAGAGAGATAGAGAGAGAGAGAGAGAGAGAGATAGAGACGCTTTTGACATATATATATTTTCTCTTTTTTTATTTGTTGTTAAACGCACTCCCCCTCCCCCGTATGACAACGGGCGGCGGCTATTGCAATATCGGACACGTCTATTGATAAAATTTACGAGGCATCTGTTGATGTGTACATAATTGCCATCGTTGATAATGATTTTAGAAATAGTTACTCGCAAACGTTTATTCGCTTCGTTGTTTATTTCTATTTATGTACATTGTTCGTAAATTCGATTAGCGTCGAATATCACGCGATTAAATTAATTTAAATTCATCTGGTCGTCTTGTTTTAATCAACAATATTCTTAATACATCTTGCAATGCATTATATATACATAATTAATTAGTTACAATATGATAGAGATACTTTGGCCATCTATGACTTCAGAATTCATCGACGCTGTACATTCCAAAAAGACAATAATTTGATTGCAGCTCTTGGAGAGTAATACACGTACTAAAATAATATTAATATATTTAAGCGCACCGCCACTAATAATATTTTAATAAATTATTAGTGTTAATTTGCATACTTTCTTACAAAAACTTTTTTTCTTTTACAATTCACACCTCCCATTTTTGTTATACATTGAATAATTTTCAATAAGCAATACGTTAGTAAAAGAAAAAAAAAATAATCCAACATCGATCGTTAATTTATCATCGGTATTATTTCTAATCTTGGCAAAACTTATTTTTTCTCATTACAAAACTACCATTCCAATTAATATCAATCTACAATCATTCGACCACCTCCGAAGCCTTAAACAAGATTAAACCAAAAAAAGGACGTCTCGTTACAAATGCCATTTAAAAGCCATATTCGTCGAAACCCTCCAAAATCATCATTCCCGCTGATCGAAAGAAACATTTCCATTCCATTTCGTTACCTACAAAACCATCGGTCGTTCGTTATTTTCTCCCACGGCTAAATAAATTCGGCTCGTAGCTCGAATTTTCACGGGGGCTTCCTTTGAAAGCAATAAGTCTACCACCCGAGGCGCATCATCCCCCGTGTCGGGAGATTTTGTGAAGTAAAAAAAAAACAAAAAAAAAACACATCGAAAAAAAAAAAAAGGAAGAAAAGAACGATCGGTTCCTTTAGGTTAATTACGAGTCGAGTTTGTTTTTCTCTTAAACTCCGTCCAGTTGTCTCTTCCTAATTAAACGCGAAGTTCCAGCACGCGGAGCTTCTATACTCGTGGCAAGAATGACGCAGGCGACAGGAGTTAACCTCCCGCGGGCGCGACGCGTCTCTGTCTCCTCAATATAGAGATGTGTATAGATAAAGATTAATTGGTTGCCGTGCGTTTCTACGAGACGACGCGGAGATGTGTTTTGTTTCGGTCTCCAGGCGCTTATTGGTTTATGGATTGATTAGCGAGGGTGGATATATATTGTGAAAAATATGTTGGCGCTCGCTCTATTCTAAGCTGAATTGTCTTTTCATAGATTAATGATCGTCGCTGGTTTAACGCCGAGTCTATTACCGGGTGAAAGTTTAATTCTTCGTCTTCTTTCGCGCTTGGCGGTACTAATTTTCGTTTTATTCTCTAAAGTGCCAATGAATTCGTCGATTGGATGATTAGAAAAAAGAGTTGTTAATTTTCTATAAAAATTTAAATAATTTTAATACAACGTTTCATGAAAAATATTTAAATTTTTGTATTATTACTTACACATATTTCATATCAGAATAAAGTTCTACATAAGTTTGAGCAATAAATGAATGTGTTTAAAAAAGCAAAGTCATAAAAAAAATTGATCTCGTTAAAACTCGAATAATCGTAATAAAGATACATTATATAGAGAAAGTAAAAATAATATTTCGTAACATAATAAATTCATCTCAGAAATTATTAACATCACTCGGACTAATACGTTTAAAACGAAAGCTAATTCGTAACCCTCGTGCAAGGCAACATTCTATATTCTTTATTCATCGCTCGCTTATCACACCGAACGCATCTGTAAAACCAGAACACCTTGTAGCATCGAGCAACGAAGTAAGCTCCCCGAACTAACCCACGATGTGTATATCCTCGTTAAACCACCGCGCGAAATCCGATCGTTCAAGCTTGTGCGTCCTTTCCTTCGTATATCCACACATGCACACACATGCGCGCGCGTTTATATCCGATGTATATATCACGCCAGCCGATAAAAATCATCCCCGAGTCCTCTCATGGGGGACATACATACGTATGTATACCTGCGACGATGGGTATATATCCAGCGCGGCAGCTGCTCGGTAATGGCAGTCGCCGGACACCGCTCTCTAGTCCAGCGAAAAATAATTGGACGTGAATCCGCTGAGAGCGAACTTGCGCAAGTTTGTGTGCGTGTATGAGAGAGAGAGAGAGAGAGAGAGAGAGAAAGAGAGAGAGAGTGAAATAGAGTGAGAGACAGAAAGAGTGTTAGAAGCGGTTGCGCTGCTCATTATATGACGCGAGAGCGTCCGACGCTCGAGTGCAGCGCAAATAGGATAGGCTAAACGTTATATACGAGCGTGGCCTATATATTTATACCTAACTGGCGTTAACTATATGCGCTGCGAAAGAAGGTTAGAAGACATCGAGCAATGAAGCCTCGAAACGATTCGAGTGCTTTTTTATCGAGCTTTATGGGCGCATTTTGATAATTTTTTTTTTGAAAGAATAGAGATAGAATTAATGGTTGGGTGGAAATAACGATGTTTTAAATTTTACGCGGAAGCTTTTAATTGATTGTATATATTGAAAACTGCTTCTTATATTGAAAATTTAACGCATTTGTTTCAATAATTTTTTTTTTTTTTTTTTTTTGTTTAATTCTTTTACTACTGTATGAATTGTCGCAATAAAAATATTGTAGCCTAAAATAAATACAAGATTTGTAATTACTAACGATTAAATTAATATTAATAAAAGACCAATATATATTGTATATGTATTATTACGTTTGTATTCGTATTACAAACCATATTCTCATTATTTATTATATTACAATTCTATATTTTATATATAAACAGAGTTCAAACGTGATTCCAGAATCGTTCATAATGCAATAAAATTTAAAAATAAAGTCCTTCGTAAAATTTTCAAAGAGAGAGAGAGAGTGAGAGAGAGAGAGAGAGAGAAAGAAGAAGAGAGCGGCGTTGACATTTCTGTATCGTATCTAAATCCTTTGAATCTGCCAACGTAAAACGTAAAATCAGCCGGCAGTGCATATAGGAACAGAAATCAGAAACGATTCGTATAAAAACGTCGTTCTCGTCGTCGCGCCGTACACAAGAAAGAAGAGAGAGAGAGAGAGAGAGAGAAAGTAAGGAAGAGAGTAAAAAAGAAAGTGTTCCAGGTAGCATCTTAGCCGGACGAAAAATCACGATATATTCAAGCTCCTGCTGCTACTCGTGAAAGAAAGAGAGAGCTTGGACAAACTTGTCGACTACATTGATTCGCTTATACGCAAGATGGAGGAGGAGAAAAGATATAGACTATGTCAGCGTTTTGCTTACACTGATTCTAAAACGTAAGAGAGAGAAAGAGATGTAGCGTTTCAACAGAATACTTTTCCTTACCTTTTGACAGGAATTCTTATCCTTTTTACTCTCTTTGCCAAGTTGTCTCCCTTCCTCACTCTCTCACTCTGTTCGTTTTACTTCAAGAGCGCCCGATTGGCCGGTGTCGGATAAAGAAGGAAGCGTACGCCGTTGTCAGTCGCATGCGTGTGTACTGCAGGATGTATCGAATTCAGGAAAAAAGATATCGAGAAGAAACGCGTGTGAGCGCGACCTCCTTTGGATTTTCCCTCGGCGATGAAGGGGACGCACGATATTCTCTTCGCCCCCTTCGCCTTTACGCATCGGGGAATCCTTTTCTCTCCTCGGCATTCTTCTTCTTTTTCTTCCTATTTCTCTTTTCTTTTTTTCTTCTTCTTTTACTTTCTCTTATGTATTTCGCTTTATTTCGTTTATTTCTATGTTACTCGTACATGTTCATCTTCTTCTTTTGACTGCGCGTGTCTGTCTTTTTACTGTTATGGTTCCTACCTTCGGTGTCGTTTGCACGTATACGTAAAAATAACGCGTATTTTATCCTCTAATTCGCTGTTTTTTTAATATTTCTTAATGATACAGTTAGTTAAAATTTTTGATGATTTTCAGTTTTCCAGTCACTTCCAGTTCAACCTAACCAAACTTCATACATACGCTAGAAAAAAAAAAAAAAAAAAAAAAAAAAATAAAGAAAACTTTCAAACACTAGGTGGAAATCCTCACATTCCGCATCTAATAATAGAATACTTCTTTTCGGAAGATCCGTCAAGCCCTCCCTATCTCGAGTTCTTCGTCCGTTTGACCGCGCAAACTTTATATATATAACTTTATACCGGTCACTGTAACTCGCCCCTCGTTCGGAAATCTTCGGCCGGCTCGACGATAATCACGAAATTTCCTCTTTTTCGTCTAGTTTTTCGCAACGATGTGTATAAATAATAAAGAGGAAGTAAAAGCAAACGATTGCACAGTCGTGTATCGGTGATTCTTGATCTTTTACGGATAGAAAGATGATAAAATGTAAGCAAAGGACAAAGAGAAAGAAAAGAACCCTCGCGTATCTCGTGCCCCACATATAATTCCCCGAGCTCGATCCTTGTCCGACTCCGCGTGTGACTTCGATAATTTCTTTTTCGTGCGGGACGTATGTTTCTTTCTTTTTTTTCTCTCACTCTTTCGCCTTTTTTATTCTTTAAATATACATACATCGCACGAAAAAAGTGTCGGGACTGTCATTCCTTTATTTTCGACTAGCGTCTCGTATCTCGCATGTCGATCTTTGCGTTGTTTTATTCATGAGCGACGGAGATGTGTTTTTTTTTTCTTTCTTTCTTTTTTTTCTATCGCTAAAATGAGTATTATTACGTTAGCCAAGGATCTTTTTAACGTTCAATTTGCTTTTTTTTTTTTCGTTGATAACGCGTTTCAAATGAATGTAATCATACACTTCATGGACATTGTTTATATGTTCGCTTAAATTGACTAAACTATCATTTTTAATTTTTTTAATAGATACAAATACAGTGTAAATTGTTTGAATAAAAATTTTATATGTACTTTATAGACCGAAAACGTATGTTGAATAATTAAAATATCCATTGAAAACTATCCGATAAACTGTACGATTAACGCAAAAAATATATGTGCCATGTAAAATTATACTGTAGTGTATGCATAAACAACAATTATTTATTTTTCCACAATTACACACAGTAAAATTCATCATTAAATTTTTTTTTTTTTTTTTTGTACAAACTTTAAATTAAAAAAAAATAACACGTATAAAACATCATACGACTAACGAAAAAAAGAAGGCGCACGTGTGTATAATGTGGGCGCAAACGATAGTCGACAATCAGTTGTTAGAAATCGAACATCTGTCCTTATCGTATGAGATCTGAATCGCCGCCACACAACACAAGAACGTCGCTTATACTTGTATGCGTAGATATAAGTTTCGGTCGATGGGACTTCGTTAAATTGAGATATTGCAATCGTTTCTCGAGACTTTCTTATCATCGTTATGCCTTACTCTATTTGTCGCGCTAACGACTGCCGAGCTCGAGAAATTTGTTGTTAAAAAAAAAGTTATTCGCTTTTTATATCGTATCTTTTTTTTTTTTTTTTATTGTATTTTTCAGATATACAAATAAATTATAAGAATATTGTATTGTATTACACTTTTTCGTTTGCTCTCATGGAGTAAAATTTTTTTTTTTTTTAAATAACTAATAATCTTTTAGAAATTAGATAATAAAAAAATAAAAATATTTATTTATTGTTACAAATTATTACTTTATGTTAGACAATTTAAGATCAAATGCAATGTCAATTTTCGTTTAAATATTCCTGATAATTCTAAAAAAGCAATAAGTTAATTTAACGTTTCTTGTTATCGAACCAAAAAGGGGTATAAAAATTGCTGATTCAAACGGATGCAATTATTTTTCTTCATAAATCGAAGCTTCATCTTTTATCACTTCTTCGCTTGCCTTTTATAATTACGGAGATACCAAAGCGGGAGAGAGGATATACGCTTAACGCGCGAGGTATCGCATTTTTCTAATACCTTTTAAAATCTTTCTAGGGATTTTGCACCTACATATATATCAATAGTATACGGTAACGGGCTTGGTATTCAACGAAGCGGATTTTCACTAGAAGAAAAATGTTGAGAAAAAACATGCGTAATTGTATATACTCGTATATACAAATACACACAGTAGCAATTGCGCTCAGTCGCTGCCGAGCGCAAACAATTTGAGCATCTCTCTTCGCCCGGCAAATTAGCGAAGATTATTAGCGAGAAATCAGAAGGTATCAAGTATATATTATCGGTCCTCTCTCGAGCTTGCGAGCGCGAGGAAGATCTTCTTCCTTAATTGGAGGCGCTCGCTTCAACAAGCGCGCGGAGCAGAGTCGCGTACACGCAAGTGGGCGAGCACCGAGAGAGCGAGCTTACTATTATATCAAAAATCGATTATCCGAATAGACCAAGAGAGGTGTGTACATTGAGAAACTACGCTATCGCTCTCTTTCGGTCTCCCTCTTTCTTAGCAACGAAGAGTATTAAGTTAATTGAAGCTAAGACGCTAATTAGCGGAAGGCGTGAAAGCAGCCGTTAATATTACTTCCAACGACTGTCGTTGTTGTCGAAGCGTACAAATTCGTGATACTTTTAGCTCGCATTCCTTCCTTCTATCCTCTTGACTTCCATCCTCGCACCTCTTATTTTTTTATTTTCTCGCTCGTCTCCTTCATTAGTTAACCTTTGTTTTTACAAAACTTGTCTTTATTTATTTAGTTTTATAAACCATACTTTCTAAAATCTAATATTTCCTTTTCTCTTTATGCAGCGCATTATTAATTTACTCGAGAATTTCAAATCAAATTCTTAAACGTAAATATCAATAATAATCAATAAAAATAAATCTTGAAAAAAATCATATCCAAATTTTTGAAAAATTTTAATTTTAAGTCAATCGTTCTATTATCGATGCATAAAAATAAACCAAAAATTTACGATGGGAAAAAGTCTTGATCAAGCTGTCTAGCTCACTCCCTCTCTCTCTCTCTCTCTCTCTCTTTCTCTCTCTTACTCTCTCTCTCTCTCTCTTGGTACATGCGATAGCTTTTCATTGTTAACGATATCATAGGCGTAATCATAATCGCCGTGGCGCGACGTCGGGAACTCTAAAACGGTCGCGTGGTAACGCGTCTCGTCGGCGCCGCTTCATGAGCGCGTATTTAAATATATATTTAAGCGACCGGTTGACCGGTGATACGCGTTGTTATCTAATAATCTTGATAAATGTTACGTTAAATACTGCAGTTTGTGTTAAAAGTATCAAGTTTATTAAAACGATAAAATACGTGAATTTTCAAGCTTAATTGTTTTTTTTTTTTTTTTTTTTTTCAGAAATTAAGTATCTTTATTTTTAACGAACTTGTATCGATTCGACATTTTTAATGAACGGTTGTTTAATTTAAAAGAAATTATTAAAATTCAACGGCATTCCTTACGACAAAGAAATTCTTAAAAATCAGTAGACACGTATTATTTATATCAACAAAATGAATGCTTTAAACTTTTACGCTAGTCTGTATCGAGGATTGAGCGTCGGGAGGCGCGCGTAGAGTTCATGCAAACTGCTCGTTCTTGTTTAACGAACGGTGGAACAAGCGTGAAAGAGAAAATGAAAAACGGACAATGTGTGAGAAGAATATGGTGCACTGTTACTGGAGGAAAAAGAAAAAATAAGGAAACGGCGCGGATTATTAAAAAATTTTCCTCGTTTAGCGAGCGTATTAGAAATGCGTTCATATCATTTCCTTTTTTTTTTTTTTTTTTTTTTATTATATTTAAAAATGTTAACATGTTTATTTTTTTTTTTTCAATAGATAACAAATTTCAAATATGACACATTTTTCACGTTATCTTACCGACTCGTCAGATGTGATCATCATAAATATCGTCGACAAATCCAAATACATATAGCGTAAATTGCTAAGAAAGAAAAATTCTAATAGTAACACTAGTAAAAAGCAAAGGTAGAAACGCAAATAAAGAAAAAGTCGGATCGCAATGTGTGATTATTACGTAAAACACATATACACACAAATTTGTATACATCAACATATACAGGCCCCGCATTTGAACAATTAACCGCGACGAATTACGTTCGATGAATAATTCATTCGTACGGCGCGCTTTTACGAGGCCTGTCCTTTCGCATCAACGATTCGACCTAACCCTCTCTCTCTCTCTCTCTCTCTCTCTCTCTCCGCTCGCATAATCTATTTCTTTATTTTATTTTATTTTTTTTTTCTTTTAACGCACGATGAACGCTATTAAATTCGTGAGCGTTAATAAGAATTTGCGAGACAAGTGCGCACAGAGTTGACACGCGCGTTAACGCTTTAAAAAGAAGTTTTCTTAAGACATTAGGTACTCTTTTATTTATGGGAGAGCGTTGAAAGTTGATTGGTCGGAGAGAGAGAGAGACAGAGAGAAAATCAATGTTGCGTGATAACGTGACGACAGGGTGAGTGGTAATGTTATGCGAATGTAAATTTTACATTGTAATGGGGTGAAGGGAGTTAAACGTTCGATGTTTGTAATTTGGATTAAAATAATAGATTTCATACATGGTTGATTGGTAATTGATCTGGAAATGTATATACATACATATACACATATTTTGCATATTAATGGAATGTTTAAATCGAAATAATATAATTTTATTACAAAGATGATAAATTATTTTATTATCCTATTATAAAATAATTAATTTGATTGGAAAATATATAAAAACATTATTTTTCTTTTTTTTCTTTTTTTTTTTTCATCGATTGGTAATAAAATAACTAACTTTAAATATTTTTAATTACTTAAAATTTAAAAGAAGACATATTTTTTCAAATTTATTCAAATTAATAGTGAGAGAGCAAAGCAAGCGTAAAAGTCGATACATATCAGGAGGAAGAAGAGAAAAAAAAGACAAAATAATATGTTTAAACGAGATGCAAGAAATAACGTTCGTTCGTACGAGAAGGAAGAGGCGTCGTCGAATCGTTCCACTTAAGTCGATTTGTCAAGTCGGCTCCGATAATTCGTCGTCGTCTAGCGCACACGTAGCTAACGTACATATATATATACGCCGGCGCGCGAGTCGAGCAAAGAAGGCAAGAGAGAAGAAGCTCATCTGCATAAAAGTGTGTCCACCCCATCGCTCGGCGTAAGGAGTCATGGGGAATATTTGTTCGGGTGCTCGGGCGCGCGCCGATATATTTGCATAATTTTCCGAATCCTCTCCGCGCGCCCGCGTTTATACAGTCACCGTTACGACGTGGAAAAGTCGATGTGACGCGAAAATTTATTCGTGCGTGCAATAGCAGCAACAGCGCGCGCTACGGAGCCTTCGTCAGGCAGTTTTCTGCGGGTGTATAATGAAAACGATGGAAGGAGCACGTGTGCGCGAGCGCGTCGCGACAAATTTACGTTAAGATCGTGAAGTTACGAACGAACGAAATAAATTTACAAGCAATATGGACTGCATGGACGTATAATGCGAAAAGTTGACGCTTGCGTTATTTCGGCAAAATCTGAGATTGTTTACGATAAACAATGGAACGCGGGGAATATAATTTCGAGGAACAATGTTTGATAATATTGTCGTCTGCTAGTACAAGTCAGACACGCTCTTGGATAAAATACTGAGTTTGGATATTAGTTTCGACGGATGATTATTTTTTACAACGAAGTATAATTACTTTGCCGGTAAAGCGTTCGTCTCGTTGATATGAAATCGTATCGAAATTTTACACATACGAATTAAGTATAATTGCAAGAAACACTTTTGTTGATAACTTGCAAAGTTTTCAAAATAAAATCTTGATACATTTGATGAAAAAATATTAATACAATAAACCTTATTCACTGAGACGATAAATTTTACAAGTCGCATCCCGATCATTGATTATATATATATATATATTTAAACGCTTCCATAATACTTTGAAAACGCACGCAAATTTTTAACCTACAAAACAGTTAGCGCTCGTGCACGTGAATAAACTCGCTCGCGACAAGCGTACACTTGTTTATTCTCTTCGTCTTCTCCATTTTCTTCTGATATGTGTATACACAGATATCTTTTCCGGTAAAATTTTTACCACCCGTTGAGAAACGGAAGAAAAAAAGAGAAAAGAAATCGCACACGGGCTCTTATGCGCATTTCCATTTTCCGCGCCGTCGTTTCTTCTTACTCGTCCTTTACTTCTCTTTTCTACGCTTCGTTCTTTTTGATCTCTTCAGAGGTTTTCTTTCCTTTTCTTTTTCGAACCGACGACAACGACGACGCTCGTTTCTCCTTTCGCGATGTTTATTGTTATACAAACGCGACTCAAGCAATTGAAAAATTTTGCAAACGAATTACCGTTGCAGTCTCTACACGCGCACGAGTTTTTGACTTACGAGCTCGACGTTCGTTCCAGAATAGTACGACAAAAAAAAAAAAAAAAAAAAAAAAAAAAAAAAAAAAAAAAAAAAAGGAGAGGGATATAGCCGGTGCGTAATCTAAATTAGAGGTGCACGTTGTCGTAAAATGAAAGAAGAAAAAAATAAAATAATTTTTCGTGCTTTATTGCACGTGTACGAATGAGTGCGTGCTCTCATTTGAATACGTTTCCGGAGTTAAAAAGAAAATGCCATGCGCGTGTGATGCGCATTGTGATTTTTTTTCCTGTATAATGAAAACGAAAAATCTATCCAATGTGAGATTAATTAAATGAGTCTTGATTCATAGAATTTTTCTTTTTTTTTCTTTTGTTTTGTTTAAATTTATTTTTATTTTATATATTTTTTTTTAACAATGTAATACTATTCACTTTTTGTTTAATTTTATGATAATTTTCACTCTCAAACGAAAAAACATTGTGCTACGCATTTTTTCGTTGAAATTGTAAAAGTATCGCTAGGGGTGTTTTTGCATGAGAATGACGTAATTACTTACATTAAATTAAAAAGTATACTTTATTTTTAACGCAACGTTGTGCTGTTACAAAAACTTGCACTTTTAAACTTGTAGTATTAAATGCGTGAACGTAAAATTTTTGCATAATTATTAATGCAACAATAACATCAATGAAAACGAAATACTGCAAAAAAAGATTAAAAATAAATAAATTTTATTATTTGTGTAAAATGCTTTTAAAATAACTCAAATAAAATTTAAAAAAGTATAGAAATTTTAATAAAACCAGTCATGTCGATAAATATTTTTATGTAGTTTTAAACTAGAATTTTCAAATATTATAGTTGTATTCGATTTTGTTTTTATTGAATCAAATTTACTTTTATTTCGAAGCAATAAATAGTTTGTTAAATTATTGTTTTTCAATAAGATCAACATAATATTCAATGCAAACATAAATTTAATGAATATATTTTTAAATTGATACTGCATTATAGTATAAAAAAATTTATTACTTATCCTGATTTTTTGGTATTCCTAATGATTAATTCATACTACAAAATAAAAGGTACATACAAGCATAGCTCGAAAAAATTTAATTTAAAAACTGACAAAATAAAAAATACGAAAAAAAATCCGCCTCACAACAAATCGCATATTATTTCTCTACCTTTAAAAAAAAAATTTTTTTTCAAAATAATAAAACCAAAATTCACATAGATTGGCTATTGCTTGCTCGCCCATGTCAATTTTCAAACCTTCAAAAGAGCCCCTCGCTAAAATGTCAAAAGACATTGCGAAAGGGCGCGCCTGTAAAACTTCACGTTCACGTACAAAAGTCGATTTGGTTTGCGTGGCACGAAGACAAATAGTATATATACGTATGCGTAACAGAGAGAGAGAGAGAGAGAGAGAGAGAGAGAGAGTGGAAAGGGAGGGGGAACATTGCAAAGGATAATAATTTTATTTCTAGAATCGGAATTGCGGTACGTTGAAACGTCCGATGAATGGCGTCGACGGCGCTGATGACTGGCGACGCCGAGAGAGAGAGAGAGAGAGAGAGAGAGAGAGAGACTCGCTCACGCGGCCGTGATTTAGCGCGAGGAACACACAACCCCGTCGCGTTCGACCAACCCGAGGCTAGTTAGAGGTGTATTCATTACAAATTACAGACCTCGGCACGGTTTTATCATAAGCCGCAGAGCCCGACGGAACGAGCGAGAGATGACTCGAGAGAAAAAGAGAGAGTTAACAAGCCTCGGCAATCCCGCATTCCTTATTTCGTTGAAAAGGCTCTTCTCGGGCTTTTTAATCTCTCCTCTTCTTCCTCTCGTTCAATCTGCGATCGTACATGTGGAGATGTATGTATCGTTAAATTTTGAGCCTTGTTATTTTATAATTTACTTGAAATACATGTACTTAGTTTTACAAAGATCGGATATGGAGTATGTGTCATACTTGAAAGTAAAAATATAAATCGTATTTTGTTATAGTTGTGAGACATGTAAGTATAAAAATAAAAAATTGCATAATATTCCTTGCTTCATATTTAATTCAACTAAATCATCAAATTTATACCAATAACTCAAATGTATCACCGTTAAACACAATCGACGTAGCAAGAATAGCGGTTCACCGATGTAGAAGAATTTGTCATATGCTGTTTGCATTAACTATGCAAGGATAACGAAGAGAAAAGCTTACACACTACGTAGATTTTAAAAAGCCGCAATAACGCGTTAAATTAAAAGCTTGGGCATAAAAATAAAAAAAGGCCATGTGGATTAACTTATTCTTTCTTCATCCGTTTGTCTCTCTATGTTATATATCCAAATCCCTCCAAAATAAAAAAAAAGCCCGTCACGTTCGTAAATAAACTATGTTTTTCTCTTTCTTCATATCGAGAATTTACCCGTAGACATTGGAGCCGCGCGTGTGAATTTCGGGCGATTTCTCCCGTGCCTTTCACCTCGTGATTTTCTCTTTTCTTTCTTTATTCTTGGAAGGAAGACGGCGAGGGTTTCGAATGCACGCGTTGTGTGCGGCAGTTCTCGCCATCTTTTCGCGCGAGTGCAAACAAAATGTTTGCATAGGTGACGGGAAAATGATACGAAGTGTATCGTGCGACTATTGCCTTTTATACGTACATATATATATTGCCTGTTTTGTGCGTAGAAGGAGAGAAAAGAGGAAAAAGATGAAAATGAGATAGAGATGGAAAAAAGAGAAAACAGAAAATAAATACGGATCGAAGAGATCGTATTTGAACTTCCATAAAGATATTTTGTTGATATGATTTTATTGATATGATGAGCGAAATGTGTATTGACACATTGATTTTCGCGTGTCCTTTAACTCGATTATTTACTTTTTTTCGATTTAAAATTTTTAAAGAAATAACCGTTAAAGTCTTAGGTCAAATAAATCTCGCTCGAACGCTATCGAATTATAAATGAAATTTAATTGCTTTACATTTTTTATAAATATTATTTACAGCATTTATCAATTTTTTTACAAAAATATCAATATATGTCGATGATAAAATTACGTAGCGGTTATATACGAGAACGTCGTGTTCAAGCATCGATAATATTAACTGCTAATTCAATAAGAGCCGTGTATCTAAAAAAAATATATATATATATATATATATATATAAATATAAAAAAAATAACATAGAACGACGAATATTAAGAAGCGAGTGACAATCTCTAAGCAAATAGAGAAAAAAAAAGGAGTAAATTGAATAAAGAAACGAGTGAATGGAAGACAAGTAAGTACGTGAGTTGTGTTGCTTGTTGCGCCTACGTTTTTTTCGTCATTCAGCCGATAAGTTTTTATTATTTCGAAAACAGAAAGTACGAATCAGCATTATTTTTTTCAAAACGGTAAGTGAACTATTAAATTACTTGAGTGAAACGTAGACATGAAAAATATTCACGAAAAATTCTTACTGTCGATTATTTTTTAATGGACTATGATTAGGTTTGATTGCAGTATTAAAATTGAAATGCGCATATTCACATTTTTATTTATTGTCATTGGATTATGCATTTAAATTTATAAGATGAATTTTTTAAAAAAATTTAGTTTCCAAGAAATTTAAATTATTTACACTTGATAAATATTGTAATTATTTTTTTATTCCAAACGTTATTGAATTGATAACATTATAGTAAACAGATGGTAAAAATTAAACAATTTGCAGTCAATATCGCTGAATTTATTAATTTACAATAATTTTTAAACCGACAATTGATTAATTATTTATCGTCAATCAATCGCCATCATTGCTTATTATATTATAAAAAAAGCGTCAATATTTTTAAGCAACAACGACGACAACATGGTAACAACAACTAAAAATTTAAACTCCAAGATCGAGCATACGTTTTGCTTCGCACCCTCGACACACTTGCGCTTCTAATTCCTTTTCCTATCAGATCATAATCTCAAAGTTCTCTCTCTCTCTCTCTCTCTCTACTCCCCTCCCCCCTTATAAAATTCATACAGCCGGCAACGAGGCGCGTGAATCGAGACGCGGAATCGAAGAAAGACGAACGAAGAGTACTACTACTACTACACCGTGTATCGGCCTCTGAAGCGAGACAGAAAGAGAGTGAGAGAGAGAGAGAGAGAGAGAGAGAGAGATGAAGAAGGAACGTGCATGCGGGGGTGGTGATGGTGGTTGACGGTGGTGTTGGTGGCGGTAATAGTAGTAGTAGTAGTAGTACACAACCCATAGAGAGCGAAAGAAGAGCCTCGGCGAGGAGATTCGCGCGCGGCGCGTTTTGGAGTGGTGGAAGTCGTCGTATGGGAGAGAAGGGGTCGTCGCGCCGCGGAAAAAGGCGATTGGGGGGGTATCGAGAAGGAGGAGTGAGAGAGAGAGAGAGAGACTCGAGATAGGGTTGGGAGTACGGGTGGTTAGAGAGAGAGAGAGAGAGAGAGAGAGAGAGAGAGTGCGAATGGATCTGCGCGCGCCGAGCCACCGTCGTAGATAGAGTAGAGCCACTCCCGAGGGCCGCATACGCACGTCGCGCTTCTACTCTCTCTCTCTCTCTCTCTCTCTGTTGTCGGTTTTATCCCCCCCCCTCCCTTCTAGCCTACTCTCTTCCTCCCTCCTACGAACCGGAAGGACGAGGACGACGTGTGCCGCCGACGTCGACGGAACGAAGGCTCAGTTCCTCGTCCGCTACCGTACAGCCAACACACGATCTTCTCTTGACTCTCCGACTATACATCTTTCGATATGTTTCGCTATTGATAGATATATTCGGAGCTCGAGTACACTTTGAATTATTTTTTTACGGGGAACGGGACATGGTTTTTTTGATTAATTTTTAATTCGCGCATTCGGGTACACACGCGGTCGAACACAAACAGTTGGTCGAATTCGAACGGTAGTTTCTTTTTATATTTGTTTACATATTACATTTTCTTTTTTTTTTTTTTTTTATCTGTTAAACGATCATTTTGTTTTCTAAATAGAAATTGCGTATAATCGTCGATACGGATTGAATAATTTTGAAGGCGTCTGCTAACAGTGACCGATTGCTACAATAGTTGTAAGTTTTTTTTCTAATTAAACAGTAGTTAGGTAGTGATAGTAATCTTGTTTTTTTTTGTACATATATTTAAAAAAGCATATGTAATTTATTTTAAAATAATATTTTTGATCGTCCATATTAAATATTATATATTTATCCATCATAAAAAATAGCTTATAAATACGTATCAGTATTAAATAACCAAGTGTTCGAATAAACATTCAGAAAAATTAATATTCAAACTAATTCGAAATATGCAATAAAAATGATTTATTAAAACGTAGAGCGAATCATTTGTTTTTAAAATAATTTTTTTTCATACATCGGTGGTAATGAAATTTTTTCAGCAAATAATTTATTTTATCATCAGCATAAAAGGTTTTTAGTTTCTGATAAAATTTTGGTTCGGTATGATATTACATCATGATGAGAAAATTAATCGAATGAAAATCCATCTCTTATTTTTCATTTTGATATCGAATTTAATTACGGCCATAAAATTCCGTTGTTGAACGATATAACGTATGAAAAATTTTATTGTGTTACGGAGCTTAAATTTTTGTCCGCATATACTATCAATATATGGTATCGTAACTGTTTTATTTATATTTATGATTATATCGAGAGTATTTTACCTGTTTCATATAATAATAAACACATATTTTTAATAAATACGGTAACTTTCATATTACAAAAATTAAACGTTATTGTAAATAAAGTACGTAGATAAAATATTCGTTGCATTATAGCGCGAATCCCGATATCGATCCTGAAAATGGACAATGTATTTTAGTAATTTTTTATCTCTGGCTACACATATTATATATATACATATTTTTTTGAATTCATTTCATTAATCATACTTTTATGTTATTTTACGTTTCACACAAAATCAAAAAATGTTATTTTACATTCGATTGAATTGTTTAATTTATTGAAATCTTTCCCTCTTCGTTGTTAATATTTTAAATTTATGAATACAAATAATTACAAACAAATCGGTAACGTATGTTGATAAATATTATTTAAAATTCTATAAGCGTTATCAATAAACTGTACGCGTAAATAAGTAAATTAAACATTTTATTATGAAATATTCGAGCTTAATAAAGATTCTTTTTAAAAGCGAGATATTTTTTTTTTATTTTCGATAAAAATAAAACACACAAACGCACATGACCAATGCGCAAATACAAATACAAAGAATTCAAAGTCAACGCACGAGACGAAAATAAAAAATAAAAAAAAGAAAGACGATAAAATTCCAGAAACGTACGTAGCGCGAAGCAACAAGGCGCAACAAGCGGTGCACGAGACTCGAAGCACCTGCTCTCGAGCGTTGCATGTATGCGGGTCGATGCCAGATACACACACACACACACACACACACACACACATTAGCACGCGCGCGCGCGTATGTGCGTGCGTAACTCACCGATTTGAAAATTTGAACGATTAGGCGGTAAACCAAGCAGATGGACTCGATATACTGGCTGACCATAACGGTGAGTAACTACTGATTTTTTTGTTTGCATGTAGTATAAGCTTAAGGTAGATGGAGAAATTAATTCAGTTAATTATTTTTCGAGTAATTTTGATAATTTTCGATAATTTTCTAAAAATTTTTTTTAAAATCTAGTAATCTGAAATAATTAAAAATTTCTAAATTCCAGTACACTTTTTTCTTTACAATATTTATGTTGCAATGTTCATTGGAAAACTTTTTCTGCCTGTTAATTTTAAAATGGATAGTACTTTTTTCATATAAAACTCGCATATTCCACAAGTGAAGACTGTTTTTTCCTTCGAATTCCAATTATAAATAATAATAGCTTTTTCTGCTAATATATCGTATCATGAAATTGTTATTTCCAACGAACACAGCATCAAATTACTTTGAAAACATGTTTTTTTTTTTTTTTTTTTAAATATTTTACGATTTAATCGATTAAATATTCAAATCTGCAACAAATTTAATAAATTTTTTACGGTAAATCTAATAATTTTTAGCAATCGTTTTTGCGTAACGTAACTCACGCGCGCTTCAAAAATACGAGAGTTTAAAATTCAAATAGCCCGGAAATTATTCCCTCGTGCAGTCAACGATGTTTGCCGTGTACAGCGTACCACACAGGAAAACATTTCCAGAACGTTATGTAACTACCACGCGGAAAGAACAAGTTCGCAACTGCAGTTAGGAAATGATTGTAGCAGTTAATTTTGCGGCACACTGCATGTGTATACGCATAAGAGAAAGTAATAGCGACGGCCAATGGTAAAGAACACAGTCGAAACAATTTCGGCAATTTCGAATGGGCTGCGCGAAATATTTTAATCGTTGTTTGTTATATAAACAGTTTTGATATAAATTTCTATTGTTTTATTAAAAGAAAAATAAGTATAGGGGTGAAAAGAATAGAAAAATTGAGAAAATTTTTTACGAGTTTTATGAGAGGAACTTCAATTTTTTTTTCTTTGAAGAAAAATCAAAGACTTTTTTTTATAAATGTTGTGGTTACATGAAAATTCTTTTAGAAGATTGAAATTTTTTTTATTTTAAAAATATTTTCTTCTTAAAAAAATATCAAGAATTCAATAAAAACTTACGAGAGAATATTTTTCTAAAAAGAATTATTTATGCACACAGTTTTTTTTTTTCACACAAAGAATTTTTAATTCTACATTAAATATCCATTTACTATTTAGTGATTCATTCAGTTATATAAAAAAAAAAAAACATTTAAAAACGAGTTAATTTAAAAAATTAAATCAAGAATAAAATTATATAATTTCTTGCTTGAAAACAAGAAGAATAAAAAAACAAATTTCGAGTGCGCCGTAAGTTACTGGTTCGACGCACGGGAAAATGTTAAGTTTATTAAGTTAGCTAATAAAAGTTACGAGCTATCACACAAGTTAAGCCCGCATAAAAACTTTTCCAAAATTGAGCATATCAGCGGCGTTACAGTTACGAAAATTGATAAACGCGAATATATTTCAATAATATTTTAATATACGCTATCTTTTGACATACGAAATTTTTCAAATTGAAAAATTTTTATTAAAAATTTATATTATTACGTCTTTTTGCACTCGATACGATAGAAAAATAATTTTACGCTGAAAATTTATTTTTATTAAATGCAAACAAATATACAAAGCAGGTTATTTCAATTTATCTGTAAATGTTGAAGTTACAGATTTTTCTTAATTGCCTTTCGAGCAGCTTTTCGATATTACATTTTTGTAACGAAACTCCGAAGCTTTAGCTTAGCAATAAATATTTAATGTTTAATTTATTTTATTTATCGCATTTAACGTTTCATCTAAACTTTACGGGCTTTGATGTCCAAGAAAATAGATTTTATAGAGACTATTTTTCCATCGCTCAAAAATAATAATTTCCGATAGAAACCGATGAATCGAAAATAATAAATTCATACTTCCCGTATACAAATTTAATATTACTTTTTTCATTGATGTTGCCAAGTTTGAAACATTTATTACAAAGAATTCGCTTTAAAGTATGTTTATACATATATAAAAACAACATAGCGCAAGTGCAATATAACTTATTTAATTCAGATTTTAATATTATTTTTCACAAAGTTTCTTTATAAATATAAAAGATGAAAAATTTATTGTATAACAATATTTATTGCTTTAATCGTATTTTTAATAAATATTAAAGCAATATAAAAATCATCTCTTATAGTAAGAAAAAAGAATATCTATGTATTTCGCAACATAAATCGTTATCCTTTCAAAGACGAAGAGCGTACAAACGAAAATCGAAGCTCAACGCCTTTTCGTACAACAAAATCGTCAATCGCACAATATCTCGCGATACGTCCCGATAAGCACATTTATCGCAAGCTTAGAAACGAAGGGGGGAGGGGCTCACAAGATTAAAGAAAAAATCGATAACTCACCTGTGCTCTCTGTGCGACGTGTCGAGAGGAAGGCAAGAGAGAAAGAGAGAGATAAAGAAAGAAATAGAAGTTAAAGCCGCAGGTGTGCAAAGTTCCTCTCTGTGTCGTTTTCGTCATCTTTAAGCAATAAGCGGATATGCAACGCGTAAGAACAAGAGAGAGAGAGAGATAGAGTCAGACAGACAAACAGAAAAAAGGATGCTAGAAGTTTTAAGCTAGAGTTTGCGCAAACGAAAGGCGATTTCTAAACGAGGGTCGAGAAGCAGGGAAAGAGTATTTCTCGCGAAATTAAAAATTGCGCGGTATATACGAAGCTACGCAGCCGCGATTGTAAATCTCGAATAAGCTTAACTTATGTTCTACGGCGTTTCGTATGTATTGGGAAAGTTCTTGGGCTGAGTTATGCTGAGTTTTTTTTCCCTTTCTTTTTTCTTTTCTTCGTCGGAATATCTAGGGAAACGGTTATTCTTCTTTTGCCTTCACTTTTGTTTACACGAACGTATTTTACTCCGATGTAAAAAAGTTATTCGTTAATTGTAGAGTTAGATTTACTATTTAGAAAAGTTTCTACATAGATTTCATCCACATTTATTTTACCATTTCTACTATTTCCATTTTATTAAAATATTAATTTTAATTTTACCTAATATATAACTTGCTTAACATTTAATGGATTCTTACATTTTAAGCATTTTTAATTTTATTTATTTTGTTTATTTTTTTTTTCTTTTTCTACATTTTAAAAAGAAAGATTTTAAACTCTGTTATTGAAAATAAATTTATCTCGCGGGTAACTTTTATTTACAAATTTTTGTTGCTCAGTAAAAATCATTATTATTGAAAACAAATATAAAAACGTTACTCCGTTAGAACAATAAAATTATTTAAGTCAATACGAAGTGAAAAAGTAAAGCATAAAGTATAAAGTAGAGAAATCGTCTAAACATAGATTACCGTCTCACGAGTAGTAGCGTATAGCCACAACTGCAGTAAATCACGAGTACCTCCGTAAAGTATCGCGCGACAAACAAGCCGCGCGAGTAAGGAAAAGAAAAGCGGATAAATAAGAAAGTAGAAGAAGAAGAAGAAGAAGAAGAAGAGTCTTTCGGTGAAAAAATAAACGACTGACGGAAAGTCAAGAATAAGATTTCGATATGCCGCGGGCGCGTTCTCTATACGGTATGAAATTATCCTTCCCCTTTCTTCTTCCCCCTTCCCTCCTTTTCCAAGTAGAAGTAGCGTAGGTTTTGATAGCGCTTCCCATCTCGGCGATATTTTCCAATTTTCTGGGCATTTAGGATACGCGACTCAGTGACTCGTCGAGTGTATTATATGCGCATCGTGCCTCCCGATCTCCAGTGTGAAATTGCTTTACGTTTGCCTCGCTGGTCCCCGACTCGCTCTCGAGATTTTTGTTGTGTTTTCTTCACCTCCGTCCCCTCCCGTTATATTCAAAGCCGTCTCGCCCTCTCAATTTACTTCCCCTCCCCCTCTTTTACTTTCATACGTGCGGGGGTTTGTATAAAGTTTGTGTTTTTTCTTTTTCATTTACTTTTTTTTTTTGGTTCGCGCTCACAGGAAGCTTCCTCTCTCTTTCTCTTTCTCTTTTTCGAACGAAAATGCCGCGTTAACTCTTTTATTCGAGAGTGTGGGGGCGCGCACACGGAAGAGTGCCACTTGCATCTTTTGTCAAGGTTAATTGCTTCGCGTGGGTGAAGCAAGCGCTCAAACGCGCGCGCGCGCGCGAGTGTGTGTGTGTAAATTCGCCGTTGCGATCAAATTTCGCCATCGGTTTTGTTTTTGTTGAGTATATATCGCCCGTTGTTTGCGTATTTACGATGTTAAAATATTCATCGGTGCAAACGTTTAAGTATAGATCGGGTTGTAAAAATTTCGCATTATACATGGTTGTGTTCAAAATGTTTGCAAGAGAAATCATGCGATAAAATGATTTTTTTCAGAAACATATTATTTATTTTAATTTTTTTCATAGTCTGTGTATTAAAAAAAGCATATAAAAAATTGTAAAGTTAACATTTATACGTAGACCGTAGAAAATTATAATGTAATAATAACATCACGATTTTTTAAAATATGCACATAAAATTCTCGATATAAAAGTTATATTTATAATTAAATTATGATAATATAAACAAAAATGTATTTAAAACAAATTTAAATTTTATGGATGATAAAATAAAAATGAGTCGTGTATTATTGAAATCATAAAACGTTAATTTAGCTGAAAGGTTATTACAACAGAATAAAACATTGAATTCATAATTCATCAGAATTGCAAATTTGATTATTGTAAAACTATACTAATAATATACTTTAAATTGATAAACTAATTACTTTATATACTATTTTAACATAATCACTTTATATTGTAATAACATTTGTCAAATACTTGTTGTTAATATAATCTATAATACATTACTATTTAACAGAACCAAACGTTAAGTAAATCATTGATTTAAAAAGCGTAATAAAATAAATTTCAAAATTTTCGTAAAAAAAAAAGAGTACGCGCTTATTTCATTCTGAATAATTAAAAATAGAACAATTATTCGTTAGTTCTTAATACGAGCACTGGTAAAACAAAAAAAAAAAAAAAAAAAAAAAAAAAACAAAACTTTAATCAATCTTTTATTCCAATCGATTAATTGATATCTCTCCGTGTATCGCGGAGAGAAAAAAATTGTGCTTGCACGCGTACACAGTCTTTGAATGTCTGTGATACTTTTTCAACTTAAGCCAATTAAATCGGCGTACTCGGCTCTTGTGTATACACGAATTTCGTCTATTACAGACAAGAGAGAGAGCGAAAGAGAAAGAGAAAAAGTGAGTGCGACTAAAAGCACAATCAATAAACTGCCATTCTGCAGTCTGACGATCGTTTTATCCTTTCTTTTGTTTTCAAAGACTCGTGTATTTTAAAAAGTAAAGGATAAAAATTTGGTAGGTTTTGTAAAAATTATATAGAATTCAGCTGCATCTTTTCAATGCAAATTACGATGCGAAATGGTAGAGAAAATTTTTTAAGCTTCCTTACCACAAATGATTTTTAAAATTTATATATTTAAAAATTTTACAGACAAAAATTTTAATAAATAACGATATAATTTTCATTCATTACTTTGACGTCGTGTTTTAATAATTTTTTTAAATTATTGTAAACTGATTTATTATTACAATACATCGAAAAATTATATTCACAGCGCGCTTTTTTATCCGGAACGTTCAATTTCGAAAAATTTCAATGTTGCGTCGTATAAACGAGTAAAAAAACCATCGGCTATGCATCATACTTTTTGACAATAATTCAAGCGAAGGACGGAGGAATTAAAAAATTTCCTCGATTCATGAAACGGGCGATCCATCGTCATCTTGTCGTTGCTTACCGCTTATACTCTGTACTCGGATGATTGATTGCCAAATGTATGTGCGCTTGTTTATGTATACGTGTCTCTTCGTAACTTCGAGCAGCTATCGCTGATCAATCGATTTAGTTTCGCGAAAATTCTCGCAAAAGTATGAAAAAACTGCTATGCCGTTTTTTTTTTTTTTTTATATTTTATTTTTCTTGGAAAGTAAACTTTTCGATGCTTAAATATTCTAGCGATGAAACTTTTAAAAAATTAAATAACGAATCTATAAGTTTTATTATTTTGACAACTAATGACAACTAATGTCTTATAGATAAGATATAACATCGAATAAGAAAATTTATTTTATTATTTTATCAGTACAATAAAATATGATTTCTTCAAGCTTTTCTAAAAAAAAAAAAAATTCCATCTACAGTTTAAATTATCACCACCGATATTTATCACTATCAGCCAAAAATCGATCTCACACACGCGTATGTGTGTATATGCACAGAAATAGGATCGCTAAGTATAATATATGGAGTAGAAACGATCGTAGAGCGATTAATGCGTCGGTGACTCGTTGGGTTTGCGATAGCTGCGCGTTTCTACTAATATTTGATCTTAATCTATATATCTATACATCTGGTGAGCTCCGCGAGCACACCAAGTCCAACACGATACTCGAAAGCCTCTTGTAATGTCCTTTCCGGTTCCTGTGTGCTGTTTACCAGGAGTTCCGTGCAACTGTTTCTATACTCGCTCCTATATACACCGTATCCTCGACGAAATTCAAACGCGTGTACGTTTCGAAGGGGTCTTAGCTCCGGTTTGTATTCGATAACTTCAAAGTCGATTTTCGTTTAAGTTATCTCGCGCGTTTCCATCTCTGTCTCTCCTTTATATATTGCGTTAAACGTAATAAAAATTAAAATTCCTTAAGAAAACCATAAAATTCGTTCTTTCCTCATTGCTTAAACGACTTTCTTTTAAATCGATAAATAATATCGTAATATATTACGTCTAAAAGTACAAAACGATCGTTTAATTTAAAATAAAGCTTAAAATTATGAAAATCAACATTAAACATTTATTAATTAATACAACGTTATAACTCCACGCCCAATTACAAAAACACACTTAACAAACTTGTTCCCCACGTCGAGTTTCTCTCGCACAACCACTTGACTACAACTACTCGAAAACTGTTCGTGTCCAAAAAGCAAAAGAGAGACAGAGAGAAGCTCCTGTTACTCTCTCCGAACAAGTCCTCGGAGGTTAATCAATAAAACTTGTTTACACAAAATACGCGTCCATAATTTATGTCAAGGCTCGGCTCCAACTATCCACCGACTTCTTCTTCTTCTTTTCCCCTTTTTCCTATTTTTTTCTTATCTTTTTTTTTTTTTTTTTTTTTTTTTTTTTTGTACTCGCATTTTATCGCTACAGCTCTCTTTCTCGAGCTGGTCGGCTTAAACAATTAACCTAATTGCTCGGTGGAGTCATCGCGCAAGAATCCGCGTGATGGTGTGTCCCTCGCGAGAACAGCTTTTTATTATCGCAGGACGCGCTTT
Source organism: Chalcis sispes (assembly GCA_949987625.1). Taxonomy (NCBI): domain Eukaryota; kingdom Metazoa; phylum Arthropoda; class Insecta; order Hymenoptera; family Chalcididae; genus Chalcis; species Chalcis sispes. The sequence goes on from OX465099.1 coordinate 6,683,447, forward strand.
GACTACCTTAAACATGCACACGTAGCGCGTAAAGTAAATTAAACCAAGTAGTCGATTCGAAGAATTTCGTTTGGCGTTGATAGAGTTTCTCCGATTTTATTTTCCTGTGCGGTATGGGTCGTTATTGAGTAGTTGAAATAATAATGAGACTTTTATAAAGGTGTAAATATAAAGGGTAAGAAATAAAATTCGTTACTTGACATACGCTTAAGTTAATTGAGCAGTCTCGTTTTACAGAGAATATAAACTAAAAATCGATATTCCAAAATTGCTCATCATCGTTAAGTTATACATCGATTATAATCGACGTCATTTATTTACAAACTACAAGCGTCAATATTTTTATTCTTTACATTTCGAAAATTACCGAAGAAATAATAATTGCTTATCTGTTAAAATTTATGCGGGCACGTTTATATAAGAATACTCGGAATTCACAAGTTTTAAAATTTGAACTGCTCAATTTAACTTGCCTTATATCGTTCGATGTGGATGGAAAAGTGGGAGTCTATTTATTTGCGGCTGAATATTGTTTTCAGTTTGCTATCTCTCTCCCTCTCTCTTTCTCTCTTTCTTCCTTTCTATCTTGTTGTACTTTAGTAGCTCTTTTTACGTGAACTTTGTAATAAGAAATTCTTGGAGGTTATCGCGCTGAATATAAATGCTGTGGTGAAGAAAGGATCGAGGCAACTTTGCACTAAAATTTTCAATAAAATCATAAGTACTTTATGCCGTTAATACCTAGCAAATCATATATTTCGTCAAGATTTTATAATTTTATTCTGGCTATTCGCGTTAACGAAAACGCTTACTATCTTGATTTTTACATGCTGTCAATTCATACGATCATCTATTTTTCATTTCTTAAAAATTTCAATATAAAAAAATCGATGAACGCATAAATAAATGTAAAAATTCAATATAAACATTAAATACAATGCATTATGTTAATGAGTAATGAAAAAAAAAAAAAAAATAGAAAATTATCATAAATCGAAAGTCCTAACAAATTTCCGTAATCTCGGTAACGTAGTCCGCGATTAAACTCGGTAAAGCTTCGCCAACCGTACAATCTAGCAAGATGAAAAATTACCGTATCATAAAGAGTCGCGCTCGTGAAACTTCATTAAACCATTAAAGAATTACGAATTCCACAACGGTTGCTAGTGAAGAAGAGTCCCGGCAAGGCCGAAAAAAATAAAAAAATAAATAAATAAAAAAAAAAAAGGAGTAAAGGAAAGAGTCGAGACGGCAAGCAGTGGCAACCCCCTACGGAATTAGGATTAAAAGTGGTCAAAAATTAAATTCTTATCTCGCGAAGCCGACAAGTGCTCACGACCTTTTTGCCCCTTCTCTGCTCAGTATAAAAAAGAGAGAGAGAGAGAGAGAGAGAGAGAGTGAGAAAAGTTAAGGAAAGATAGACAAAAAAAAATAAAAAATAAAAGAGAGAGAGAAAGCGAATCAAGACGCGAAGCGCAAGAAGGAAGAAGGAAAAGGAGTTGGCTGCCGTGGCTGCTACTTCTTCTTCAACGGTATATAGAGAAGAAACGCCGCGGGGACGCTTAATCTGCTGCCGGCGTTGCAATTTCTTCCCATTAGCGCCGAGCGCCGGCTCCTGCTTCTCGCGCGATTAAATATTTGCATAATCTCGCCGGCGTGCGGCTCGCGCCCGAACGCTTGTGTTATATAATTCGCTTTGGGTACGCGCGCATATATATATATATATATGTGTGTGTGTGTATATATATACATATATACACACACAAATATATAGATAAATCTGTAAGCGGTGGGGGGTTACAGAACGAAGGTTTAAGAAGGAAAGGTGGGCGCGAAACATGTGGTTTTAGTTTCGCCGGTTCCGGATATACGTATAACAACCTAACCCTCCCCTCCCGTACCCCCCTCCTTTATTCTCCTTATTTGGCTGTGTGTATATGTAAATCAACGTCGTGACTCTTGAACTTGTAATCTGTGTATTCGCCGTATGCCGCGAAGTTGTAAGTCGTAAGATGGTTTTATTTGAGAAAGACCTCCTGCCAGTCTTATTTATTCTTATTTTTTTTTTTGTTGCCGCTCGTTATGGCTAAAAATTTAAATTTTTAAATTAATTGTTGAAATTTTATCTTTGCTTAATGAGTCACGGTTAATATAGAAAATTTAACGATTTTTACGTTTGAAAAATAAATATTTTTACATTGTTATCGTTAATAGTGAAGATTTTGTACTTTAAAAATATTTAAATATTAATATTAGCAAAGTTTATGCGAAAATTTTTAAGAAAATAATGTAACGATGTTTAATAAACAAACGTTATAATAATTCAGTAGAATAGATAAATTATATGGTCAGACATTAAAGATTAATAAATTTTCATGCATAATACAGCCTCGTAAAGTTAGATTTTCTATTTTATTTCAGATTTAAAGGACAAGGGGATATATGACGATAATAATTGCAGTCAAGAACTATTCATGCTGGCAGATATATTCACTTTCATTATAAATGTAAGTCTTATTTAATTTTAGATAATCAAGTATCAAATAATTTCAAGTTTAAATTTTTAAGAATTTTGGGGGTTATTTTTAATATCTTTTTTCGCAGTTATTATTAAAATATTTAGAGCAATTATTATTAAAACAAATTATCGTGGTAAAATTTCATTTGCATCATCATGCCAAATTTCAATGAGTTTTACACCATTCGTTAAAAATTATTCGTTAAATACAGGATCGCATCGATCTCTCTGAATTTTTAATTTTAGTAAATAAAGCGGAAAGAATTTAATAACTCGCACTTAATAAAATATACTCGTATGAAATAAGAGCACTTGTAAAAACTAAAAAAGCAAATACTCTAACTTCCGCAATATCTCGTAAGGATCTCACATCAGCGTTCAAAAGATCACTCGAGAGATCTAAAAAGCGAAAGAGCGAGAATGCCTCGGGTGTAGAAGTAAATCTTCCAAAAAAGACGAGTGCACTTCTCGTTCTATATACATGAACGATAACTCGAGAGTTCCCCTCCCCCCTCTCTCCCTCTTTCTCTCTCTCTCTCTCTCTCTCTCTCTCTCTCTTTCTATCTCGCTCTCTGTTCAGCTCGCTATGAAATTGGTCGGGAGCACTTTGACGCGTCGATGAGCTCCTATGGGCGAGGCTGTCGTCGCGCCGTTGCTTTCAAAACTTGCCGTGCACGTGCCGCGCAAGTAGTCGAGCGACGTTTTACCCCCCCCCCCTCCCTGACGTTCCTCTTTCGCTCCTCTACCTGTAAGCACGAATGTGTGTGTGTGTGTGTGTGTACACGAGAGTTAGGGCGAGATTTTGAGAGGAGGCGTAGTATATACACTTCGACTACTCTATGCTACCGAACGCTCGATCATGTGTCGCGCGCGATATTCTGTAGCCCTTACGTGTTATGCGATCTTTATGAATATCTTTATTTATATTTTTTTTTTTTTTATATATGCTATTTTGTAGCGTTGCCGTAGGTAAATTGCGCGTTTCGACTGTTTGTTTAAGCCTATTGACGCAATTCCGAAAAAATATTTTAATATTATTTATCGACTCGGTCATCTTTATCTTTTAATTTTTCATTTTAAGCTTTTCATTAAAAGGGAAATTTGAAAATTACTAATCTATGAACCAATATTTGCTAGATGTAAATAATATTGATCGTATAGATAAGACGATGACGTCTTTTGGTTAAACACAACGCTTATTGAGTAAAATTTTCTTCTCGTTATTAAAGATGCAGCTTTTAAAATAAAAAATAAGTAATAATAAAATTTCTAAAGTAACTAGCCCATTTGCAATAGCCAATAAATTTAATAATTACTTCAATTCCCTTCAATTTTTACAGTTAATTCAATCATCAAATATCGTGGGAAATATACCGAAACAAAACCATTACAAAACGTTTCCACTGGTCAAAACGAGTAACAGTAATGTACTTCAACGCGACACTAAATTTCGTCACGGTATGTGTATATATATATATATATATATATATATATATATATATACACACAAAATAAAATGACAACTCGCAGGACAAAACCTCAATCGACAAAATACTACACCGCACTATTGGCTTCCCGTTTCCTATCCCATTCTTCCATCGGACACGCGTTAGCTTTGTAATCGCGATACGCGAGTCGCGAACGTTTTCCGCGACGACTAAAATAGATTTCCTAAACTATCGGCATACTTGCCATGCAGTGGTCACTATTTCGAAATGGTTTCGCTTGTTATGTTGATCGAAAAAATTGCAGTCGACGCCCGCGTGGTAAATAACGCAAAAAATAGTTGGAATGGTTCATCTCGTTTTATATATAACGAATGATTATTGCAGGAGATTTTTTTTTTTTTTTTCTTTTTTTTTCATTCGACGAAAATATAACGCTACGTTGAATTTCGTTATTTCTCTTTTATAGGTTTATAGCGTATTCGGTTTCGCTTTATTTTAAAAAGAAAACTTTATTAAAAAATGAAACTTGACATTTCAACGTCGTTTATGAATTTTATTTTTGTCGGATCTCACTGAGAATATTGAAAAATTTAGCCTCAAAATAACAATAAAAATTTAGGTGAAAAGAATTGATAAAAAAAAAAAAAAAAAAACATTTATAATTCGAATTGTAACACTATTTTAACACAAAAATAGTAATACTCAACGTTACACCGCGAAAGTATTATACCTCGAAGCTTACGGTGATTCATCTCTTCAGCGTATAACGCGTACATACTCGAGTATTTTCCGGGAATACCCGAGTCGAGGTATCTGCCTTTGAAATACAATTAACGCGAGAGAAAGAGAGATTTCCCGTCGACCGAAAACTCAACGTTTAGAAACCCTCCACTTACTCTCTCTCTCTCTTTCTCTTTCACTCACGCGCTCGCTTTAAATTTCCACATCGTTGGGTTTAGGTCATTCCGCTTATTTGGGCACCGTGGACCGTGCGTTAAATGCATGGGAAAGCTTGTTTTTCCGCACGTATTAATTCTTCCTCTTTCTCTCTTTATACTGTGGCTGGAAGGAAGGGTTAGCGGTGCAATTGAAAATGAACTCGGGCCAACCCTTTCTACGAGTTCCTTTGCTTGGTTTACTTCGCGTCTGCGTTACTTGTGTAAGTTGTGATTCTAAAATGTAAGCTGTGGTTGCGATGAATGGATATATTAAAATTTGATAACTTTATGGAATTCTTTTAATAAATATTAATTATCGATCGTTACAAATTTACGCTGCTTATTTTATAAATAACTGATTAAAAAGTGCAATTCTTAGGTATCATTAAATGATTCAAATTAATAAATAATTATTTAAGTTATTAGATAACAAATGGATTAAAGTAACAAATTTCCTTTGTCGGCATAAAACTGATGAAATCGCGACTGCGTACAGCAATAATAGAATTGGAAATTATGTCAATCAGAAACTCAGTTTGCGTTATGTACAATTAAGATCAAAAGTTTCCAGACTGATTATATACGCTATTGTAAGTTTCATTTTGTATTTAATATTAAAAATAGTATAACAGGGTTTGCCATAGTTTAAGCAACGGTGTTATTAAATAAAATTATTCTGCTCTTTTTTAATGCGTACAATAATGTAGGCTATTAATATAATATTTCTGATACTTTTCAATTTTTTAATTTTACCTTAATTATAACTTTGCCTCTTAAAATATAAACCATAAATGCTTGTTGCCTATTTAATACACATTAATTTCTTATTGATAAATTAATTCAAAAGAACGAAAATCTCGATATTTATGAGCTCTCCGCTTCGCTTGTACCTCATTTTACGAAGCACATTCGAGTCAATGGCAAAATCTCTCTTTAAACCCTCTACTTTTAGAACAGATGTAAAAAAGAAGAAAAAAAAAAGAAATAGAAAGAAAGAGATTTATAAAAAAAAGGGGGAAATCGTTTGCCAGTACGCCTACGAATTTTCATCTTTCATACATCTCTCTATAAAACATCATCATCCGGTTCTCGTGATGTGCTCTCTCTTTAATACACAAAGCGATTATTACGTGGCAAAAATTCGTACAAAGTCCATCTCTCTCTCTCTCTCTCTCTCTTTCTTTTTCTCTTTGAGGGCTTTGCATACGACAAAAGCTTATGCGCAAGTAGCGCGCGCTGTCTCTCATTTGCGCGCTCGTGTGATTATACAGACACACATACGCAGGATCTCGAATCAATTATCCTGGATTACCGCAGGATCGGCAGCATATCCCTCTACACCTTCTCTCATTTGAAAGATCATACTCTCTTGGTGCCTGGGTACATATCTCTGTCTCTCTCTCTCTTTGGTACCGAGTTGGCGTTCATTCTTTCATCCGCGTGTAACGAGTTCACGACGTCCAGGTATACGGGACGTTTAGACGAGGAATCAATGCTGCGAGTTATTTTGACCACTGCCACGGTAAATTTTTTTTTTTTTTTAGTTTTTCTTTTTCGATGGAACTTTTGATTTATCGGCTATTTCATTTATTTATAGTTAATAATTAGTTGGTTTATTACGCTTAGGTTACATTATACATTAATATTTTCTTTAATTTTTAAAATAAAGATTCACAGCTGGTATAATCGAATAAATGATCAAACTAATCCGTAGATTTATTGATATTTATTATTTATTTTTAATGTGAAATTCAACAAAATTAATCCACGCGTCATTAAAAGCAAACTTAAAATTGTAACAAAAATATTATAAACGCCGTTGCCAACGATACACATGAAATCCAACTTGCACCGGTAATAATACTTAAATAGAAGGTTTATCGTTATAGAGATTGGGAATTAAACGAAGCTTTGAGGGTATACCTACGCGTTTAAATGCCTCATAAGAGTGTTCGAGAGGATTTGAGGCTTGATTTTTTCTACGTTAACTTATTTAAGCCACGGCTTGGCGGAATTAAGCGCTGCTTTTTTTTTTACAAAAGAATCGGTCTTGTTACGTTTTTAAAAATTTTTCAAAATCTGCGTCTATGCGTGGATGTCGAGACTCGTTAATCATCGTGAAATTATCTCGAATCAAAAATAATAAATAGCAAAAAGATTAAAAGGAAAATGTTTCATTAGGTATATCAACAGATCTTTGAGAAAAACTGAAAGAATTTTTTTATGTATACGTTTTTTTATGTGTAAATTTCATCTTTCAAATCTTTTCAATTTGTAACAAATATTTGCAGAATATCTATTGAATTTGATAAGACAAAATTCACAAATTGTACATTTGATATTTAATATTTATAAAATTTTAAAATAATGTTATATTTTTAATGAAAAAAAAAAAAAAAAAAAAAAAAAAAAAAATACTGTCCATTAAAAAAAATAAGAAAATAAAATAATAATAATAACAAGAGACTCTTGATTCTCGTAAACTGAAAAATAATACAATTACCGCACTTACGAGCCGAATAAATCGTTTCTCGGAGGTTTTGCAAGTGCACCCCCGAGTCCTTTCACATTCGCAGTCTTTTTTTTTTTTTTTTTTTTTCCCTCTTACTCTCATACTCGCTCCCCGTCTTTTCATCCTTAAAACCGGCGTATACACACGGAAATAATACGAGAGAATGTCGGCTCCTCGGAGAATAGTAAGAGAAAAAGCACCGACTCTCGCTTAGATACATATATATATATATATATATATATATATATATATATACAAGCGGGGGTTTGCATTCACGCGAACACCTTTTATTTGTCTGGCATTAAGCAAGTTTTACATCTCGAGCGCGTGCCGCTTTAAACTTTCAATATATTCCACGGATACGAGCCGCATTCGTACTACTACTCCTCCTCTACGACTTTTATATATTTGTATATAAAAGTCGCGCGACATAACCGCGAGCGTGAAAAGACCGAGAAAGCGAGAGAAAAAGAAACAATTGTCGACGTTAACGCGCGATGCCGTTATTTCGACGCTTATGCCCGAAAAGAAAAGGGAGCAATAGAGTATATGGGAAAGAGGTGAGAGACCGCGGAAGAAAGTTAGTAAATCACTTTCGCTTTTCTATGACCGTAGTCGTTTCGAAGGCCATTTTATAGTTGGGACTCGGTGAGTCTTTCATTTCTCGACTTATGTGCGAACGTTTTTATATGAAGTTAAGAATCGCGCGATTGAATTTTGAATGGGAAATAGCTACGCTTAGAACGTAGTTAGGCAATAATGTGAAATTGCGAAAGTGTATAAAAAATTTATACATTAAATGATAATGCAAAGAAAGTATTAAGTATATAGTGCTTGCAATAAAGTTTCTCGCTTACTTATAATTAAATACAAGTCAATTATGTATGTAAATTATAATTTTATTTATTTTTTATACATGAAAATGGAACCTCAATTAAAAACGCTGGAGATAATTTTAATTATTAAAATGCTACAAATATAATATAAATATAATAAGTACAACGTGTCAATTGCACAACACTCCAAACGAATCATTTGTACCAAAGCTAACGATGGATAATTCACATTCCAAAACGACATCTAATTTTATATTCAATAATTTATTGTTATTTAACAAACGTTTTCGCTTCGTTAGCTCTCTAAACGTGTCAATCGCGTAAAATTGAATCATTTAAAAAGTCGCTGATGGCACTCGACCGATAATTATTCTTGAAAAAGTCGTTGCGGCCAGTGCGATAAATCACGAAATATTTTACTGCACGATGCGAGGAATAGGGCTGTAAAATGGTGAGGAGAGAAGATATTATAGAAACTATTATCAAAAATGTACAAGAGGAAGCGAAGAGAAAAAAAGAAATCCGGTCGCAATATATGGGTAAAAGTATTAAGGAGGAAAGAGTAATAAAAGAGGAGTGCCTCGAGAGGTTACACACACATATATATGCATACACACCCACACGCACAGACAACTAAGGGATGATCTCAAAATGTCGCAGCCATCCGCGCGGCTGTTTACGCCTAGCGTACTCGTCGTCGCGTCGAAGCCTCGACTATTTTCCTTCAGCCTGACTTGGAAGTACGACGCCTGGGGGAGCAGTACCAAACCATCTTACTAAAGTAAATAATTGATTTCCATTCCCATGGTCGCCTCGCTCGCTGCATTACATTGTTTAAACTGGCGTTGTTTATGTTTATTGTTAATGGTAATGTTGAATATATGCGTTAACTAACCGGTTGTTTATGAATTTTCGATGATTTTAACGCGTGCCCCTAAGCGCACGCTTATATGTGCTTATGGTGCGTATGTGTGTACATATATGCATAGAGCGCAAAAGAGGAAATCGTTACGGTGAGCTATGGTTACGATTTTGCGATATATTTTTAAATTTGATGCATTATATATATATATATATATATTATAAAAAGTATTATAAAAAGAAATTCGACCCCTCGTACAAATGATGAGTTTTTGTTGAAATAAAAGAATATTTGATACTTCGTTCATTGAAAAATTGTTTGTAAATTATTTATTCATTAAACTATTTATTCAACTCTAAAATCATCAACAAATTTCAAACACATTACTATATCGACTAATAAAAAAAGAAAACAAAGAAAATTTTCGCTAAGTGCATAACGCGATCGTAAACTTCTTTTTCTCTCTCTCTCTCTCTCTTTCTCTCTCTCTCTCTCTCTATCCGTATCTCGTGCAAAGAAGAAACATCGAATCGTTGCAAATCGTCCTTCACTGAATCCGCGCGTGAAAAGCAAAGAACGATAAGGCGTCGTCGTAGGCTATAGCGAAGCAACGAGGATTTGAAAAGCGAGCATAAAATCCGAAAATCCGTAAAATCCGGCCGATTTCCTGTCCTTCCGCCCCCCCCCCCCCCATTCACCCACGGGTGCCTCGAAACACCCGAGCAAAGGCAACTCTGAAGCTAGCGACTACGACCAAAGGTGGTAAAGTAGTGAGCACGAAAAGCTACTAGGAAATTCTCGCCTCCTCCCCTTTTACATTTAGGTACCGTAACGCTCGGTTTTCTATACGTGTATAGACATGTGTGTGTGTGTGTGTATACGTTTGAAATCTCTACGGCTTGGTAAGCTTAGCCGGGTTAAACTTACGGTTAACACATTCGGTTCGCTAACAATTGTTTTGAACGATTAGACTTTCGGATCGTTGTGAATTTTTTTCTTTCTTCGTTTAGTTGGATTTATTTATATTTTTTCCTTTTTTTTTTTTAAATTATTTTAGAACTTGAGTTTTAACGATTCTTTTTTTTTTTTTTAAGAGAAAAACGAAATTTTTTTTTGTCGATCGTTTCGAGTATAAAATGAAAAATATTAAAATGGATAACATTTACGTAATTTAATATGAAATTGTACACCGTCACTTTGATACTTTTGCGTATAAGGTTAATAAAAAAAAAAAAAAGCACTCGTTGATTTTTCAATCTCACCGGCTTGAATTTCAGAGAAAAACAACAACACGCGTTTTAATTACTCTAAAGGCAGAGCTTGCAGTCGTTAAAATTCGAATTCGATAAAAACAACACATAAATAATGATTAAGGTTGTTGAGAGAGAGAGAGAGAGAGAGAGAGAGAAATAAAAGTACAAAGCAAAAAATCGAGAGGAATTACAAGAACGATGCTTTATCGAGTAAACGTTAATGAAAATAACAAAGAAAAGAGATAAGGAAGTAAAGGTAGCCGTTCATTGTTTCTTTATCGTTTCTCCATGTTTGCGTTTAGGATAAAGGAGGGGTGATTTTCGCGAAAGAGAAGCTGGGAGCGCACCTCGAATAACACGAAGGATACCAACCGTGCGTCGCTCTTATTATTCGACCTAGAATTTAATTATGTTTGCGCGCGAGTCTTTCGCGAAACTCATTTTCCTGGAAAATATACATACCGACGATTTCGTCTTTTATCTTTTTTTCGGTTGAAAAAAACGTTGAGAAATGTTTGTAGGGATATATCATTGATAACATCGGCGTTTATAGATTCGGCGGAGTGTGTCTGTATTTGTAATTTTACTAATGATCTTGAAAAATTAATATTAGGCTAAGAAAAATAACATTTTTCGTCATACAAGTATTTAACGATGCAAAAATTTATAACTGTGAAAAATTTCATTATTTCTTATTTCTCAACAATGAAATTTTCAGACCAGTTTTTCATATTCTAAAATTTATAGAAATTAGTGAATCCATTCGAAAAAAAAAGGTTAATCGAAATGGCAAAAATGAAATCGTAAAAAAAAAAAAAAATAAAATAGTGCAAGAGCTTAATGCGAAAGCAATCTCGAGAAAAAGATTGACCGTTCAGAGGATAATTTTTTTTCGGGAGGAAAATCCGCTCGCTGAGAGAGATTATCACCGAGAGTCCGTTATTGCCTCCAAACCCTACACTCGTTCAATTCGCCACGACGACGAGGACGACGACGACGACGAAGAAGTCGCGCCAGGTCACGTGTAAGGGAAACCTTATTCATAATCCGGCGGAAGTAGACTCATACTCGTTGGGGATGGAAAGAGAAGGCCCCCAATTAAGGTGTGGATAAGGCATTCGACCTTCTCTCTATTCCGTACGAGAAGATATTACATATAGTAAGTGCATCTCTCGAGAAACGAAGAGGAAGGAGAACTACGAGGTGCGAATGGAAGACTTAACGCAATTTCTCTCGGCTAACGTCTCTCTATGTGTCTGCATACGCGTGGGTGTTAAGGTATTTTTTATGTATATATAACTTGCCGGTATGCAAAATTAGTAGTCTTAAAACGGATATTTATGAATATTTTATTATACGGAAATTTTTAAGTTTCATATTTTTGAGCTTTATAAAAGATTAAACAGTTGCGCGTGATTATGAAATTGTAGTAGGAATTTTAAAATTCATAAACGAAGAATTCGAGGAATGAGATCTTATACTATCTTAAAATTCTATATACTTTTATTATTAATTTTTGTTTGATAAAGTATGTTGAAATATCAAAAAAATGTCGGATATTAATAATAAAATTAATGTAATAAACGATTCTAGTTTTTCATAATGATGAGAATTCAAATTATGAATAAATTATTTAATTTTTGAATAATATACTAAATTTAGCCATTATTTGAAAGAAAATGAAATGAATAGGATAATTTTATTAATATCAATGTATAGTGATTCATTAAATTATTTTTAGTCAGACACTCCTACAACTTAAAAACCGTTAACAAGTAGTTCAAATCACTTTTTAGTCAGACATGCACGAGTACCATTATAAAATTACTGAAAGCATCATAATTCTTTTTTTAAAATTTAAATTCAATCAAGTGCAAAATTTATCGAAATCTCAGCGTGTCACAGAGAAAATACACAGCAAAAAAGTTAACAATGGGATCATAGGTAACAAGTAACTCTATATCAACTCTGTATTCTTCTTATACGAAGAAATAAGAAAAGAAAGAAAAAGGAAACTTTTAAGAGTCGACGAGTCACCCACTGATTCTCGGAAATTTTAGCCCGCGAGCAAAATCCAAAAGCCAAGTAAATCTGTCCCGATTTCCACAAGGTTCCCGCGTTACACGTTCACGATTTTGCGCTAACTTCTCTCCCTCAGGCTTTCGCATACTTCTCTCTCTTTCTCGCTTACAAAAATTCTTCGTCTTTATTTTCGGAAGCTTGAAGCGTTCATGATTGATGTTGAGTTACTATTTTAAATAATTTTGCTACGTTGTGTGAGTAGAATAAATTCAATGAAGCGTGAGAAAATTTTTTTTTTTTACATGCTTTCAAATTTAGAATGAATTTTTTACTCTAAACCAGACTCTGACAAACCGCTGATGTGATGAAAAATTTTCATTCACAAATGTTAATATTAATTATTAATAGTTTAGACATAAAATTATGTTAAATTAATACTAATACTTATGAAATTAAATAAAAAAAATTTTAATTGTAATAAAAACGAAGCAAGGAGAACATTTACCTCGAACAAATATTTTCGACTTCATAATTTACCGTCTCGTTCCGGTTACTCTTTTATACGATGCAGGATGAGACCTAAGTCAACGTAGTGTAACTCTTCCCCTCCGTTTCGTACGCGTGTCGCGTGTTTGAAAAAGAGAAGATTACCCGATTATGTGTGCAGCCGCTATACTTTTTTCATCTTCCTTACACTCTCTCTCTCTCTCTCTCTCTCTCGTACTTGCTCGGTCAATCAAATTTTTTACAGCTTAAATATAACGTGAATGACGTTACTCTTTGCGTGTTCTCAACGACTGCGGAAGTGCGATAAAAAATTAGGTTCGTTTTTCAAGGACGGGCCATTCGTTATTTGAATAAGGGATAGCGAAGTGAATTTTGATGAAATAAAATTTTAAAGATTAATCACCCAAGTAAACAAAGATAAATAAATATATGAAAAAGAATAAAATTAACGTTGTTGTACATGATACAAATCATTTTTAAGCAAATATAATATCTGGCAGTTTACTTAAGGATTAAAAAATATTTTACGACGCCCGCGAATCAATGCACTGTTAATCAATTAAGTAACGATAGCCGACAAATAAAATAATAGCACCGCTGAGAAAACGTTTAATGCGTTTGAAAAGTTTATATTCGTTAGCGGTTAATTAATGCGCGTGTGTATTAATGTATCTCAGGACAATGTATCCCTCGTGCCATCGGATTTACATATTGCGATGCGATACTGCATTGTTTGATTTAACGAAATTTTATGGTAATATTTAAGTATTTTGTATGATATAAAAATCTTTTTTTATTTAATAAAAATTTTAACTTTTTCCTAATAAAAATTTTTCTTTTTCATTGTCAATCTTTTTCGGTGAAAAAAGAATAATGTTCGTTTAAAAGTATCCTTAATATTAAATCATTATAATATTTCGTATAAAAATTCTAATCAAGCAATCGTTAAGTCAAGTCATTAAAACGATTAGCAAATTGTTAGGGTAATTTCAAGGTATAGGAGGATACTTTAAGTGAAAAAATTGTTTACGACGGGCAAGAGTTTCGAGTAGAAACTCGTTAAAAGCAGAGTAACATAAACGTATGCTTATACATAAAAGCAAGTCACATCGCACTCGTGTGCAATGTACACGCGGTAACGAAATAAAAAACAATAAAGTACATAAGTGCGAGGTGGACGGCTTAAACGGACTTTAAAAAACGCACAGTTTTAAACAGTTTGAATGATAAAAGCATTCGTTCCGATTCGCGAGAAGAATCTCGCTAACGTTCGTGAGATGTACATCTCCATTCTTTCATTTTTATCATTCGCGTATAAACGCAAAACGCCTCGTTAGACATATACGTATACGCGCCGCGCGTATACACCTCTTTATACTGTTTTTCTCGCAGCTCGCGTTGAAAAAAAAAAAAAAACAAACAAAAGTGAAACAAAAAAAAAAAAAAAAGAAAGAAGCAGAGGCAACCTTAAAAAAAAAAAAATGAAAAAGAAAAAAATAAATCTCCGCGCGTAATCCTTCGTACGTGCACTCAAGTAATTAACGTATGTGCGCCGAAAAAATAAAATTTTTACTCGGGTAAAAAAGCCCCCTGAAATACTCTCGCGGCGCTCGCGAAGAGAACGAGCGTGGAAAAGAGAAAAAAAAAAAAAAAGAGAAGGTTTACAAACTAAAAGGTCGGTAAAACGTACGTATGCAACTGCCGGCAGGGAGCTAATGTTATACAGTGGGACATCGGTCCAACGAAGAATTGAAAGAGAAGATCGTTTTACGTTGTTTGTATTGAAATAACATCGCGGAGTTTGTATTTACCTATGCCTCGCATACACTCATTATATTTTAATAAGCGATAAATTTTTTTAAAGAATTGAATGAAAGCTTGTTCGATGAAATTTTTAACGACGCATTTGCCTTGAAAATTAAACAAAGTTCGAGAATCGTTTTACCCATATGTATATGTAAAATTTCAATAGCTTTATCAAAACAGAATTAAATGATTGAAATAATATTTGATAATATTTTTAAAAAATTACAAAAATCTTCTTAAAATATTAAAAAATTATTGAATGAGTCGACAAAGAAAGCAAATGTCGAGTAGAATAACTGTGAAATTAACGACGTTTTGCGATAAATTTTATTAATCGGCAAACTTCTTTTACCACAAATTAAAAATACATTGTTACCAAAACTCACTATTTAAGAGATTCTACATATACGTGCGCAAACATACCTATGACGAGTGCGCAAAAATCCCTGAGTGAAATTTTCTTTCTACCATCGTTGATTCGACGCAGTCGCGAGGACAAATAAAAGAAGTGAATTGCGTAATGTCACGTCAAGAAAAAAAAAAAATTAATATCGTTTCATACGTACGCCAAACGGCTTTATGTTTTACCTCGCGCTCTGTCTTTGCAGAAGCATACAATAAAAAAAAAGTCAATAAGCAAAACTAAATGGAAGGAAAGAAAATTTTTTTTTCTTTTTCATTAAGGCGAAATTAATTAAAATTCAGCTATCGGTGTGCATGCGAATCCACTGTTTATTTAAGCGAGTCAAACTTTCGCTCAACTCGTGTCCTGCGCGTATGTTTGCACTTACCGTTTGCTCATAAATATATATATATCATTAAAGGATGAGGAGAGAAACATTCTCTTTCTCCGTTACTCTCGCGCGCGGCGAATTATTCCCTGCGCGCGTATATTGCTCGTGAGCGGTTGATAATTCAATCGAGAATTTTAAACGCGATGAAAAATGAAGAGTAATACATTCATCCGATGTACGCGAGAATGTTTATATATTGTCGGAGGAGATATACGTAACTTTTTTTTTTTTTTTTGTTGAATAAACAAAGCAGGTGAAATAATTTTTACAGAGATAAAGGGTAAATAGTAAAACGTTGATTTGTATCGGTTTAAGGAATAATAAAACGAAAGGATATCTACTGCTGGTCCTATCAAAAAAGTATTAAAATATTTGTTCTCGATTTTTAAAACATTTTGGATTAAAAAAATAAAATAATAATAAATAATAATACTATATCTATTTCAAAAAAAATTTAGATAAATAATTATGAATTAAAAGTTAATTTTTTTTTTTTATAATAATTTTATTTCCCTACGATAATTTAATGTTAAATAATAATAAAATACGCGAAGCTTCGTAAAATATAAATTCACCGACAAATATAACTACCATACTTATTCCATTACGAAAGTAATGGGCGTATGCGTTTTTCATTTGTATATAAAAATTAACAGCCATTGTTTCCGTTTTTTTTATGCTTTACCGAGAATATAATGTATTCTCCCATAATTAAAAACATATTATAAAATCCGCTTTAAAAGAGAACGGAAAGAAAGGAGGCGACGAAAAATTCCAGAAGCGTGAATAACTCGCGCCCTCGCAACGATGAAAACTCAAAATAGGGTCAGGTGAGTTTGCCGGCTTACGTCTTCCGGATTAACTTACCGGTTTTTACGCTGGCGCATCTCGTCTTTTTCTTGTTGTTTGTTTTCTTCTTTTTTTTTTTTTGGTTTTGATTTGTCGTGAAATGCATTTTCGCGAAAAAAAAGGGGAGAAAAATATGCTCGCGAGAGAAAGTGGAAAGAAATTTTACGAAGCGGGTGCAAAACAACACGCGAGTCTGTGGAAGCCCGCGAGAGAGGAACAAAAAAAAGGGAAGAGAAAAAGCGTAGAACGTAGAAATGTAAAAGATTCAGATAACGATTATTTCGTTATTATTATTTAGGAACGAGCTTTAACGCGTTCTTTTCTTTTTTGTCACCGTTTGACTGTATAATAAACTGTGTATAAAAACAAACGTTTCAACCATTAAAGTATTAATTAAAAAATGCGTAATTTTCATAGGAACAACTTTTCATTTAATATTAAACACTGTCTCTTGGTAATTTCAATTATCATTGTAACCTTCTTTTGCAAAATTTTAATTTTAAAATTGAAAAATAGGCGTGTCGTAATAACATTTATATTAAAAGTAAAAACTATGGTTTAATAAGCCAGAATTACAATGGGAATACAGACTAAAAAAAAAAAAAGAAAAAAGATAAAAGAAAGGCGCGAGAGACCGTGAAAAAAAAAAAGAAAATGGGAAAGAAGCTACCGCAAAATAATAAAGCACGAGTAAGAATATAAGGAGCAAAGAAAAAAAGTGTAAAAAAGAAAGAGAGAAAAATAAAGAAGGTGACTCCAAGAAGAAGAAGAAGAAAAGGGAGGTAGAGGTAGCTTCTCCTCTTTCATCTTTCCCTCGCGCGATTCCTTTGGTTGCCCCGAGATAAAGTTCCTCGACCGAGACGGCTTATTTTCCGCGTCTTCTCAAATTATATATCCAACTTATTTTTCCTGCTCGTCCTCTCCCTCCCCCCTCCCCCTATCATCCTCTCTCTCTCTCTCTCTCTCTCTCTTTCTTCGGGGGATTCTCTCTATACCTCCTCGACCTTTTCCAGGATTCTTAAAGGCGCTTTTGCACCACGACGCGACGTAAGCGGCGAAATTGCTCGAAACTCCGGATTCGATTTCAGAGTTCGAACGGAGGAAGAGAGAAAGAGAGTAAGAGACTAGATTAAGGAAGAGACAGGGGAAGAGAGAGAAAGAGAGAGAGAGAGAGAGAGAGAGAGAGAGAAAGAGAGAGAAGGTATGACTTCAAAGTAGCGCAAGGCTCGCGCGAGACGTCGAAGGGAATATCATCAAGTTCTCTGATTGCGGTTTCCGCACTTCCAGATGCTCTTGCTCTTCTATATCTCGTTTTCTCTTATTTTCTACTCGCGCACTTTCTCTTTCTCTCTCTTTTTCTTTTCCCCTTTACTTTTTTTCATACGTCTTAGATTTTAGTTTTACATATTTCGATATTTTCTTGCTAAGTTTTTATGTAATTCTTGAAAATTTCTTTTTTTCCGATCTAATATAAAAGTTTTAAAACTTTATGACAGTTATTCGAATTAGTTTTAAATAGTACAGATAGATGATATTTGCTCGATACAAGTTTTTAATTTCCATGACATTTTTTTTATAAATACTTTGAAGTTTAATTAAATTTTATATTAGAAAATAAAAAATAATTAATGTTGCGACTTGTAGACGTCACAGCTACGTTAAAATTTTACATCTCAGATATATCTATAATATTTCATCATCATCATTCTTCCCTATTCTACAATTACTAATCTCGAAAGAACATAAAAAAATAAAACGACCCACATAAACATAAGCAACTTAAGCACGAATTTTAAATTCACTTAACATAACGGAGATTAAAAAAGTACAATTAATATAAACTTATCCTTCTTTTATCTTGCGATCAATCGAAAAGATATATTTATCGGAAATCGCTCGGATAATTGTTTTCGCCAAAGAGTTAAACTATCCTGGTGTCTCGCGTGCGCGTATTTAATCTAGAAAGCTCGTGCTTTATTTTAACGAGGTGCTTTTCGCTCTCCCCCCCTCTCTCTCTCCCCTTCGCTCTATACTCGATGCTCGTCGTATACTGTCTCGTATAACATTAGAAACGAGCGACCTATGGTGTCGCGAGTCTCGCACTCTGGTAAATACGAGTATTGCCATACATATATGCGTGTATGTATATGCGTACGGTATAATTTTATATATAGTCGCTGACAAAATTATCACGTGTGAATAGACTTTTTTAGCGATTCGTATAATCGCAATAATGTTTCGTTGATTATTCGATTCTTACATGCGAAATAGATTTTATTACGTGCAATAATTATAATTGAATGTTTTTGAAACAAAAATTGATATATTAAAGCTTTTAATATTTGAAAAAAGGAAACTTTCTGAAATATTTTTTTATCACTTATTTTTTACATTGTAAACTTTATTAATTGTAATTATAAAAATGGATGATTAAAATTTGATAAACGATTATCAAATAACTTTACAGCTTATTTAAGATAATGGGTCTGCTTGCCACTTTAAATGTAAAATGACAAATGTGACAATATGTTATTGTTTATAAAATGCAAATTAATAATTCAAGCTCTTCTCAGTTCACCTATTATAAAACTTTTATACTCGACTGTACGTGCTAAGATTTTCCACATTTCACCGTAGCGCGGCTGGAGCTCTTCGGAGAGAGTTAACGCGTCACCGACGTTCCTCAAAAGAGCCACTAAACGAGTCTAGCGTCGTTCCTTTTGCCTTTTCCGCTTTTACAAGTTTAACAAAGGCTTTGTTCTACGAGCAACAAAAGGCATGTGTTTTATATTTATGTGTATCGACTTGCGATATTTTATCATACAACGTTTTAATTTTCAAATATGGATTTGAATGGCTATTGGTTTTTTGGGTAAGCTTAAAAAATATCTCACGAGAATCCTGTTATAATCATTAAAATTATAAAAAATCGTTGAAACAAAATAATTTCATTACAATTAAAATACAATTATCTGTGTCTCACAGTTTAAATTAAATAATTCAAAATTTATTTACACGATAATTAATGATAAAATTTAATGGGGTTAAGTGAACCTTAATATACAAAATTTAATAAATACTTAATAATTTAATGATACAAAAAATTAACATAATAATTTTACTGCGTAAATATAATGTATAACCATCAAATGCAACACGTTAAAATATAAATTATTCATTTAACGGAAGAATTATCGAATAAACAAAAATAATTTATCCATCGAATTTTTGTCTACACGCGCATACGCACACGTATACGGCATTCAAGTAGTTTAACACAAGGTACGATCAGACAGAAGTCTGCGATACCACTTGTCGCCAGCAGTGGTCCAAGAGGATAACACGTATTCTATCATGAAAACGGAAAATTACGAGGCAATCAAGAAAGAGAAAGAGAGAGAAAGAGTGGGAGAGAGATAGAGAATCGTAATTTTGTCAGTTAATTAATTGAATCTCCTTTGTATCGCTTCCCTTGCACCTACACTGACGCCTTTCATTAATTTATGTAAATATATATATATATATATATATATATATATGTATTATCGTAAACGTATCGGAAATTCCAGAGGCTCGCTTTGAGAGTATATACGAGTCGCGAACTAATTTAGTCGTCGTCCATTACGAATTGAAAACTGACCGTGTAATTCGATTTTGTCAGCTATACCGCTTTTGAGCGCCGCTCAGATACGGCGAAAGGAAGGAAAAACGGGGGAGAAAAAGGAAAAAAACAAAAATAAACAAAAAAAAATAATAATAAAAGAAACGACGTCGTGTCAGTTTCCCCTACGCACATCACAATCGCGTCGCGTGCATTCTCGCACCGAATCTCCGGAATTCTTTTGTAAAATTATCTACAGCTCTCTTTCTCTCTCTCTCTCTCTCTCTCTCTCTCTCTCTCTCTCTCTTTCTCTCTCTTTTACTCCGCTCGCGCGTTTTTTCCATTTTCTTTAGAACGAAGGAGTATCAGATAGCGTTGTTGCAGCTAGCATCGGCGTCTGTCGTTACCTCTGTAAATTCTTTTGTCCAATTGAGCGCCGCTGAATTCGGATTTTTGTGATATTACAATAACTATCGTATGGTACGAGTACATTTAAACAACGGGGAACACTCTAAGTTACTCGAAGAACGTCACATTTTTTTTTTTTTTTTTTTTTTCTAATCGCGTTTCGTTACCGAAACTTGGCTATTTCAATGTACACCCAGAATCCCTTTTTTATATTAGATTTATTCGAGGTCTAATTAACACTTTTTTCGCGAGAGAACGAGAGAGTAAAAGAGCAATCATTAAGCTTTTAGATAATTAGATTTTTTTTTCCTGTTTAATTATTAAAATAACCGAAACTACGTGTCATTCAGACTGTTTAATTACAATTTATTTCGAAACTTATCATAAAATCAAATAATTCAATTAAATGATATTTTTTTAAGCTGAAATTTACAATTGGTATTTATTTATGAAATTATACAACAATATTATGTAAAAAAGTATTATTATTTTAAAATAAAATTTAATATATAAAACTCGATCTCCAATGCACTAGTACATACATCCAAACGCTCAACAAAAATCGTAGAACTATCAATCGGGTATCGACTCGATTCAAAGCAACGATCTTAAAAGCTTACCATCTATAACAGTTAACTAGCAAACTCGCGTAAATTTCCATCTATATTCTCCATCGCAACACGTATATATGTATACATACAGGCGCCCATACGCAGATATACGCTTATATACACGTGGACCAAGAGTACACGTAACCATCCGGAATTCAAGCGCTCGCGCGATCAGTGGGAATGGTACATCGACCGGTGTCGGTAGAGATAGCGTAAAGGGTGGATAAGAGGTGGCGGGGAAGAGAAGGAGCGGGGGGGGGAGCAATGTACAGGAGGGCAGTTACGGGGATGCAGAAAAGCCCCGTCGGACATCCATGGCACGTGTCGCGGCAACGTTTCCAGCTGCACGCGAGCACCCCACGCAAATACATAAATTCGTGCAAATATAAAGACCCAGAGAGAGAGAGAGAGAGAGAGACAGACAGACAGACAGAGAAATAGAGAGAATAAAGGAGGGGATGAAACAGAAAGCAAGCCTTCCTCTTTCCCCTCATGAGAGAGAGAGCTAATTTGAGCGCAATGCGCATGGGATGCGCGTGACGCGTCACCCGTACGATGAGATTTCGAGCAAGTCGCTATATATGTATAAAGGGTATACGCAAGGCTTATTTAAGCTCGGTATTGTGTTGCGTCACGGGTGCGTGAAAAAGAGAGAAGAAGAGATATGCATAATTTTTTCTGCTCTATTTTGATATTTGTTTGTTTGTTGTTTGGGTTCCGATGATTGGGTTTTTTCTTTTTACTATACAAATTCGCTATAAAATTGGATTTTTTAGTTTTTTTTTTTTCTTTTTTTTTTTTTTCTGAAAAGTAAAGTTTCATTTTATGATTTTGAATAAAAGAATTGTTCGATATGTTGCACAACGTTTTGATGTGTGTAAAACAATCGGTATTGCTTTAATTTTCTTTATTGTATATAAAATATATGAAAAATAATGTTTAATTAAAGTGATTGATACGTAAAATTTCAAGTATTAATCGCTAAATAAAAAGAATATTTATTCGTTAGTTTAAAATTTACTGAAAATTAAAGGTCATAATTTTAACTCAATCTTTGTAAATTATTTTTCACCGGCACAATTTATATTTCACTTCAAAGTAATTATATTATTTTATCCTAAATGTCATTTAATGTATAGATTTTTATTCACTTATGAATTCAATGTTTTACAGTATTTGATATTAAATAATTTATCAATCAATCTCTTTGGTAAATGACATCGTTTGTTATTTCATTAGTTACTGTTATATTTCATGGTCGAAATGTTTATTTTATTTGTATAATTTTTGATTGGCGCAAAACAGACATTTTAAGTATACCGATTGATTGTCCAATGCGAAATTATATTTATACAATTATTTTAATTTAATATTGTTATAACGGAATACGTAAATGCTTCACGTTATACTAAAAATAAAATCATATAATAAAATACAATAGATGAAAAATGTTAAAAGGTTTCTCCTATTAAATCTATTTATAAAGTTTCATAAATAAATTTGTAGTTTTCTTTTTATGAACGGAATTTTCGTAAATATATTTTATTTAAATAATTTTTATTATTTTTGAGGAGAGAGCACAATGTTACATGACGCGCACGATAACCAATTGTCGATCGTACCTTCGCTTACTATTTTTTTCTTCTTGTTTTCCTTTTTCTTTTTCTTTTTTATCTATTAGGTATGCGTTGATAAAAATTTCAATGAATATTCACCTTGAAATTGTTTTACCTTATGTTTTTATTGTTGTCTTCGTTTTGTTTTGTCTTCGTTTTGATATTTATTAAGTAAATGATTTAGATAAAATATCTCTATTGTTTGATTTTCTTTTTATTATAATATGGTAGAATTTTTAAAAACACTCATAAATTCAAAACTAAAAAATAATAATTTATTTTTATTTACGAGTACTTCAAAAAACAGCGAAAGGTAAATTCAATTTTCATGAGCAGATACTGATGTGTTCTCAATCTCACTTAAACCCCGATCATTCAGCCGAACGAGAATAAAAGTAAAAAAAAAAAAAAAGAAAAAAATACAAAACGTAACGTTAAAACACTGTTACGTTGTTTTAGGGGCCAAAGCCATATATAACTATATATTCATATATACATTCACACAGAAAAGAAGCACGGTATAAAGAAAAGGAAGATATCAATCATAAAGGCTCAAGGGTCTGTCAAACTTTGGCACTTTCTCCTTCTTTCTCTCTCTTTTTCCACAATGTCTCCGTGGCTCCCGTGAATACGAGAGGGAAAATTAATCGAGACAATAGGGAGAAAGAGAGAGAGAGTTGAGAACGACGACTCGACTATTCCATCTTCGTTCCTCTAATAACAAATAAATCGAGCTTATTTGTTTGCGTAACCATCGAGCGTTCGGTTGACGAGCGAAAGCAACACGCGGCTAAAATCGAAAGACACAAACATCCACGTCATATACATCTATAGATGGGCAAATCATGAAATTGCAAAATTTTTTAAAGCCCCGAGCAAACGAGCGTATATAAGTCGGATAAAGGAGTAAGCGAAAATTGAATCTTTGTCGGTATCGAAAATCTTATTTGTGCAAGTCACGAGATCATCGACGATTGAGCTGTCGTTCGTGATTTTTATTTACGTCACGATTCTCCTACACGTTATTTCAATAAGCTTTTTCATACGTCTAAAAAATATGCGCGATCGATTAACGATTAAATTAATTTAACATTAAAATGAAAACTTAAAATCGCAAATCTCAATTTAAAATATCGATAAACACAAACGTATATTTCACACTCGCGTAATATGACGTCGGTTATATTCGCTGGCATCTAGAAGCGAATCGTTAACAAGCCAAACGGCAGATAACGAAACCACGCACCCGTGCAACATAATTATGCGGAACGATCGTATACATCAGCCGGTATTAACGCAGCGAAATCAACACACGCACACACACACGCGTAAATTTCCAACACGTTGCGAGCTCTCGCGCGCAAGTCAAACGCGTTACGTAATTACAAAGCTACTCGAGGAGGAAGGAAGAAGGAAGCAGCTCTCGCGCCTTGTAAAACTCTCTCGGTGTCGAGTTTAAACCGAACGTCTCTCTCTCTCTCGCATGCAGTTAATACGACCAAGCAAGAATTTCCGAGAGCCCGTAGCCGTTGTTATTGTTGCCATAGTTCGAGAAGAAACCTATAGCTACGTTTGCTTTAACTTATATATCGAGGGCTTATCGGTCTCGCGTTCAATAAGAGTGATTACGCGCATTTTGTCACGTTGCGGATTAAGAAAACTTCGCGGGATTGATATACCCCGTTACCGGTTAACTTACTATATAGGTATATCTTGCGAAGGCCTCATGAGAAGCATTTGGGAAAAAGGTTAATTATTGAAGAATTAAAATTCTATTGATGCTACGATATTGCTGTCCTTTGCTTTGCGATTGCTCTTTCGTGGTTTTTATTTACTTTGAGATGTAATGTTAAGAATATCAGATGAGTATAAGAAAAAAATTTAAGCGGAATAGGTGAAAATTTATGCCATTGCTTAAAAAAAATTTGATTGTTCAAAGTCGTCAAATTGTGCAGCGCAATAATTGGAAGACTAAGCACTAATGGTTTTTTATTTTAAAATGATATGTTTTAGATCCTAATAACATTATGAAAATAAAATTATAATTTGCTTGAATAAAGTTAACATTAAATATGTTTGAAAATTTATATACATGTTAAAACGTATATGTAAACAATTATATTAAAGATAAATATGCATTTATTCAATAATAATTTCATACTCAATAACTTTTATAACATGATTGAATTTTACTTTTATATTCGATATATAGATAATACAATAGGTGCGTTTAAATTCATTCAATAATTTTTGTAACCGATACGTTAAAGTTTATATTTGTATATAGGTTTCTTCTTTTTTCTATAATTAAATTCTATTTACTCAAGCAAGTTTATAATTAAACGATTGCCAAACGCACATACATAGACTTACGAGCTCGCGCGCACGCACTTACACATACTCGTATGCACACGTATAAAACTCGTTTTTTTTTTTTTTTTTTTTTTTTTTTTTTTATTCTTCTTTAGAGATTTTTTTCAATCGACTTATGTAACCGTATATAACGTGTTTCGAGCGTTTAAAAAAAAAACTCTCGCATAACACAAACTTCTATTATTTATTTAAAATACCGCCGAAAAACGAGAAGATCATCAATACGGTGAATGATACTTAAAAAGCGAACCCTCCAATTCCTCTTTGTTCCCACTTCGCGAAACAAACGTGAATCAAACGAACACGCGTACACGCGGTAAACAAATAAAAATGAAAATTTAAAAGAAAAAAAAGGAAAAAAAGAAAAAAAAAATTTTTAAGCGCTGCTCGTAGCATCAGAGAGTATCAATTTTCGACTCGATGCAAACATAACATAAAAAGGAAGGAAAAAGAGAAAAGAAAGAAATAAATAAAGAAAAAAAAACATATAACTAAACAAAAAATAATGCAAAACATTACATAAATTTAAGGATACATATATACATATATATTTATAAAAGAAAGCACACGCGAATTTGGTAAATCATCATGGATCAAGTTATATATACACGCACAGCGCACATATCAAAAGGTCTTCCTCCGTGCTTCTACGTTACATACACGTATATATCTATCAGTATACCACGAAACAAGAGGAAGCTAGTAGGTAAGAGAGAGAAAGAGAGAGAAAGAGAGAGAGAGAGAGAGAGAGAGAGAGAGAAGGACGAGGCGATATCGAAATTAATTCAACTCACCGACGAGAGAAATATAATTTTCCCCCAGTTGGCTCAGCCCGCGAGCGCGCGCGCGCGTACACATACTCACGCACACACAAACACATACGCACAGAACGGGGGCTCGCGCTTTATCGAGCGAGCCGCGCCCCTTTTCGCGATTACCTTGCGCTCGTTCGCTTTGCGAAGGTGTGAGTTATGATAATGCGGCGAACATTACGTTAATTGTCCACCAAACATGCAGGGTATTCTCCCCGAAGAGAAAGAGTGAGAGAGAGAGAGAGAGAGAGATAGAAGGATCCGAGCGACCGGTCGATACCTCGTATTGTTGTATGTGTACGTGTATATACATATTTACATACGTATATATATATATATATATATATATATATATATATATGATCAGCGCTTGGTAAAGCTTAATGATCTCAACGCGATATGGTAGTAGCGGGTTGCGCGCATCGCTGGAAAGGAATGGGGCTTCGATGCTTTTTACAGGAGGGATTTCGGAACGGCCACAACGCTCTGTTCATTGTAAGTTGTTACATCGATTCTCTCTCTCTCTCTCTCTCTCTCTTTCTTTATCTCTCGCGGATTTTCGTACACAAGAGAGAGAGAGAGAGAGAGAGAGAGAGTGAGAGAGAAATGTAGAATATTCTTGCTTGCAATATTTTGTGATGATATTATCAGTTATTATATGTGTTTTTTGGTGATACAATAATTATTATTCTGTACTGAGAACGTTTATTCGCTTATTAAATTAATTAGCCATTGGAAAGTTCGGACGAGAACGTTTTTAATGCGGATTTCACTCGTTAAATTGAATACATATTGTGTAAATTTATATTTATTTCTTTAAAACAATATATTTTTATTAAAGAGTAAATAATACTACTCATACTAAAAAATCTTTAATTTTCAATTTTTACGAAATAAGCACTATTGTAATAAAATACTCGTAACAAAATATTAAAAAAACATTATGCCTTTGAATTAATATTTCTATCCTGCAATATTAAAATTATTAAAATCATTATTTTAATGTTTTAATTATTGTACGACATTTAACGTAAAAAACAACGTACTATAGTATTACTTGATTGTTTAAACGTATTACTTTTTGTTATATCAGATAATAAAGTAATTTACATTTATAATTACACCTTGAAGGGATTAAAAGAAGAAAGGTTCGTTACCTATTTATAGATTCTTATTTCTAAAGATAATTTAGTACAATGATTATAAAGATTATAATTTACAGTATTAATAATGTAATATAAGCCTAAATATTTATAAAAATTGTAAATTATCAACGAATATATTTAAATAGAGCATCAGTTACATATGCCATGTGCATTAAGGTATTGACAAGCGCGTTACAAAATTTATTCCAGATACAGAATAATAAGCCACGGTATGTACATTGGAAAACTAACGGGAGAGGCCCGCCATACATCTTGAAAGTACCCGTTTAATACGTATACCGGCTCTCTAATATTCAAGCTGTTATGTAAGCACGAGTAAAAATTAAAATATTCAATGCTGAAATTTCACGATAAATCAATTGCCCGTTTTCGCGCGAATTACTAATTTTGAAGCGAGAAAGATGTGAAAGAGAGAGAAAGAGAGGGAGAGAGAGAGAGATTGATTGTAGCAAACGATTTCATATACGCAAGCATAATATAAACATTTACTCGCGACACGAACCAAGCGAGTAAGCGTTCAATCAAATAACAAAAGCAAAATCCACCGCTTCGTCTCTCGCTTGATCCCTTTCATTGTGCAAATGGCTGCCCGTCGTTTTCAGCCTTTGATGCTTTTCCTCTACATATATTTATCGTTAATTCGTCACTTGTCGATAACAGGTCGCAGTTTAGTAATATTCTCTTTTTTATTTATACCTTTCTTATTTTTTTTTTTTTTTTTTTTTTTTGTCTCCTTTTTGTTTGCCCTCGCTGTGATACATTTGGCTTTTGAGCTTATATTGTATAGAAATAACATTTCTCTTTCTCTGTTCCTCTCGCTCGCTCTTTCTCTATCTTTCTTTTACCCGCTTATAAACGCTTACGTAAACAAACCTAATTAAAATGGTATTAATTCTATCCTCTTATGCCGCTTTGTAATCGAATTCTGAAATATGTCAATTTTACGTAAAGGAAAATAATTTTAACACAGAGCCAGCCGACGTATGAAACGTTTCGCGTTGAATTTTGAATAAATGTTAATAATTAATTTTGCGATTGTTTAAAGAAAAAAAAAAAAAGAAGAAATATTAAATGCGAGATATTTTAAAAAATCATTACCGAACTGAATTATAATTCGGTTAATTTTTAATTTCTATTTATGCTATAGCAATGAATAAATAAATGAAGAAACTATCATCATCATTCGAGGTAATAATAAACACAAATTTAAACGGTTCTATGCGCGCCTTTACTTCCATTCCCATAAAAACGGTGGATTAAAATTAAAAATCACCGAACCAATTGGCGCGCGCGCTCGAATTTCACATTACGCACATCGAGGAATGGGTTTCGCGTCGTTTCGGTAACAATAGTCGTTGAACAAGTGACGGTCTATATGTAGTTTCCACGGATCATCGGTTGCACGCGTGTACTTTGCCTTCCAGCTCGCGAGTCAATTCCGACTCGATGAAGCGAGTAATTCTCTCCTGCCTCGATATTTACGTGCACGTGTAGAGATATGTGCACTTATGTAATACATATAGAATTCTAAGATATTATCTATTAAAATAAATAAGTTTTAACCCGATATGTTGAGCGAATTCTACTTTGTTTTCGATAATACAAATTTGTTATCTGTAGAAACAAAAAAAAAAAAAAAAAAAAATAAAAAAATAATTTGTTTGATTAATGAAGAGAGTTACAAAGCTCGTATGATTTATTGGAAGTACAATTACTTTCAGGGTAAAAATATTTGACCGAGTATCCTCCTCTTCCTCCCATTTAGAATAAAATATATCGATGGATTTTACATTTGATTTTATATTTTATTTCAATTTTATGTGAATGTCTGTAGGAAAAAAAAGATTTTTTTGATTCATTTTTATGGAAGTAAAACGAGCGCGTAAAACCGATCGTTTTAAATGAATTGTTGCAGATTGATGTTATGGAATTCCTTTTTAATATTATAAATTTTAACGTTTGCGTAAAAATATTTTTCAATCGTCCTAACTTTATCAATAAATTTTTTAACTACTTTGATTAAAGTTTGCATGTATATATATATATATTTTTTTTTTTTATAATAGTTTAAATTTTTTTTTTTTTTTTAAGAATATATCGGGACATTTATAATTGGCAGTTTTAGTATTAAATATATACAATAACGTTTTAATGTAATAACTTGCCTAAGTATAAAAGAATTTTCAAAATTAATAACATCGTTGTTATGGAACTAATTAAGTGTTTATAGATTAAAGAATGGAATTATTTTATAAGATTTTGTTTTCGTTTTATTATAAATTATTTTCAAGAAGCTATTAACAAATTATAAAAAAGTAACATTAAACTTAAAAATTTTCTGGATAGAATAACACATCGATTCGATAATTGTCATTAAAAAATAATTTCTGAATTTTATAAGAGATAAGAATTATTATCCTATCTAAGGGATCTTTTAGATCCCAAAAATTGAAACTACGACATTCAATGAAAATCCAGGCATACATTTTTCAAGCTTATACACCGTCCATCCAAACCGAACTCTGCCTTATCACTACCTCTGCGGAAACGCACACGAGCCCACGGATTTTACGATCCGACGACGCAATGCGTGATTTTGCTTATTTATATGTATAAATTTTATATACATAAACAGGTGCGAGCGAAGATTTTTTACAGCTCGTATTCATACACTTCTTACACGTTTTCTCCGACGTCTTTAAGGACGGTAAGGTTGCACGCGAGCATCGAGAGGTTCGGTTAAAAGACGAGAAAAAAAAAAGGGGTGAACGAAAAACAAGGAGGAAAGAGGAAACGCGTTAACGCTGGCACGGCTACATTTTATGCGAGTACCGACGATACGTGCGCAAGGAATATATCGGAAAATAAACGCGACGCCGGGAGTTGCTTATTTCGCTTAGGCGCATTCGAATCGAGCGTTTTATTGCAGCCATCGGCGCGATTTTCTAGAAAGTTTCCGAGCGCACGTTTTTGCTTTTTTATGTCGATCCTCTACTGATAATACATGTGTTAAGGAGTCGTTTTTTTTTTTTAGTTTTTATTGACAAGTTTTACGCGAAAATGTTAAAAATGTTAAAAATATTCGTTATTTTTTATAAATGACTGAGTAATTAATTTGTTACCATGGCTATTTTAATCTTGTCTTTTTTTCCTTTCAGTTTCGAGTCGAATCTATCTACTGCCAACCCAACGATCAATGGTAAGTACAACGATTTATCATTGAATATCGTTTTATTATTATATTTTATAATTTTACGTTAAAAAGCAAAGACTAATTCGTAAAAAAAAAAGGAATCGTTTTTTACGTCACTTTATAAACTCACTAACGAAATGAATATAACTTATTTGAAATCGACAAAAGCGAATAACAAGCTTCATTTATTTTGTTTTCGTTAAATAAATCGAAACGCTACGTAAACCTAATATACCTAAGGGGCAACGCGGTCACGCAGTCACATAAAAATTATCAAAAAGTTGAAATGAAAAAGGAAAGAAGGTGAGAAAAAATAAAGGCGCGGTAAAGTAAACGCACAGGATAGACAACTTGTTAAAACTCGGTGGCGAAAGTAGCGCCGCTTCTGTCCAAGTAATCCATCTACTCATCCCAGAGTAATTAAAACTTATAATTCACGCCTGTCTTTCCGTCGTAAGTCTTCTTTCCTTACATCATTTTCCATCTTTTTCTCTTTCTCTCTCTCTCTCTCTCTCTCTCTCTCTCACTTTATCCTCATTTTTTTCCTAACATCGTCCCTCATTTTTTTTTCGCTTCGAGTTCGCGCTCTGCCCTATCGACTTTTGCATATTTCATGTACTCTGATGGCGAAAGCAATCGAGCAACTTCGAGCGCAATTCCTCTTCGATTATCTTTTTAACTTTTTGCGTCTCTGAAGCGACGACGTATTTAGTTTGCGTACTAAGGCGATAAAGTAACGTATTTATTTATTTATTTTTTTTCGTTTATCATTATTATTATTATCGTGATAAAAAAAAATAAAAAATTTTTTAAACGAATGCGTGTGCTTTTGTTATTTAATTCAAATATGAAATAAAAATTTGTCTCGTCAAATTCACGACAATAATAAAACAACTCGCGCACTACGAGCGAGTGACAAGAACGCAACTCCGTAATTTTGTGATGAAACAATTCGTAATTGGACGTAGAATGCGCGGCATGTAACCGTATACCTTACGCCGCAAAAGGGCAAGAGACACAGAGCTGCGGAATTCGGAAAGCGAAAGCCTCGCTTTTATATATACATACGTATATATTCGTTAGAAGGTTTTAAGTGGCGACGCCGGCAGACGGCGCAACAATGTCGCTTAATCCTAAGACAAGTCGTTATTAACGAAACGCGCGCTCGCGAGACGAGAGATGCACAAACTGGAAAGAGGCGAACGCCTATCTTTGGTTCATTGTAAGACGGTGTTGTTAACAATATGAGCAACCGCGTAGGTGAAAAAGAGGAAAAGAGATAGACTACTTGTTAGTATGTAGTACGCGCTATTATCATATATTCGTAGCTTTTGATGTGACAAATAGAGTTCGGATAAAAAATATTCCTCTAGTATTTGCTATAAGTCACCGATTATTGTACTAAACATTTTTGTATAAAAGAAATTTTTAAATTAGAATTTTAGATTTTCTAAAATTCTTTTATCTTATTCTTATAGATTGTTTTACAACCAATTTACGCATTTGAATATTCTATTACAACGCGTAAAATTTATTTTTATAAATCATTGACAAACATTCAAATATCTTACATGCATTAATTAAAAGCACGATGCCGTAAATACATGTCAAAATAAAATTCAAAAACAAATCCATTATAAACAAAATATCTACGTTTTATATTTACGAAGCATGCATTGGTTAAAAATAAAGCAAACTATACTACTAAAAAAAGGCAAAAAGAGAATAAAGGAAGAACTTTAAAAAAATGCAAGGTTCGTAATTTATAAAAATTAATTTACTTTTTTTGAAAAATCACGATCTCAATGTTCGTTAAACGTATATACCCGCATACATGTTTATACGGTACTTAAGCCATTGCGAAAGAAGAAAGTAAAAAGCTCCGAGTAATAACAATTTCGATGAATTGACGACGACACCTAGACACCGTTTTTCCTCTCACAATGAGAAGGAAGAGGCGGGGAAAGAGCCAAGTTATATTAGAGAGCGAGTCGTCCTGGTCTCCTTCGCTTTATTCGCGGAGAAATGAGGCGACAGTCTCGGGGATCTCCTCGTTCCTGTTTTCCATTGTGTATTGTCGGCCTAGCGGTCGCAATCGGACTCCTATACTACTTCAGACCGGACTGCTTTTTACAATTCTTTCTCTCTGACTCTTGCTCTTCGCTGAGAAACGACGCTCTTGTCTATACCTTTCGTCTATTTGCTTTTTTTTTTTTTAAAAAAAGAGAAACGTATACAAGGAGGCGAAGTAATAGAATGAATGGAGAGTGATAAAGGTGTAAGTTGAAAGAAACATTCGTGATTTAAACTACTTACTGCTGATATTTGTTTTTAGATATCGTCAAACGATTAATTATAAAGTGTGTAAGTTCAATTTTAATAAATAAAAACTTTAAGTTTTATAAGATATTAAATTTATGTTACAAAGTAAATAATAAATTTGCTCTTAAATAAGGTTAAAACTTATTTAATATTAATTAAAAAAACATAACGATTCATATATAAAATATTTGTGCTTTTATTTAATAATGCATAATAAAAAAAAAAAAAAAAAATTGATAAAATTTATTACAATTAAAGTGCAACTTCAACTGTGATACACTAAATGCCTTCATGAAATTATTCAGAATCGCCTACTAAACCGCAATAAAAATTCGGTTTTACCCAAGAAAGTATATTTTTGTATCGCTGCCATAATACGACGTGAAAGAAATGAAAGATGCTTCCCCATTGAGGAAGCATAAACGAGTTTTAGAGAAAGGGACTATGACGAGGAAAAGCACCGAGGAAAGCAAAAGCAAAAAAAAAAAGTGAAATAAAACAGAGGATAATAGAGAATAATGAAACCAATAAAAGTAGAAAAGAGAAAATAAGAGAAAATGGAATACTAAGAGAGTGAGAGGAAAAATTAAGAATGATAAAAAGAACGTTTTAGAAAAAGAGAAGTAGGGATGAGAGAGTGAGAGAAAGAAGATGAAAAGAAAGAGAAAAGTTTCACTGTGGCATGGAAGGAAAAAAAAGAGGGAAAAGAATAGGTATTGCCATTCCAGTGGTCCACCCATTTACCTTACACTATGTCAGGGCTTTTAGAGTATGTAAGTATATAAGTACATATATATATATATATATATATATATACTAATGTGTGTGTGTGTGCGTGTATACAATATATGTGTACACGTGGCCCATATATGAAAAGCGGACGACGGAAGAAGAAAATGCGGCTCGTAAAATCTCATGGAACTGGGAAGCGGGCAAATTCGTAGAATATCCTCGGACGCAAAGAAATTGAGTCTTTAATTTATAGGAGGACATTTACTTTCTCTCTTGCATTTCTTCGTTTCCCTATCTCTTCCCGCCTCCTTTCCTCCTTTACTATTAACGCCTCGCTTCTTCTTCTTCTTCTTCTTCTTCTTCTTTTTCACGAGCGAGGAATATCGGGCGCTCGTGCGACTCCATATTAAACTCGATATTTCATCGCGTGATTTGATACGACGACGACGACGACGAAGACGACGTCGACGATGAGACTACTTTTCTCTCGTACTGCGATTTCCTAACAAGTCGTCCTAATCCACTTCAGCGCGTGAAATTGATTTTTATGAAAGATAAAAGGGGGAATGAAATTGTTCGGTAGGCTTGATAAAGTTATGTAATTGTATTAAACGTTTTCGTTAATTATGAATAACAATTTTAAATCCTATCAAGCTACTTATTATGTCAATAAAATTACGCTTACGTAACTTGATTTAAATAATCGAAAAATCATAAGCTTATCTCTCGCTAAAAAAATTCTGCAATATCGTTATTTTCAAAAATTCAGCAACAACGTCTTCAACGCGCGCGATCTCCTATTTCAATTTTTCTCGGGGCTTCGAATTTTTACGAACGCCGCGTAAATCTTGTCGGCACACATTTTACTTAGGATTATCTTGGATGGACGGGCTCTACGCAGGCGTCTTTTCCAAGCTAACCGGGTTACCATTTCTAGACTCGACGTTATATGTAAAACCAATGCTCGCGCTTTTGTATACAACCTTTTCTTTTCTCCCCCTCATTCCCCTCTTTTTTTCTTCTTTACTTTTTTTTTTTTTTTTGCGAATACGCGCTCGCGTTATCCCCTTACATATGTACGCACACGTGGTTGTATATATATAAATCGTGAAACGTATGCAAACCCCGAGAGCTTTTAGCCTTTGAGCTTCGTCGCGTCGGTGAATGTACACCTATATACCCAGCGAAAATACAATAAGAGCTTCCTTTCTATCTTTGGATAAAGACCATTTGTGTGTATATATATTTTCAGCCTACTAACCCGTACGGCGACTCTTACCGACGGAGCATCGTCAGCGTGTAAATGGTTTCCATACGCGCAAGCGCCTTTTCGATCGTATTAACATTTTTCTATACGTCCTTCTAGGCTGTACAGACATTCTATACGTCCTTTTAGGCTGTATATGTGCCAGGAGAAAAAAAAGTTAACAGCGCCACTGCTATGTATTTGTCGCTTCATATAGCCTAGCATGTGAGTCTTCATCGAAACTTATATTTTCGAAACGCGTAATAAGACTTATGTATGTTGAGCGAAGGAGAGAGAACGAGATAGCGATAAGAGCGCGCGCACCATTGCTCCCACGTGACCACCCTATCTCTGTCTCGCTCTCTCCTTCGCTCAGTATGTACATTCAAGCGACCACGGGGCTCTGCTTTTCTTTTGTTTTCTTTCAGTATAGTGTATCGTTGTGTCGGTAATATTCGTTCTTAATATGTGAGAAGAAGAATAAAAATGGACAATTTATTAAATAATAAAAAAAAAAAACGAGTGATAGTGACAGTGATGAAGAATGCAAACGTGAATTAAATAAACTAATAGAAAAAGCAAAGTCTAATATAATCCCGCAAAATTAAAAAATTTAATAATAAGTGATTTTAAAGTGATAATTTTTTAGTTTATAATTTTGTTTGTGATTTAGATAAATGATTTAAAAGTTTTTTGTGTGAAGAAATTAAATTTAAAATATTTAAAAAAGTTACTGTTTTTTCATGTTAAATAAGAGACTAAAATTCATTGATTATACAAAAAATGTGTTAAACAAATATAGTATTGTTATGATAAAAATAACATAAGAAAGTATTTATATTAATTATAATAGTATTAATATTATTAATAAGCCTTCAAATCTTATAAAAAAAACTTTTGTTAAAAATATTATTCTGTATAAATATTTAATAAATATACTCAAGAAATTTATATTTTTTAATAAATAATAATTGTTCAAGAATTAATTTTATTTTTAAATATTAATCCATTTACTATTTTTTTTAATTTCATAATTTATATTTATATTTACATTATGTTGTCTGTCACTTTTTGACACACATGTACATGTACGCGTGTGTGTACAAAATGCGCATGCGTTAGCAGACGATATCTGTAGTTTACGAACTGTCAGTACGGGTTCGAAATTGCATTTAATTGATATGCAACAAAATAAAATTAATTATTCTGTTAACTAAGTAAGAGTCTTCGTACGGGTTACAAGGCTGAAAAATTTTTTAAGCACCATGAGTGAACCTCGCGTCATTAAAGCTTTCGGCTCATATTTTGTGGATGGATAGAGGCGCCTTAGTCGCTCGCTGCGCTCGCGACTGCGGCCCTACTATCCATCCACAACATATTTTGCCTCAAGCTGTAATGACGCGAGGCTCGCGCAAGGTACATAAATAACTAATATATATATATATATATATATATATATATATGCGCACGGGAATGTATAGACGTCGAATATCTTATAAGTAAAGCAAGACTGTGTAGTGGTACAGATATTTCTCAGGTCTATCTTAGCGCTACAACGACGAGAAATCGACCGAACAGCTGATGCAATTTCGTTATACCGGAAGCGCCTAACGGAATCTCTTTCTACAGCTTATACAGCTCTCTCTCTCTCTCTCTCTCCTTCTTCCGTTAGTCTTTTAGCGTTTTGGTAACTTATTACTTGGTTCTATTTTATTTTTTTTCAATAATATTCTTATCGGTTTAAAAATGCTTGTATTGACAATTAAAAAATTATTTTTTTTTTATCAAATAAAAAAATTAGTGTATGTTTGTAATGAAAGATTTGGAACGATTAACTAAAATTAAAAATGTTTAAGACTCTGCAACAAATGTTCAATATGTATGCTAACTTTTATTGTTATGAATAATTTAATCTTTAAACTTACTCCAGATAAATATTAATCAATTAATTTTGCAGAATATAAAATTGACTTTTAATTACATACAGAACTACGTTTATCTAAAATCTACTTTTCAAATTTAAATTGACGTTTATATCTTTATCCATATCACATTAAAATATAAAAAAACGATAAAGTTTAAACAAACTCTCATCGCGTCTTCTAGTCATTCGATTTCACTAAACGATCTATTATACGTCTCTTATATATACGTATAAGCAAGCGAGACTTCGCAAATGCTTACATGTCTCCGAGGCAAATTTTATAGGAAGTCCAATATTCACTACCGGTTCCTCGAAATCGGCGCACAAATCGAATGAGCCGAGAGAGAAAGAGAGAGAGAGAGAGAGAGAGAAAGAGAGAAGCTCGTCGAGAGGCGCCAAATACGCGAAGATGAAGAACGTGTCCGGAAACTAGATACGTTTATTTTTTACTACTTTTTTCTTTTCTTTCTCATTACTTTATTCGCATTAAATTTTAGAATCTTTTCCGCGCCTTTCGTTCTTTTTTTTCTTCAGCTTTTTATTGAGTTACCACAAGCGACGACTTCGCTCGAGTTTGTAACATCGTTTTGCTCACTCTTTCTCTCTCGACTCGTTTTCTTTTTCTATCCCCGATGCAAAGGGAAATGAAATGAGAAAAAATTGCGACGATTCCGAAGTAAATTTTATAAAATCGAATGGCATCGTGATATCCGCCAGATTCACGCACTGGTATTTGCTTTTTCTCTGATGTAAAATGTTGTACATAAAATTGTATTATGGCTTGTAAAGTTATCGGCTTTGATTTTAAAGTTAATATTTTTTAACGTCTTATCTATTTAGTCCATACAAATGTTGATTTATTTTCTTCTTTAACATTATTTTATTGTTATAAATATTTCGATCGCGAGTATTTGATCAATAATTTTTTTTATGAATCATCCAAATATAATTTCGCAATTTTATTAAAAATCGTGTTAAAGAAAAACAAGTTAACTATACTGTCACATTTAGCCTAAAAAATAAACTAACGAATCGAAAGAAAAAGTAAAAAAAAAAAAAAAAAACAAACAAAATGACAACCATGGCGATAAAAATCCATCAAAATTTTTCGAACCCCGGTATACTTTCAATGTTGCTGTACTATCATCGACGCTAGCGATATAATCGCCGACGGGCTTAGACAATTAGAATAATGACAAAGTTCCGAGTTAATTTGCAGATGGAACCAACGTTACCGCCTGCCCCTTCTATATACATCTATACATATACACATGTACATTGCCGATGAATTTCGGGATTAATGTTTAACGAGGTTATTATATAATCTAGCGGGAGGCGGGGAGGAAACGAGCACACCGACGCCGTCGTTGTTTGCGGAATATTTGAACGCGTCGAGCTTCTCTCTTACTCTCTCTCTCTCTCTCTCTCTCTCTCTCTCTTCCTCTTGTTTTGTTTGCTTCGTCGGTAAAGGTTGCACTTGTTTCGCGACATCGCCAAGCGCTTTGAATTTCGATCGCGATTCAGCTGCGACTTTGTAAATCGTTATGGTGCGAGATAAATCGTTAATCGAGTGGAAAATTTTTCAACGTTTTTTTTTTTTTTTTTTTTAAGATTAAACGTTTTATGAGTTGATAAAAATGTTAAACATTTTTAAAATTAAATTATTAACAAAATAATTAGAGCACGTTATTTTTATTGGAGTATTCGGATAAAACTCTTTTTTTTTCCAGTTACACTTATTTTCTTTATTTATCGCAAATCTAAATAATTTTATTTTATTTTTTGTTTTAAGTATTTTCACTAATTATTTTAGTTTAATATACAGTGGATTAATAGTTACAAGTCTATTAATGCTTGCCGAAAAATGAAGAAAAATAGAAAAGGAGAACGTAAGAGAAAGAAATGCAGGAAAAATCTGGGAAAAGTGAGCCAATTACATCTTATGTCCAAGGCAAGCTTTCCGGGATATTAGAAGACGCGCAAGAGAAAGAGAAAGCAAACGATTCCTATAGGCTTCTCGCAACCATTCCCTCTCTTTCTCTTTCCCTCTTTCTTAATTTCTTTCTTTCTCTATCGGTGTGACGCTTGGAGCTTCGTCGGCTTTTAAATTATAAATTACTTGCGTGTAATTTCGACGAAGTAAGTAGACTCGATGCTGGAAAGAGAAGAAAGTGTATGTATGCGAGTGTATAAAAGAAAGAGAAA
Organism: Chalcis sispes; assembly: GCA_949987625.1. Lineage (NCBI taxonomy): Eukaryota > Metazoa > Arthropoda > Insecta > Hymenoptera > Chalcididae > Chalcis > Chalcis sispes. The sequence goes on from OX465099.1 coordinate 6,722,001, forward strand.
GATAGAAGGAGAGGAAAAAGAAGAAGACGACGGAACAGAAACGAGGAAAGCAACGTGGCTCTGCGTTAGACCGAAGTAAAGTCGCTCTCTTTGGGAGAAGAAGCAAGGGAGACGATAGTAAGCGGTTCGCGCGTAGGTAGAGAAAAGTCGATGTACGATTGCAGTGGGAAACAGCTCGAGAATTTGGATCGTCTGTGTGTCTCTGCATTGAACTCTATTAGGTCTTTCTCTCTTAGATTTTTCTATCTTGATTAAGAAATAATGAACGCGTGTGAGCTTGATTTTCTTTTTTCAAGCAATCGTTGTAAAACGACGATAAAAATTTTTTCAATAAATCCTTTTAGTTTAAACTAATTATAGATGCTTTTGCATATGAATAAAAATAAAATTTCAAAAATAAAATAAAAAAGGAAATAGAATACTATAAACTAATAAGTAAAAATATTAAACAACGATATTTTGAAGGCTTTACACAAATATTTGATAATAAATTTTTCGCACATAGACAATATAAAAGTTTACGAATCTCGTAATATCAAATTGAAAAAAATAGATCATCTTTTCTTGTGATAAAATTTAAACACCAGAAGGTTAGATAGAAAAAGATGAGTCGAAGTAGAACGAAACGGCGCACGAGATATCGTCCAGGCGACGGGTCCATTTGCTCGGTAATTAGACGGCGGTCTCTTAAATCTCCATCGTGCTGTGGGGACAAGGCTGCGCTTAAGCGCTCACGAACTACGAAAATGGTTTTGCGCTACTCTCACGAAACAGATATCGTTGCCTCGTGCTTTTCTTTATAGGTTAAAGTTAATGAAGCGCGGTATGTGTATGTACGTGTGTATGTGCTTTGACGTTTTATTATCGTTTTTCATTTTTATCGTTATTCGTTTAAACGATTTTTTGTGAAAGTATTTTATCGGTTATTAAAATTAATTAAAATATAATAAGATGAATTATAAAAAATACAATGTAGAATTTTGTAAGTATAAAAAGCCATTAATCATTCTTATGAATTTTTAATTAAGGAGAAAAAATTAAAAATATTTTGACGACTAAAAGTCGAAGATTTTTAAAATATAATTGGAAATTAATTTTATATAATCAATTATTATCCAATTTATTGCAAAGTATTTTATTATATTACAAATATCATAATTTTAACAAAAATCAGTTTAATCTTGAAAAGAAGTAAGTGATCGGTAAAAATCAAACGATCGTTGAAACACGACCGAACAAATCGTCAAACATTTATTTTAGCCTTTGGTACGTTTAATATCGATAAGAGAAGGATGAGGAGACAGGAGTAATGAAACAGCGAAGACGGAATAGGAAAGTCAAAGTCGAGAAAAAAGAGAGAGAGAAATGCTTAAAAAGACAGTGTCCCGAAAGTTAATAAGAACGTCAAATTTCATGGGTGGGGAAATCCTAATTAGTTATCAGTAACCAATACCCAAGAGCGATCCGCGCGATAAGGAGGCGAGAGAAACGGAAGGAAATAAGAAGGAAAAAAGAGAAAACGAGAATGGATGAGAGAATATAATAGAGTAATAAAAATGGCCTCGATGTCTCGGTATGATAAATTGCTCGATGCTTGAAAATAATATTAATTTTTTAATATGAATTTCAATTTCGTAATTGAACGAATTTGTCGGGATGAATTTTTACGCGAATACCGAACGTACTTTTATCTAATTTTAAACGATAAATGAGAATATCAGCAATATAACACTAATATTGATCATGAAAATATATTATTATTAAAATAAAATGTCACATATTTATTAATAATTAAATTATTTATTTTATACTCATTGATTATCGTTTTATGCAATTTATAAGATTTATAAGATGAAATTTCATATCAATCGTTCGGTTATTAAAACAATTTTATTCTCCCTTTTTTTTCACAGAAAGAAAATTTCATTTAATATAACACATTCCGTGTATACTTCCTAATTATTTAAAGTAAAATTATGTCAAAATTATACTTTAATTTTAATTGATTCGTATAAAAATACCGTAATAATTTCGCATAATCTATCATAAAATATTTATTGAAGAAGAAAATACATTAACTCGTTTGAAAGAAAAAAAGAAAAAAAAAAGAAAAAAAAGGAATGCGTTATATAATAGTAAAATTAATTTTCAAAGTATCGATCAGCTCTGTTGGGAAACAAAAGAGAACAATACAGAAGCGAAAGAGAAATCTTCATTCAAAGGCAAATTCCAAAAGAGGGGATCGTGTAGTAAATTATTATGGGAGATTCGGCAGTCGGAACTTTATTCCGAACGTTGGGTATCGTAATTGAAGAACGTCTAATTATTTTACATTGCTCGCTCGATTTAATCGAGACTAAGTCGCTTTCCGCGCCAGTTTGATTACCGATTAGATTAAGCCGATCGTATTCTACTTACTTTGCGTTTCTCCATTTCCCCCTCATTCTTAGTCTGTTTCTTTTTTACTGATTAATACTGTAGTTTTCTTTTTCTTTTTTTTTTTTTTTTTTTTAATGAAATTACAACATTAGTTTTAAAGTTACACTTGGGATTCAGCTCAAACTGAGATTGACGGTTTCATTTTCTTTTATCGAGTTTATCTACTGGATGTAGCTAAAAAATTTAACTTGATCCGATCACAGACTAATTTTTGTGGTTAATTTAATTATTGTTAAAGAATTAATGACTGTAGTAAGTCTATCTACAATTTAGATTGATATTTTAACTTTAAACTGTATGTAAAATGAATCAATAGCAGTAATAATTAATAGTTCTAATATTCAATCAACGTTTTCGATCACTTTTAGATGATTTAGTACACGATGCTATAACTATTTAATTAATAATAATAATTTTTTAAATTGAAACAACAATAACAACGACAAACTTTAATAAAGCATAGAATATCTTCGACTTGAGATTTATCTCGATTAACGATTGGACGAAACTTGCCCAAAAGTTTCAAGCGTTAACAGGGCATATCTCAGAAAGGTAGGTCGAGTCTCTCTCTCTCTCTCTCTCTCTCTCTCTCACTCTCTGAGTCGAGACCCGATTATTCAAAAGCGAGGAAGCGAAGCGCGACGACCGAGGGAAATATCGTTACACGCTCGTCACCCCTTGGTAATGACGTTGAGAGCCTTTTCGGCATCCCCATTCGTGCTACGCCAATTCACGTGCCTACTTCGACTTCCTTATATATACGTATATACATATATATATATATATATACATATGTATATATCGACTATACTACACTTTAGCTGTACACACCCAAAATCTCGCTACTATGCATCTTTAAATTTAGGTTGAGTTAGTTTGCGAAATATAACGAGTAAAAATTGACGAAGTGTACGTTTGTGCGATTGCACGGTTATGTATTGATAAAGTTTATTAATCTGTAGGAGAAAAATGAGAAACTTTTTTTTTTTTTTTTTAAATATTACAATAGATAAAAGAAGATATTAGATTTTAAAATTTTAAATGCATACATTTTTATCTAGAGGCTTAATAGACTATAATTTTATAAAATTCTCCATCTCGTTGAAACATTAATAATTTTTGTCAATAAAACATCACATCAAACTTCAATTATTACATTTGAGCTATTTAATGACGCAAGTCACTTAATTAAACTTAATTTATATAAAACACACACTTTCCTTTTGAAACTACCAATATACCTATACCAAACATCCCGACTATACTTTCAACTCGCACCAAGAGTAAAGCTAATACAAGTTTAAGACCAAGGCAGGGCTTTGCTTCGTCGTGCAAGAAAAGGAGCCTCTGCGCGAGTCCCTTGGGACAGAGCGAAGGGAAAAGGAAACGCGATTGGTGGAAGGGGGGAGACCGTACGGCACTGATTACACCCGCAGCGGGGAACGTGTTTCCCAATACAGATTAAAACGTATCAAAAGCACATACAGGACCAATAATAACGGCCCTCGTTGACGGCGTACACCTCACGAGTGCCTTGTATAATCTAACTCTTGATCTGCGCGCCCCCTCATTCGTCTTATTCCGCTTGGCGCTCGCGTCGACGATTATGCAGCTTCTTTACTTTTGCGATTATCCCCGAGAACATTATACATGTCTATATATGTGTAGTATAAAAGAGAGAGAGATATTTGGATGCGACGAAAACGACATACGCGCGCGGTAGATCTTTCATCGTGCGCTTGTGATTATTTTCGAATTTAATACGCTTTTGATTTTAAGAACTTTATCAGTCAAAGCGTGTTAATTTGATTCATTTGTGATTTTAAAAATCTACGGAAAATGTATTAATTTTATGAATTTTATTTTAAGGGAACTCTGTTCGATTCAATTTTCATATGTAAGTCAAATAAGTGCAATCTATACGCGTCATATCAACTTACTGTAACAATATAGTGTTGGGCTTATTACATAAGCCTGCCAGCTTTTTAATTTTACTAAAGTAAAAGCACAAAAATTTGCTAAAACAAAGTAATTGCCTATTTAATAAAAAAGAAAATATATAAATAAATAAATAACACGTTAAACCACCATAAAAGTATTTCCTGAAAAAAAAGATAAATATCTAAAGGCCGACGTTGAAGATCTGGTGAACGACGGGCAGCTTCGCGTGCATTTTTTTTGCATGCGCGCGCGCGTGCGCACGCGGAAATATGCCGAAGTATTTTAATATCGTTGCCGGAGCGAAGGTCCGGCGTTTCCTCTGCGCCGAATAGAGCATTGTCCGGTGCGCCGGCTTTATGTGTGAATGGTCGAGGAATGCGGCGGCGCGCTTTGTTGAGAAGAGAGAGAGAGAGAGAGAGAGAGAGAGAGAGAGAGAAAGTAAGCCTTTATTGTTCGGCCGAGTACAGCGGCTGTCGGACCCTCGAGTCGGCAGACAACCCCGACGCCCATATAAAACTTATCACTTGCAACGCATTTTTCTTTTCTTTAATATTTTTTCTTTATTTATTTTTTCTTTTTTCCTTTTTTTTTTTTTTTGGAAAAGGAGGAAGGAGGAAAAAAAGAGGAAAAGAAGCTCGGGGGATTGAAGCGAAAGAAGATTCAAGTGTTGAGATATTTTTTAATTTTTTAGTTTTTATTCCGGGTTATTTTCACGAGGATGGGAGTAATTTATGGCTTGGAATTTTGATAGTGACGATAAAATGAAAATATGCGCAGAAAATGAAATATTTGATGAAAATCTTAATCGTGTATTAAAAACAGAGTGAGTTTAAAATTCGAATTGTTTTGTGATAATTACAAAATTCTTTTAACCAAGAATTTTTTAATTTTCAATTATTGTCCTAAATTTCGCACATTTACCGACGCATATTATGCGAACAAACCATTTGCAACATTTCTATTGTTAATAAATGCAATATCTCAAAGTAAACTCAAAATATTATTATAATGTTCATAAAAAAAAAGAATATTTTCTTTCAAAGAGACATCAAAGACACGCGCTTGGATCACGAATTTTTCTCCGCCCGAGTGATACTTCTGTATCGAGGCAGCAAACAAATTCTCGCCATTCCACGAGCGTATATCGATATTGTACATGTACAGTTTGTAAGTCGTATATGAGCGTATATATGTATCGATACTGTCGGAATAAAAGCAAGTACGCCACTATAAAACCCCTTTGTGGAAAATTCGCGTGAGTCAACCGTCACTAGTCCGAGAATCCCATCGTCTTTCATTGCATTATCTCAAAAGAAGATTTTCGATCTTTGAGCTTTTCGTGGGGTGAGGTGAGAAAGGTAAAGTAAGAAATCGGTATATGTAAATGGTTTAACAATGAACACGAATACCTCGAATACGTATTGAGCGAAAATACTTTAGACGTCTTCCTCTTACCGTTACAAATGCATACTTTTTATCGTATGCAAAGTATTTGCTAGTAATAGTCCTCCTAAGTAAAGAATACTGGCAATACATGCAATCAGTGAAAAAGAGCCGATTTGGTTAGACATGCGTAATATACAGAACACTGACTAATTTTGAAATCTTTTAATCAAAATGAAAACCGCATTTATCTTTTTTAAAGCTAAAATGACATTTTTTATAATTTAAATTTAAAATTGTATCGTATAAAACTTAATTAGAGATAAATATTACTTCAAGTTTTCGAACAAACTCTTCTAAATCCAAATACACGAATCTTTCTACTCGAACTTTCCTCGAACTAATTTACCTTGATTCTGCTTTGCTCGTTCTGCTCATCTCTCTCTAACTCTATCTCTTTCTCCCTCTCTCTCTCTCTCTCTCTCTCTCTCTTGTTCTCTCTTTCCCTTTCGTATTCGTCTTTCCACGCGCGCTCACACAATCCACATGACTTTTTCAGAGGGATGATTACCGAATTCCGTGAATTCGGCGTGGTAGGGGAGCATAAATAAGTCACCGACGCCGAAAAGATATATCGCTATAGCAATTTCGTTCCGCGGGCGAGCAACTTTTCCGAAAAGAGGCATTTACGCTCCCATAAATAATAATAGAAAAGCAAAAATAGAGCAATAAGGAGAATCGGAGCTGAGTTGGAAAAATGAGACCGCTGACCGATCTTGTTGTAATTTCTTGTTTCTAGTACCTCTACATTCGTCGAGATATATTTTGTGAGAAGAGCAATACAAGTACAGTTTGAAGACATTGAGAAAATGTTTCAATTTTTTTATTCAATCCTTTAAACATGTTGTGAATGTTGAATTTTGAGGTTCCTTTTAATAAACTTGCATTGGTTTGAGAAACGATGCAATGGTTTGAAAATACTTTAAATAAATAATACATTTTTCAATGGCATTACATCAAAAGCAAAATTATAGAATTAAACACTCGAACACATCTAACTTTAATAGAGGTACTTGTATAAAAATTATTTACAATTTCAACCCTATTTCGACATTCGCAATTCGACATTCTCAAAGTACAATACAAAAATGAATTTTTCGCCAGTCTCTTGGCAACTCCAAGTATCGAACCATAAACCGAGACCCTAACGAAAAAAAAACAGAAGGAAAAGAAGAGATAGAACATTGCGATAACGACCGAAACCGATGATAACGTTGTTTGTAACCACAACGACGTAGTCACAATGGGAGCATTATCGAAAACGAACATCTTCCGAAAGGATGAGGAGTCCACACACTTTGGTCCATCGCAAATGATAACAAAAAGCGAGCCTCTGGTAAAATCCAGCGAACGAAAGCAGCGAAAAAACAACCATAAGGCGATATGGATGCAATAACCATACCGTCTTCGGTTTCAGAAACATGGATAAAAGAGGGTCGAAGAGAGAGAGAGAGAGAGAGAGAGAGAGAGAGAGAGAGAGAGAAAGAGAAAATTGTAGAACGCGTTATATTCAATAAAAGCTAAATGTACCGCAAGAGACCCTTTCTCGCCCATTTTTTGCGCCGGCTTCTACCCCACGCGACGCTTTTTTTCTTCGAACTTCCTTCTTTTTTTTTTATCGTCGCGAGTTTTGTGACGGTGTGGGTATACTTTTGGCTTGTTCTTTCCGCTTACGCGCGAAGTCTTGCAATGCGTCGTGTCTAACGTGGATGTCAATTTTTTAGAAGAAAATTTTTTGTTCTCGACGAAGGAAACAAGAGAGGAGCGAGTAATACTAGTTGCTTCGAATTAAATTAGTTTGAGTTTGTAAAAATTGCTGATTATTAATATTCGATTTTTAAAAATTAATGTTATTAAAAACATCTTACTATTTTTAAACAAGCTTATTTAAAATATCGTATGGATTTATTCACGAATGAAATTACACAACTAAAATTTATCATTTCGTGACACAAGATTTTTCAAGTACCAATAAATTTTTGCTCCGTGGGTATTTCATGACACGATTACTCGCTTACAATCTTATTTAAATTTAGCTCTACTAATAACAAACTATAATTTCCAAACGAAACCATTAATCCTGCTCCATTAATAATATTCTCCAAAGAACAGCAAAAAAAAAAAACAAAAAAAAATAATCGCGAAGGAAAAAACGCTGGAGTGAAGCGAGCGAGTCTGTAAAAACGTTCCGAGAAAATTTGTCCAAGAGCGCGGATGGAACAACGGACTGACGCGTTTCGCAACCTGTCCCGCGACAAGCTTCGTCTGCTCCGCATTGGTCGTGCAAGTTTATTTTGCGACGAGACGTCAGGAGCAAGACGCGCGAACGCTTCTACCCTCCTCGTCTTTCAACCTGGCGCTTTTAATTAATCACGGCCGACGACGAGGCTGAACGGTAGGAAGTGCCTCTTCCTCTCTCTCTCTCTCTCTCTTCCTCGTTTTTCCTTGTTTATTTTTCTTTTGTGAAATAAAAAATAAAAATAGCAAAGTTCAATCTTCATTTGTTACCGAAACCGTGGTCACTTGATAGACGCTATTTTTACGCTGATAAACCGAGCGTGAAAGATTAGAACGATGTGAGTTTAATAGCGAGGGAAATTGGTTTGGTTTAAGATATAGTAAATAACGCGTTTGTTACTCGCATATAACTCCGAGAAACTATAAATCATATATTCGTTAATAAAATTAATAATTAATATTTAAAAAGATGTTTATTTAAAATAATTTCGAAATGCACAATAGAAATGGAACAAATATTTTTAAATTAAATAATATTTTTTCTCCTGCAGATAATAAAAACAAAATAATAATAATAATAATAATAATAATAATAATAATAATGTTATAAATTTACTTAATTTCGAAAAGTACACGCGACGATAAAAGGTCAAAGAAGTTTGTCCTCAATTCGGTCCTTCAGTTTTTTTTAAAGGAATCAACCTTTCAACGCTCAATTCGGTAGAATCGCTTGAGGCTATTTCTTGCCGTCTGTCTCTTACTCTCTCTATCTCTTTCACGTTCTTACCTCATCTTTTTCGTTTTCCCCAGCTTTATCTGAATCGTTAGTCGACCGTTAAGGACGCTCGACTTCTTATTTTCAGGTTGCCTTCATCTCTTCTTCTGTCGTGTCGTAGCTTCGTTGAGGATACGACACAACGTCGGTTACCAGTGAGAGAAAGAGAAAGAGAGAGAGAGAAAGAAAGCGAGAGAGAGAGAGAGAGAGAGAAGAAAAAGATGGAAACAGTATTCGTTTCTTTTTCCCATTTTTTTTTTTGCTTTGGTACATTTCCACCTTCCTCATAAAACTCTCATTCGATGTGGATCTTTCTCTCCGGATTCTTTTTTTTATACAGTCAGGGAAAACATATTGATTTCTACGAGTTTTGTACGGCGATATTATATGGAGCCGAACAATTTTCTTTGTCTAGTAAATGTTTCTTTATACGAGATTCTCAACAAAATATATTGTTTCGATCTTATGCTCGCGATGTTTTGCTCATTTCTTTTTAAAAGAAATAAACGGTACTGCAAGAAAACGTTATTTTCTTCATAATTAATAATTCCATATGTTTTTATGACTCAATCAATAAAAAGACAAAAAAAAAAAAAAAAAAACAAAGATAAAAAAACTGCATGATACTGTATACAATATCCTGTTGCTGTTTCACGCAACGTTAAAACGTATAACTTGTCACGGTTAACGGCGAAGCACCGAATTTAACGTAAAACAAGTTTTCTTCATCCACATCTATCCGTTTTTTAATCCCTCTTTCTTTTCTTACCCCCATTAATTCTTTCCCCCACCTCTGGCCATTCTCTCTCTTTTTCTCGCCCGGACGCCGGAGCCGACGAGCTTCATGAAATTCTGTCACGACTGCTGCGCTCGAACGGAGCCGTCTACCCTTCCCACTTCCCCTCTTTCCCTCCCCTTCTTTGGTAATAGTAGCGCGATGACGTGGTAGTAAAAGGGTGGGAGGTGTTATTGGGTCGCGCGACCACTTAATATGCAAATGCGAGAGAAGCTCGACGCGACACGACGACACCCAGACTACGAGCCGAACCGTCTAGCTAGCGGGCCAATACTTTAATTTACATTTAAAATTGCTCAAAGCTTGACAGCAGCCACACCTCGTTCCCTCTGTCTGCGCCTTGTCTTATTCTTCTCTTACTTCTTTCGCTGCTTCGTCTTTTTTGCCCTCTTCTTCTTCTTCTTCTTCTTCTTTTCCTTTCCCAGGTAGTGCATTTTATCTTTCTTTCTCTCTTCAAAACAAAAATAAAAGCATCGTGTGATGCATAATTATGTTTCGCGAATTTTAATTAAAAAAAATGACAGGTGTAATTATATCTGCTTGCATAATGTATCAAAATAATTTATCGCAATAAATATAAATTTTATTAGTTGTTTATTTCCAAGATTTTAATATTGAATTTTTTCTGAAGTATCTATTCTGTCATAATAAATTATCGCTACTTATATATGAAATTTTCTATGCCTGAAACGTTTTGAAAATATGTAAAAGGAAAAAGAAAATGTCCACAAATTGAATTCAACGTTAAAAGTTGAATTCTAGAATGCTTAGAAAACTATTCAAATTTTCTCATAAATTTACTATTATTTAACCACTGCCACAATAAAAGAACCCCCAAAAAAAAAATAAAATTCGTTCGAACGCTGAGACAAAAAATCCTTGAAATGAAGCATTGCAAAGCATACACAATTCGACCTCGGTTGTTCTAAAAAACAAAAATAAAAACGAAAAATGAAAAAAAAAAACACAGCAGAAAAAAAAATTCATCAAATAAAAGTTAAAACTTTGATCGTATAGGCACGATGCTTTTGCAAAACTATCTCATCCTGCGTTTTATTCGATGCGCATATACTCGCAAATCGAGCTCGCGAACCGCCGACGTCGAAAGCCGACGTACACTTTTCTTTTTAGCCAAGCTATACGAGAATCGAGACACATTTGGGTATATATGGTCAACGAGAACGTGTTGGTGTAAAAAATAAAAAAAAAACGACATTATATGATGGAAAGAGAGAGAGAGAGAGAATGTGTGAATTCTTGGAAAGGGAGATGGAAAAGAGATTTTTTTTTTAGGCACATCCGGTCTTGTTTAGAGCAAACAGTGAAGCGCTCTCTCCCCCCATCTCTCTCTCTCTCTCTCTCTCTCTCTCTCTCTCTCTCTCTCTTTTTCTATGTATACGTATACATCTATATACATCTTTTTCTTTCTCAATGCAGAGCTTTGCCGGGCGCGTGCTTTTTCTCAGCCAGCGAGGATTTGCCCAGCGTCACGCGCGCTTTCACGTTTCGCGTTACGCTTCTATCTATCCATCTCTTTTTTTCCTCTCTCTCTTTCTCTCGAGCCCCTCTTCAGCCATTCGTTCGTGCGCTCTATAGAGCCGATATCGCGGTAAACGCACCCATCGCAATAATGCCTCTCGGATCCACTTCTCAGTTCGCGACTCTTCCCCTATCGTTTTCTCGTTTTAGTGTTCTGTCTCTTTTCATGTATATATATATATGCGTGTGTGGATATGTGTTTTTGTATATCTATGTATTCGTGCAGTATAAATATACTTGTTTATCTTTGTCGAATACTTTTATTGTTTAAAAACGTTTGGGTAGGATTCGAGAAATTTAAATTTAATATACGGCTCTGGCGCTCGTTCGAAACGCATTGCTTTTTGAAAATGAAAGTTTGTTGATCTGTAATGTTTTGCACATATCATTTTAAATGAAGCATCCGAGAAAAATAAAAAAATTGTTAAAGGTTTAGCTGTATTAGTCAATAAAATGAAACTAATTTTACTATTTTCTCAAATATATGATTGATTGACATTATTAAATTTTATCTTTTAGTATCAGAAATAATGTTAATATTGAATTTCTATAAATGATTAAAATAATTTAAAATTTTGAGTTTTGCATATATTATGTGGGATTTATAATTTATAAAATTTGCTTATTAGAATTTAATTTAATACAAAAATTTCATTAAAAAGAAGAGAGAAAGAGAGAGAGAGAGAGAGAGAGAGAGAGAGAGAGAGAAACAAATAAAAAGTAAGAGAGAGCAAAGTCGAATTCGTCGCGCGAAATTTCAAATATTTCGCGTCCCATATCAGCCAACACCACCGTAATTTCCTCCAGAAATTTTCCACGACTCTCTTATATATAACGAGAAATTCAGTATATAAGCGCCTATATCGCGCAGGCACGCAGAGTCCAACTCTCTCTCTCTCTCTCTCTCTCTCTCTCTCTCACTCTCTTCTCCACCCACATAATCTCTCGACCTAACGCGAATGGACGTGGAATCCTCTTAAGAAGAGGGTTTCTGTGGGGTTGATAAATAGGACAACCGACAATCTGCTTCTTCCTTCCTTTTTCCCTTCCCCTTCACCATCCTATCCTCGATTCCTTTCAACGATGCGTTATTTTCCTTGTACTTTGACCCGAAGCGATGCTTTCCTTAAAAGTATACGTGTACACACGAGGGTGCACGCAAGTGTATGCATGAGTTCCTGTGAAAAAAAAAAAAAAAAAAAAAAAAAAAAAAGACGAAGAAAACAAAAGAGGACTAAACCTTGTTGCTGGTTAAGTGAGATTGAATAAATGGTTTTCTTTTTTCGTTTTCGAGAATCTTATATTATTCTTCTAAGAAACTTGATAAGTTAGACATAAAGCATAAATTTTCTGCCGAATATCAAAAATTTCTCTTATTAATATTTTGGGTATTAAGTTTCTTCAAAAGCTTTTTTTTTTTATGAAGACAGATATTTTAAAAATATTATTATACAAATTAAAAAATGATTACAACGGCAAAGTATACATTTTCTTTCCAAAACAACAATACGGTAATTTTTATGTCATATCTAAAATATTACTTCCCTGTTACACGACAAAATAAAAATTAAGCTTATCACCGATAAGAGGCGAAAGAAACATTACAAGGTTGCGATAAATTTCTCGGTACACTTCACAACTAAAAAATTTCTTTTGGTCTCGAAACCTGTACCAGTATATTTATGTACGAATACAAAAATGCGAAATTCACTGGAATACTTATCTGTCGCTTAGAACGAAGCCTTATAATATAAGATAGCTAAAAGATAAAATCTAGATCACGTATTTATATATGTATATCTATAAAACAGAGTGAAAAACAACAGAGCAGAGATCTATCTCGCTTGTCAGATAAAGATCGGAATATGTCTGAGATGACGGGGAAAAATAGGAAAACGTACAAGCGGGAAGAGCGAACGATTTTATATGTACATACGAGTATATACATACTTATATTTTATATATATATGTATAAGCGATGAGAAGATTTGCGCAAAATTCCCATTGGAGTATACGCGATTCTCGCGTTTAATTGAGATTCGTCCGATGCGTCGGCGCAACTGTTGAAGCGTATAGCAATATAAAGTCGAGCGGTTTACTTCGAAATTCAGATGACAGTTTATTTCGACAAAGTTATTACTGTCTACCTTTCTTTATTTTATAGATATATATATATATATATATTGCGTCATAGAAAGTATCATTAATAGAGCTAAAACGATAAATAGCTATATTATTTCAATGTTTGTTGAAAATTGATGGATTTTGGATCGATAATACTCTTTTACACAAATAATAATAATAATAATAATAATAATAATAACAATAATAATAATAACGATTAAACAATGAAATAGAATTAAAAAGACTAGCGGGCGGACAGACATGAGCTCATTAAACGCTTATAAGAAGCGCAAAAGTAGCTTCGCCGCCGTCGACGTCGTCGTCGTCGTCGTCGTCGTCGACAACGTCGTTCTCGTCATTTCACCGTTGAATTTCCGCTTTTAGTCTGCGCGTCAATGCCGCGCTAAACTTTCTCCCCCGAGCGAGGAAAGTTATATACCCGCGCGCGGTCTCTCACAAACAGATTTGAATTGCGAGAGTACGCGGGACCGTCCTCTTCGTTGCATTTGTACGCCGACGACTAGACTCTCTCTCTAGGTTTTGTTCACGGCAAAACTCGTCACCGATTTGTCCTCTCAAAGTGTGTGTCTGTATATGTAATATGTTTCATTCCAATTTTAAAAATTTTCGTTTCGATTGTTTACCATATCGCGTGATTTTTTGTAAAAATTGTTCGATAAAATATTATTAAAACGTACGATTTTTATCGGTAATTAGAATAATTATCAACTTCGTAGAAATTAAAAAGTTTTGCGGAAGTATTAATAAACGTTGACAACTAATATTATTCTATTCAACTATTTTTTTATGATTTTTGTTATTTTAGAAATAAAATAATTTTTATTGTAATTTAAATCCGTAACATAATAATCAAATGTTAATTCTCATTTGCTTTATTAATTACTTACTTTAGCTTCACCATTGATCTTTTAAATTTATAATCATCAATTAAATATAAATAAATAATTCACAAATAATATTTACAATAATAAAAACAAAATGGTAATTTTTTTATTATGTATTAAGACAAATTACATTATGCATTCAAAGCATTGAAAAAAAAAATGATTATAAAGAGTTAACTTAAAGACACGGCATAATTAAATTACGAAGTGAATTCTCTTGAAGTCTCAAGTAAAAATGTTGCGCTTGGATCAAGAAAAGTATAAAAGTTACGGGACAACCAAAGGATTCGGTCGGAAATAAAAAAGTTACTCGTCCTTTGTATAAAAAGCTACGGAATGCTAAACTTACAGAGAAAATTTACGTATAATGCGATTTCATATCTATCATTAAAAAGCGAAAAGAATCACGTTAGCCTCAATTCGATTTAAAAGTCCGCAATCAAAAAAAAAAAAAAAAAAAAGAAGAAGAAAAGAAACAAAAAAAAAAAAAACACAAGAAACTCGAGGCTTTCCGCGGCGTGTATTGTTGCATACCGACGAAGAAAATTATGAGGTTATATACAGCGACATTTTACGACGTACAATTGCGAAGTAACGTTAAAGTACCAAGTTGTTTGTTGCTCTCTTTACCTTATAAAAGAATTTCTTTTGTAACGTCGGAAAGTTTACCGAGTGGTAAAGATTTCAAAATTATTTTCTTTCTTTATTTAATACCTTTTATTCAATTAAAATTTTTATCGCGAAATTTGAAAAAAAAATTTCTAAAGTGAAAAAAATTTTTAAGGATTGACTTTTTATTTATAAAATTTATATTCGATTTAAACAATTTATATTTTAAAAATGACATGAATAACGAGGTATAACAAGGTAAAATATTAACGATATTATTTTATAATTATAATATAATATATCTTTTTTAAAAAAAGATTATATTAAAGTATAGACACTGCGAATGAAATATTATAAAGTTAAAATGAAAAGAAATTCTTAAAAATAAAAATTTTCAAAATTTCAACAAATGAATGCAATTAACCGTACACCGGTAGAATTCATTTCAATCTTCATCAAAGTCGCACACTCCTATCGATCAAGACACAAAAACCCGGGGCTCCGTAATTTTAGCAAGCCTCTAACTAAATTAACGAACCAGTCTTAAGAATACAACCAAATACACACACACACACACACATACAAACCGCTCGATAAACCCGGGAATACATCTCCCAACTCCTTTTCTTTCCTCGGGTAAGAAAAACTTCCCGACAGCCCTTTTTCAATCCCGCGGCGACGGGAAGGGGAGGAAAAACGATAGCGAGAAAAGCCTTTGCACGCATTCACCTTCTCTCGTACGTATAGTAAACTGCAGAAAGTGAATAATGTATATAAATATGTGTGTGTACGTGCGCGCGCGCGCGCGCGCGCGTGTGTGTGTGTGTGTGTGTGTGTGTGTGAGAGAGAGAGAGGGAGCAAGTACATGGAAAGCGAGGGTATTCTCGCTTTTTACAAGTTTTCCACTTTCATGACCAGGCCGTTTCATTGATACTTAAGACGGCTCTGCGCGAGTCGTGGCTTCGCGAGAGCAAGCGCCAAATAAAAGGCCCGTGTGCGTTATACGATCGCTTGGAATAATTACTTCTCGAAATACTCTTTTGCAAGCGGAGAAGAATAAAAGAAGAGACGGGGAATTGATTTTTTTGTTTTCTTTTTCTATAACATAAGTTTGTTTGTTTTGTTCGGGGTTTTTTTTTTTTTTTTGTCGTCGTTTAGGCTATTACTTTTTTATGCTTATTTGATTAGCATTAATCATGGGTTTCCTTCGATGATTTGTGCATCAATCTTGAAAGTGCTTACATTTTCTATCGTTCATATTTCATAAAAATAATAATAAACTAAAATTTACCGCCTGTAATGTAAACAATTTTAAGCACAACAATTTTTAAACTACAATACTGTAGACAAGTATACGAGTAAACATAATGAAACAATTATTGACAAATTATGATAAAATTTAAAAACACTTTATTAAAAATAAAAAAAAAATGAAAAATTTTTTCTTCCTCACAGCCACAAGTCTCGCGTATTTCACACTTACTTATCGCTCCATTAAACCTATCTCGATTCACACCCTAAAAGCAAAGCGCGAAGAAGTAGAAGAAAAAAAAAAGGTTACATCGTCGGGCCATCCGATAAGACTCCTCCTCGGTGTAAAAAGATAGATGGAGAGGAAAGGGAAGAGCGAGCTGTGGGCAATCGAACGGGAATAAGAATCGGTGAATTTCACGTTTCCGATATCATTAAGCCGAAAAAAGATTCGTCCGCACGAACCGAAGCAATGGAAGGGCGAGGGTAGGGAGAGGGATGAGAAAATAAAGGGTTGCGAGAGATTTCGAGAACCGCAGAGCCCGTCGCTCGTTCGCTCGTTCAATTTGAATATTTATAAGCTTCCAGCCGGTCCAGAAATTTCACGAGCCGCACTTCTTTTTACGCGCGAGCGCGAGCGGGAGAGAGAGAGAGAGAGAGAGAGAGAGAGAGAGAGAAAGAGGGAAGTCGAGGGATTCTTCCCACGGAGTGGAGAATGGAAAAAGATAGAGAGAGAGAGAGAAGAGGAGAGAACGGGCCGTGGAATAAATTAATCGAGTTTGTTATGTAAAACTAATTTCATTACCGTTATTACCGCGATTAATTTGCCTGAAAGCTTGATGACGCGCGCGCCTTAACGAACTTTTCCGATTAGATTTGCTGGTTTCGCAAACTGGCCTTGCCCCGCTTGTCGTTTTCTTCATTTTCTTCTTCTTCTTCCTCATCTCGTTGAATATTATGCGTTTAATATTGCGCGAACGATTGACGTACTGTTTCTTTATCATTCTTATAAACTTTTTTTTATTTTTAACATTCACTTTAACACACAAAATGTATGACATCCGTGTTGGAAATTTTATTTGTGAAATAAATAAAAATTTACAAGGATAAATTGATTAAAAATAAATTTTGAAAATGTGAAAAAAAATTAATATAGAATTTCGATATTATTGTTTAAGAAATTATCAAGCCTTGAAAAGAGAAAAAGGTGCAATACTGAATGACTTGACGGTACGTTTCAACTTTTTAATCACTGTTTAAAATTCAATGCAAATCTTAATGTGACTATTACGAAATAATTATCGATAAAAACACTGACATTAACAGTAATTTTTACTATTATATAGTAAAGATTCTCGCGAAACTTTTCTTCTACAAAAAAAAATTTCCTTATTACCAGTAAAAAAAAAAAGAAAAAAGAAAGAAAAAAAGAATCTGAGCATAAAATATTTAAATAAGTATCGATATAATCAGAATAAACGTTAATCTAAAATTACGGATCTTTACCGGTAAAAATGTTCTCCTTTCATAAAATTCACAATATCTGCTGAGACAAAGAGGGAGAGAGAGGGAGATAAACGAGCTCTAAGTTGGTATATTATTTCAAAGATTTGATTAAAAGCCAAGATCTCGCATTTCCTGCAATACACTCGTCTTACTTCGTTTCTTTCTCTTAACGAGAAAAATCGCTGTCTCTGTATCGCCTTGTTCGCGCGCAGAACGCTCTATACTTCTCTTTTTTTACCGGCGCATTGCGCCCAGACGACGCGGACTTACACGTACGTAAGGCTCACTCTTTTCGACTCGTACCTTTTGCTCGTTTTCTTTCTCTTTCTCTCTCTCTCTCTCTCTCTCTCTCTCTCTCTCTCTCTCTCTCTCTCTCCAGATAAGGCATTTGGTAACCGATTGTAAATACGAAAGACGTCGTGGAACGCGCGCACGGAGTCGAAGACGCGGAAAAGGGGAGAATTGAAATTTGCCGAAGCTGTAAGAGGAGACGTTGGTAAATATCTTTCAACGAAGGTTGCGATAGAAAGAGAGAAAAAGAGAGAGATAGTGAGAGAGAGAGAGAGAGAGATGCAGTAGCTCGAGTCGTCGAAGACGGATGCGGCGGAAGGAGCGTGTACACTCGAAACGATCTTACCGTACCTGCACAAGATCCCCTTTTCCGCGCTATTATGTTTGATGGGAAGCTTCGCGTTTTCTTCTTCTTCTGTTCCTTCTTCACTTCCTCCTTTTTTCTTATCCTGCCTCATCCTGTCACGCTTCGTTTTCGACCTTCGATTTTCTTTAACAGGTTAAGTGTGAAGATAAATTTAACTTGTGTTTTTGGATTGGGTGCGTTGCTCTATCATTTTTAAGATATCATAAATTTAGAAATAAAATAATCATTTGATTCTTCCGCATATGTTTCTTGTTTCCTCGCTAGAAAAAAAAGAAAATTTATTGATCCCTCGAAAACTGTATTCCCCACGCAGTGTATCTACTCGTACCCTCTTAAATTTTTTCCTTTCCGCTCTCTTATTTTCTGCGCGTCGTTCAAGCTAAGACGATTGCATCCCTAGTAAAAATAAGAAGAATACCGTACCGAGCAGAAAAAAAAAGAAAAGATAGGAGGAAGGAAAAAATAAAACGATGAAGAGTGAGGACAGAATTAAGGAAAAAAGGTAAGGTCGAATAGTCCGGCTTTTAAGAGCCATATTGAGAGGAAGAAACGAGACGGAATTGTTCCTTTTACGTACGATTCATTCTTTTACTCTCCTTGTCATAGTCTTTTCTTTAATTTTTTTCGTTTCTTCTTTTTTCATACCGGAAAAAGAAGAGGTCTCTCTCTTTCACACGTTCGGTTTCTTCGGCGCAGACGTGATATCTATTACTCTTTGTGGACGTTGGGTCACTTTGCCTTTCTTTTTTATGCCACGACGCTGTGTGTTACTCTTGCTTGAAATCTTCTTGATAAATGAGACTTTGACTTGTACAATGCAAAGAGCTATGTACGAAATGTCTATTGAAAAGCTTCACTGATTATTATAAGTGTTTGATAATTTAATAGAATTATTAAGTTAATTTTTAAAAATTTTGAGTATTTTTCGCTTTATTATTTTATTTATTTTAATTTTCGTTCGTTTAAATCAATAATATTACATTATAATAAAAAGTAAATAAATAAATGTAAATAGATACAAGTAAATAGAATGATGTATGCATTTGTTCATTCTGATAGCATAAAGCTTTAGATATTTTTCTTTTTCTCTTTTTACGCGATAAAATATTTTACGTGAAATAAAAAAAAAATGCGATCTTATTACAACTGTGCACTACTTTTTCGTCTTTTCATAAACTTCAAATGTTTCGTGAGATATGACAAAACATAAAGTCAAAGAATGAGTAGGTTTATATCTTAAAAACAAGATAGCTATAAAATAAAAAAAAAAAACAAATTTCGATATTCTTTATCCATGAGTAAGTAAAATGTTTGCCCATGGATAATAATTCACTTACGTAGACTTAACTTTTAAATTATTTTAATTCTATGTTCTTATGATCAATTAGATTAAAGCTAAAATCGTCGAAAAAGTCACATCATAATTAAATTCATATTAACAATATAAAAATAAGAACAAAATACCAGCAATATTACTGATACCGTAATATTCGCATCGAACGATAATACATTACGTAAGCATAATTTTATCCTCGTTCACACCCATTTTCACTAGCTCGAAATTAAATTAAGCCTGCCCTCTTTCTCTTTCTCTCTTTCTCTCTTTCTCTCTTTCTCTCTTTCTCTCTTTCTCTTTTAGCTCAATATGCACGATTCCATTTAAAGATCGCGAGACGACGTATACATACACACGCTATGCCGACGTCGTATCGTTCTCGCACTTACGAATATATCCCCAATCGTGGAAGCTCTCCGCAAAAAGCCCGGAGAGAAAAGTGCACGAAACACATTGAAATAAAAGCGAAGGATAGAGGTATCGAGAAAGAGAGAGAAAGAGACAGAGGGAATATTCGAGAATCCCCAAGAGTGGAGAACGGAGGGATGCAGCGCAGTTATATCCTGACCGTAGTTTCCATTCCGGGCGCTCTACGCCGGGCCCCTTAATCGAAAGCCGGTTTCGCGCAGATGCGCCCGTGCGCTCTTCTTACCTCTCTCTTTCTCGTTTCCTTCCGCATGCTACCGAGAGAATTCAAGAGAGATAGAACGAGAGACGGAAAGACAAGGAGAGAGAGAGAGAGAGAGAGAGAGAGAGAGAGAGAAAGAGGAAGGGAGAGAGAAAAGCCTACCTTAGTATCGTGCCTCTGTCGCTCCGGCGGCTTTATCGACTTTAACGACATCCCGCAGATTTTTACACGCGCGATTCGAACTGCAAACGTAGACTGCTAGTTTTGCGCGATTATTATTTTTATCACTTTGTTATTTTTACTTTCGTATTTCTTTTAATATCGCCTGGTATTGCCGCTTTATTGCAATTTATTTATCGATTGCACTTACGTTTTTTTTTACTTTTATTTTTATTTATTTATTTCTTTTTTTTTTTTTTTTTTTTTTTTTTTTTTTTTTTTATGATAGCTGTTGACACGAATTCAATAAAAATTTCATTTAAATCTTTATTTTTCATCTCGAAATATGTATAGAGAAATCGTCAAATAAACGTATAGTACATTACAAATAAAAATAAAAAATCAAAATAAAGTTTATTTTTAGAAGAGAATCGAATCTACATTTTCTCTGCAAAATATTTATTTATACATTTCTAATATATAAAATTTATTTTTTTTTTTTTTTTTTTTTTTTTTTATTTCATTGACATAAAATTGATAGTGAAGATCCATTTACCTTTTCTACTTGAATATGTAGACATGTGCATTTTAGATAGCTTACCAAAAAATTTCATTCGCTTGTAGGTGAATTTACTGAAATAAGCAAAGTAAGAAATCGATTTATAGATATTATTGATTATTAAATCTATGTAATTTAATAAAATTCTATTAATTTTAAAATTTTCAAACGCTTTTCGAAACTTACGTAATAATGTTGCAAATAAGTATAATCGACTTTCTATTTTGAAAACGATTTAAGGTTACTCAACATTTATGAATTTTCATTGAAAATTCAATAATGAATTTTGAACAATTGAAATAAAAAAAAAATCAACTGGAAAATAATCAAAAAGCTTTAGTAATTGAATTTTAAAGAGAAAAAAAAGAAGAAAAACGAAAGCCACGCAAACGTATAACCCATAAAAGCGATAGAAATCACAAGCTTTGAAGAGAAAGCTAGGACCACACACAGCCGTAATAATCGAACATCATCCTCTGCATTCCAAAAAGCTTATCATTCATCGAATTCTCGTATTTTAAGCTAGATAACAATGGGACTAAATAATTGAAAGGCCGTACATTTTTTGCGGGCGCGATACATAACACACACACACAACGCGCGCGCACGCACATTCATACCGGTATCAAACCGAGTGAGAGTATAAAAAAAAAATAAAAAAAAAAAAAAACGAAAGAGAGAGAATAATACAGTATCAACACACAACAAGCAAAACAACGCGCGGAATGACCAGCCACTTTATTGACAGCAGATATCGCGTGCGTACACCAAAGTGCATTTTAATATAACGAAGAAGGTTGAAACGCACACAGCGAGAGATAAAGATAGAGAGGGATGGCGAGGGACGGGGGTAGAAAGGTAGCGAGAAGTAAATCGGGATTAAACGCATCGGTTTGTTCTGGCGCCACGTCCATGAATACCGATTCGCTTGACGTATATCACAGCCTCACCTCCGCCTTTTCCCTCTTGCGCGTGTGTTTATAAGCGGGCGTTCGGCCGTGTATCGATTTTATCACACTCGATTTACCTGCACAATGTTCTTGCATATACATACATCGAGCGATACATACGCGCTCGTCTATATATCGCGGAAAAAGGCGTACGCGCGAAAGAGAGGGAGATAAATAAAAATCGAGGGTGTAACTGCACAAATAAAAAAAGAGAGAAAAATAAAGAGCGAGAAGGTATCGAGAGACAGAGAGAGAGATAGAGAGAGAGAGAGAAATGTTGGTAAAAAACTGCCGGCTAAATATGGGTGAATTTTATTGTTCCGGTCCATATGAGATGCGCGAAGATGCGTGAAAATTGTTTCCATTAGCTGTTGCATGAGGTTGAAATAGTTTTAGATAAAATGGGTATAAATATGGTAACAAATGGCAGTGTGTTCGATTGATAAAAATTCGTTATCGAATAACCATAAAATAAAAATATTTTCATTAGATAAAACATTCTTTAAAATATTTTTGTAGAATTTTAATTTGCCACCGCGTTGATAAATTTTTTTTTCTCGAAGTTTTGTAAGTTTACTGAATTAAATTAATTAGTAAATCGCTTTCAAACTCGCATGGCACGCATAAAAAATGTATTCGTGTAGTCGGCCAATTATTCGAATCCACCGAAAAATCAGGCGAGGCAAAATTTTTCAACGGACAAGAAGAAAAAAATGTTATGACTGAATTTTATAAAAAATTTTTAATTATTAAATTAAGACATTTGGATAAATTGAAACTTCAAATTTTCCGGAAAAGTTAATTAAAATCATTTAATAAAACGATATTCGTTTGAAATTCATTAATTTTTCATAATTGTAGGAATTTAATTAACAAAATAAAAAGTATATATTTTTTTTTTTTTATGTACATTTGCGATTTAATCCATTAAATATCAAATATGCTTTGTTGAAATGAATCTTTGTTTTGTAATAAGGTATCTATCATGCATCTATTTTACATAATTATAGTATGATTAGGTTGAATAAATGAAATATTGATTCATACTTGAGCTGCTTTAACTTGAATGTCGATATAGAATTTGGATTCATGTGTTATGCAGCCAGAGAATGCATAATTTTATGCATCACGAATATAAATTGTTCGAAGAATATTGAGTATTTCGAGCCGATGAAAAATTTACGCATTAACTTTGTAAATTATTATTTAAATGTAAAAGTATCGTTCATTAATCAATTGAAAAAAAAAAAAGTAAATCATGGAAACAGGCGACCATTAACAATTATTAAATTTAAATTTCCATAAACACAATCATAAAAAAAAAAAAAAAATACAATCGTTGCGTTATTTCGTACAAAAATATTCCACACAAATAAGCGTGAAAAAAAATGTAGAGTTAATAAAATTTTAGACGAATAAAAGGAGAAATGAAAAATAAAATAAAATAAATAAAAAAGGAAAAAATCAACGATTCGAAATTTTCAATTTTTTTGCAACATTACATGGCTGTTTAACCAGCGCACCGACAAATAAGCCGCCTACTTAAACAGTGAGCAGACAAAAGTGAGGAAGAAAGATAGAGAGTAAATGAGAGAAAGAACAGGAGAGAGATAGTGGGTGAGACAGTAGAAGAGAAGAGCCATGTAAAGGGGGGAAATCAAAAAGCGCTCAGGTAGAAAGAGAGAAATAGATGGAGAGAGAGAGAGAGAGAGAGAACGGATAAAGACAGAGAGACAGAAAAGAAGTAAACATCCAATTACATTAGAGTGCGCGCTCACTATAGACGAAAGGCCGCCGCGGGCGTTTCCTCCTCCATTCGCTCAGTCGCCCTATAGTCTCTCCTTTTCTCTCTTTCTCCCTCCCTTCTCCCTCTCTCTTTCTCTCACTCTTTCTCTCTGTACTGCTCGTTCGCTCGCTATAATCCGTGGCAGGAGCTCCGCAGGCCTTACGTTTCGTCTCGCGTAAACTAATTTCGACCTCAAGTTTCCGTCGGTCGTGAGCCTGCTTGCCTCTCTCTCTCTCTCTCTCTCTCTCGCACGCGCGCGCTCGCTCGTTAATTAAGCCAAACGTGAGACCAGTGCCGGTGAGCTTTCTCTCTCTCTCTCTCTATCTATCTATCTCTCTCGAGCATCCCTCAGACGAAGAGAAACCAAGCGAAAACCACGCGTAATTTCGAATACACGCAGGACGTAAGAAAGACAGAGAGAGAGGGAGAGAGAACTTACAATAACCTATCACAACGGCGCTTAAACTTTGATGAAAACGAGGATATGTCCGAGTTTAATATTAGAGCAAGACGAAAGAAGTATACACAAGGAGGGAAATAGACGGGAAGAACTGGTTAATGCGGCAACACGCACTGGGACACACAAAAGGGAGTGGCTAACATTCACTCTCTGTCTCTCTCTTTCGCTCTTTCTCTCTCACTCTCTCTCTCTCTCTCTCACTCTTGGCGCTTCGATCCAGTCGATAATTACTTACCGCGAGTGCTTTAATGCGCCGAGCTCATCAAACCGCGTGTTAAATATCGCTTTCATCCACCAACGAGGCGCATACGTAAACCGCGGTATGGTTAATGCGGGAGAGCTCTTCTCTCTCACCCTTTATCCTATATACCGTCTCCTCGACGTCGTTGAGATACGCGACGAGCGTACATTCGCACATCCGCGGACGCCCGCGAACTCGTCGATATTTATCGGCTGCCCATCCTTAAGCTTATGCTGCGATGTTACCTTCGAGCGTAGCAGCTACACGTGTGAGATTCCCTTATCTCGATACGCAAAGAATTTTATTTTTTTATTTTTTATTGTTTTTTTTTTTTTTTTTTTTTTTTTGTTCATTATTTCCTATAATTTTATTGTTATTTCTTTGCGAATACGAATGATAAAATTATAAAAAAATATTTTTTTTACATTGATAATTATTTAAAATAAATTTAACTTTTTATTAAATTAATTCTACCTAATTTTGTTAAATAACTGTAATTTTTTTGTAAAGTCCGTATGAGATAAATTTACATAGAGTACAAAGCAAGTTGTCAAGTGTCGTTACTACGTTACAGATGAAGATCGATATTCACACAAGAACAATATCCGAGAGTATTTAACGTTTGTCACGGTTGCAACTAAACTAAATTGTCATTATGATCGAGTGCCTTCAACTTGATCTATAAATTGATTTGAAAAAATTTTAAGATTTAAAATATTTTAAAACTGTAAAAATTTTACATTTCAAACAATGCATCTTTTTTTTGTTTAATTATTGTTATATTTAGCTGTTATCATGCGATAATATAGATCTAAAAAGAGATTGTAAACGATTAAAGAAAATTATCGAAAGTATGGTTCAAGTAACATACGAAAGATTCCTCATAATCTTTTTGCTATATTTAAACCTGAAAAATGTGTCAATGTTCAAAAAAATAAAAAAAAAAAAAAAAAAAACGAATCAAAACAAAAAATCCTAAAAGACTAGGGAAAAAAATTTTTTTTTGTTCACATCTCGCACTTTCTGTGTTTTGAACAGCCTCGCGTCATTGAAAAGCTTTCATCTTCTCTGAATGTCGACAATCGTTTCGCGCGCACCCTTCTTTCTCTCTCTCTCTCTCTCTCTCTCTCTCTCTTTATCTCTTTCCCTTTCGCTCTCTTCCTCTCACGCGCGGTTACTCTTTTCAACCTTCGGCAGTTTCCATGACTCTGGCAAAAAGCTGAACCTCCGCTACGGCAATTTGCAAGTGACCCATTATTTCCTATCCTTTTTTGAAAGAGCGAGAGAGAAAAAGAAAGAAAACGAACTCCGTTTTTTTTTTCCATTTCTGCACACCCACCGTACTCGAAATATACCCGGCACTTTTTTGCCCTACTGCGTTGCAAATCCCTTCAATTTATGGAACGCGAATTTTTCACGCTCTAACCTTCGATAAATTTTCATACTTGAGTTACATTCTTTTTTTTTTTCAACTTATAGATTACACTATTTATTCGTTAACTGTATTTTATTGATCATAAAAAAGTGTACTCGAAGCTTCTTTGAAATAATTTTGAAAATAATTTTTTGTCTCTCAATTAATTTAATGAAATTTTTATATACTAATGAAAGTTTAGATAATGGACTAATGTACGATACGATTCTTCAACGATAATTTAAATTAAACAAGATTCCAAAACGTTTTGAAAAACAAGTTATTAAGTTTAAGTGTACATTATAATTCAATATTTACAATTATACTGAAAAAAACTCATCAGAAAAATAATCTTGAATAATTACGAGCCTGTAATTACCAACTCTTTTTCTGAAGAAAACAAAATTTATTCTGTAAATAAGTCTCGTGAGAAAGAAACGTTTAAAACAATTAAATTGAAAGAAAAAAAATTAATAAATAAATAAAAAAAAAAAAAAAAGTAATACAACATTGTTGGCAAAGTGAACGCGAGAAATCCGCTTCTCTGCAACTGATTTAACCGTTATACAATTAAAATGTCCTTTCACGCCTCTCAATCACTGATTCCCTTTTTTTCTCACTTCCCATTTCTTCTTGCCAGATTAACGTTTCTCTTCCCTCCGACTTTTTCAATTCGATCCCTAATTAATAAAGAATTAAAGTCTAAAACGAGTCACTAGTCATTCTCAGCTTCGTACGTAAGGTAAATGAAAGAAAGGAAAAAAAAAAAAAACGAAAGAAAATGGCGAAGGAAAACGCAGCGGCTACCGCTAGATCTCTAGTACAGACAAAAAAGAAAGAAATTAAAAAGAAAAAAAGAAAGAACGGAAGAAGAGAGAGGGCGAGAGAGGCCAAGTATGCACAATTTTATTTGCAGAGATGAGACGATTCGCGGGATTCTTTCTCCTTTTCTCCATCACTCCCTCTTTCTCTTTCTTCCTTACCACGCGCAGCCAAGACGAGTTTTCATCCCTTTCCAATTACAGGCACGAGATTGTGTTGCGCGCCGCGTATCAGAGCGTCCACGGGCGAGCGAGCGAACAACTCCGACAAGGCTTTAAAACTAGCCGGGAAAATAATTAGGAATTCGCAAAATTAAAAATCCATCTTCCCATCCCTTATCTTTATTTGTTTCCCCTCACTTTCCGTCTTCTTTTTCGTCGGTGTTTATTTTCTATCTTTTTCGTATTCCTGGAGAAATACCATTTTCTTTGCCCGCGCATTCTGGTTACTTCTGTCTTCTTCTTTAGCTTTATAGATTCGCCAGAGATTTAAACGACGTGGTTGAAAATATAATAGTTTCTGCTTTTGATATATCGTAACAGCCGATTAATTAATATTACGTTGTTTACAATTAATTGAAAACGTAAAACCATACAAAAAAATTATTCGTAGCAAATATTCGTTTTAAATTAAATAATCGTTTTGAAAAAATCAAACAAATTAATCGATCTTCAAAAAAAAAAAAAAAATTACAATCCTTTCGTAAATTACAAGATCGATTTACAAAGAACGAGGCTTAAGCCTAATCAGAAATAATACAAAGGAGCAATTATCAATTGTATCATATACACTGCACATCGTGTTCTAAAACTCAATTATGTCAGTCGGGCTTGCAAGCATCGATGCTACGTGACGTTTCGCGCGCGTAACACGCGATGACTTGTTACGTTACCAAGGCGCGCGGTCGATTTCGTGGCCGTTCTCTGTTATTCAGCGTTAGTCGATTCGTCGCCTCCGCTAAGCTTCCCTTTTATCGCCTTCTCTCTCTCTCTCTCTCTATCTCTCTCTCTCTCTCTCTCTTTCGTGTCTCGGTAGTTTTCCCAACCGCCAAGTGGAAATCAGCAGCTACGCAAAGCAGATATATACCACCGGCAACGGTATACACCCGCGCGCTGCTATTCAGTAGTACAAGTCGACCTTCGCTCGGCCGTCAATCCCGACGAAACTCGCAAATATTACCTAAGGTCCAATCAAATTTGAATTACCTAGCGAGCATGCACTTTATTTGCTTTACTTGGTGCTTTTTTTTTTAGTAAACGATTCTCGTAATGAGCTTAATGGTCGGAAGTTTGTAATGACGAGATACTGGTTTATTAATTACGTAATTAATTACGGTATTGATGCTGCCTTTGATAAACTATTAATTTCGCAGTATTTATATATGACGTTGATCTATCTATTATATAAAGTTATGTGACTATTATATGTTTTAGTTGCTTTTAATGATAATGAGAAATTTGATATTTTATACAATAATGCATCAAATATATATATTGTGCTATTAATGGAGAACTTACAGAAATATAAGATACAATTGGATATTTTTAAAATTTTTTAAAATAAAAGAAATGTAAATTTGTTAGTACAAAATATAATGAACATCTAATGCTTGAAAAAAAATTTTAAATTAGATCCCACAAACACACACCGATTCAATTATAATTGTTTTTTTCGATTATTCAAAACACTTTGATATCGTTTTAGAACAAAGTAACGCTCTTTACTCTTTCGCTCACGAAAATAAAAAAAAAAAAAAAAAAAAAAAAAGGAAAAAAGGACCATTATCGTAAAAAATTCTTATATCGCAACGCATTCTCGGTTAAAAAGAAAGTTTCACAAAAGCGTACAAGCTTATAAAATTCTGAAGAAATGAAGGGGAAACGATAGTAGTAGGCATGTTTTCCTCTCCCATAGTTGAGTTACGCGGTCGTACGTGCGTGCGCCGGCAGCTGCTCGTGCAGCGCTCTCGCAGTCCTTCGTAATTTCAATTAGCAAACGCGATTACTCGCCAATTACCGAGCAACAGCCAACGAGAAGAGCTTTCTCTACGGCCTTCACTTTTCTCTCTCTCTCTCTCTCTCTTTCTCTCTCTCTCTTTTGGCTTCATGTCTTTTACCTCTCACGTGTATGTGAGCGTATTTTCGAGAGAAAAAGAAAGAGAGACGCTATTCTTTCTCTTTCTCTCTCTCATCTCGAGGGTGTGAGTCGAAAAAGGTGGCGTTTTTTTCAAGCATCTCGCGAGGTTTTTGCCACACCTTCTCTCTCTTTCTCTCCCTATAGCTCTTGTTTTCGGCAGCGAGGAGGCAACGAGTCAGGCTGGCAACGCTGAATTCCCTGGTAAATTAAATATCTACTCGAGCGTATGTATACGCACGCGACTAGTCTCTCTCTCTCTCTCTCTCTCTCTCTCTCTCTCTCTTCTTCTCTAATTTCCCCGTCGCTTCAACATCGTTCACAAAGCATTCGCTCGTCCGCTCGCAGCTCTTTTGCCTCGGCATTTATCACAAGAGTGGCGAAGCACGAGCGCATGGTGTACGCTACACGGACAGAAAAAATTTTGCTTTAGCAAGCGGTGCTAGTCATTTGTGCACGAGGTTTAGTGCCGGGAAAAACGAAATTATTTTTTTTTTTTATTTATTGTTTTTTTTTTTTTTTTTTTTTTTTTTTGGAGTGATATACCGGATTTTATCTGTGATTCATTTATTTTACGCGGTTGGTTACGAAGTTTGCAAAACTAAACGTATCTTATTAAATCTTATTGCGCTAAAATTCCTGTGAGTACAAATACCGATATAGAAAAAAAGGTAACGTTTGAGTTTTAGCAAATTGCTCAAAGAAATTTTAATCGCTATATACTTATTGTAAAAAGATTTTATATTTATTTTAAAACTTATTAAAAATCAAAAAATAAACGTACTTCTTCAAAATCCGCAATATTCAATGCAGAATAAGTACAAATAGTAAGAAAACACAAATTCAGGTAATCCATAAGACTTGTAAAATCGGAAAACAAGTATAAAATTCAATAGATTCTTCAAATCCTTCATCCGGTCGTTGACAAAAGCTATATAACGATACGGGATCGGCCTCAAAACTCCAAATACATCATCCTCCCTCAACTCGCGCTTTATCTCTTTATCTTTCTTTCACCCGATGTGTATATATATGTATCTATATAAAACACGATCATCTCTACTTTTTGCGAGGATGATTTATCGCCCGGTAATCCTTCAGTCCGTGCGATCGCTCGAGCGCGGGCACGAGCGCACGTGCGCTTCTCGAATTAAAACTTGGTCTCTGCCCCGGAGCCAATTAAAGTCGGAAAGATTCTCTTACTCTCTCTCTCTCTCTCTTTCTCTCTCTCTCTCTCTCTTTCTCTCTCTCTCTTTCCCTCTGTGAACGACGGATTGATTATTATCAAGCTCTTCATCCCTTTTCCTCTCTCTCTCTCTCTCTCTCTCTCTCTCTTGGCAGCTTGTTGCGAACAATCGAGCCACGAGATATCGTTCACTCGAAACTTTATTTATATTTATGGGCGGTGATGCAATCGCATTTATATAAAGACGTGCTGCGAAATTCGATTCTCCTTCTCTCTCATCCCCTCCGCTCTTTTAATATCTCTCTCTCTCTCTCTCTCTTCTTCCTTATTTCTTTCTTCATTCTTTACTTGGACGCGCTGTCTTTTCCGCGTGTCCCGAAGTCACTTATTTATTTGGTGTAGATCTATACAAAAAAGTTCTTTTATTACTTGTTCCTTTTTTTTCCGATCGTCTTTGTTCTTCTTCATATTTTATACACTCCGTTAGAAAAAACTAGCGTAAAAGTAGTTTCGATAGAAAATATTTCATATAGATTTTTTTTTTCAGTTATACTTTTTGTTGCAAAAAAGGGCTTTTAACGATTTAATTTCCTAACTTTTAACAAATAAAAAAAATACTTTTAATCATATAAATGGATTAAATTAAACTATTACTTTTATTTCTTCATTTTTTATTATTAGATAGTCAATTACGAGTAGGACGAATTGTTATGATGTACGAGTGATCAAAGCACATGAAAAAAACTGTGATGCTTGTTTATTTTGTGTCACTCGGTACTACTGGATCTTTTCGATCATCGACCAACGTCTTAACGATCGAGCCAAAATTGTATAAAATTATGCAGAATTTTCAAGCAAATCATGTACTTGTAACAATTTTTTATAAACTAGAAACTAAATTTATTTGCACGAGCCAAAATTACATATTTAATTCAAACTCAGTTCCTTTCATCTTAGAGTTATTTCATAATATTCAGTCTTTTTTATATCGATATCCCTCTCTATCAGACATTTTACTTCAACTCGCAGTTCTTTGTATACAATCAAGTTCGCTCGGTCTATATATTCATATCGGCGCTATAAATCGAACGAAAGGTGATTGAAATCGAAGATGATTGCGCTTAGGTTCTTCGCCTTTGTTCGAGCTATCTTTGCTATCTCTCTATTTCTTTCTCTTTCTGTATGCTTTGTCTTTTTTCCCTTTATTATCATTCTCTTTATAGAACATTCTTTCTTTCTTCTTCATTTCTTCCAGCGTTTCAATTTTATCAAAAAAAAAAAAAAAAAAATTAAAAATAAAACAGGCCCCCTAGGTATTCCGGATTTTAAATTGTACACTTTAAATAAGTAGATTTTCGCCGTAGCGTAATCTTTCACCAGACGCTTCGAATGTCTTCAATTCCTCTTGTGTCCGACGTCGTTACGAAGAAACGACACTAGAATTATAAAAGCTGGATGTGACGAACGAAGCAAGAAATACGATTCTATTCTTTTTGGTTCGCCTTTTTCGCGCGATCGCCGCTACTTCGTTTACCTTTACTTTGTCCTTCTTTTAACGTTTTTTCTTCCCTCTTTTGTATTACGTTTACCTTTCGTAATAAATCAAGTGTCGAGTTACTAAAGAGATTCGCGCAGAGATACCAAGAATTTTTTCGCGCTCTTCAATTGATTAGCAGAGTCGCGAGTCACCGTATATTTTGAGAAAGAAATGATTGCCGGCTTTGACGAGAAAAATATTCGTCACGATTACTCATTGCTGGATACTTTTTCTTTCGTCGTATTGCGTAAGTAGCTAGTGATGTAAGATAAATTGGATATAAAAGATTTCGCTCGAGACATTGATTCCATAACAAATTTCCTCGCAATTTTGATGCAATAAAATGTAACTAAAAATATATTTCAAGTTCTCATTCTTAGAATACTCTTTCATTTTCTTCTTTTACATAAAATAATTATTTAATTTTTAAAAAACAAGTAATAATTTTAATTTATTTGATAATAAATAAATTGTTGTAATATTAAAATAATCGTAAATCATTCATAAAATGTTATCCTTTTAATATAATTATAGTAAAGTAAATATAACAATATAAAACCGAAAACACTTTTGGTTATTTGACAATTAGGTCGATATTACAACTATTTTGATAATTATGTGTAATATGACAAATCCAATTCATTAGGGTGAAATTTCAATTTGTATCGATTAATTCTGATAAAATGTACGCTATATTAAAAAAACATACGTATAATTAAAAAAAAAAACTATTAAGTCACTTTTAATTCTGTAAAATACATTTGATAGTTCATTGACCTGTGTAATTGATTAATTATTTTTCTAGAATATTTGCTATTAGCTATCTGCATAACATCTTTACTTCTAGCTATAAATATTGTATTTTTCAATTCAGATTACAAATTCAAATCAAGTTAAAATATAATTAGCAATACAATATTATGAATTCCGTGTCACTGAATCTTAAATCATTAATTTTAAATAATAGTAATTATTTATGCATTTAGTGAACGTTTGTAAATATTAAACACATAATAATAATAATTTTTGAAAGGAAGTTACAATTCGAAAGCATATTATTTGATGAAAAAAAAAAAAAAAAAAAAGAAAAATTTTATAAACAGAACGAGTTTACAATATACGAAAAGAGAAAAATAAAACGCGCAACATATTTGCCATGCATTTTTCCATTTCCATAGTAGAACGCATCTCGTTCTTATTTTAATTTATGAAAAATACAAAGCTCTTGTTTGTCTTCGCTCGCTCGTGCAAACAAAAAGAAAGAACGAGCAAAGAAAGAAAAGAGATAGCGACAAAACGGGGATTGGTATATGGATAAAACGGAGATAGGTAAAGAGATAGAGAGAGAGAGAGAGAGAGAGAGAAGCCCGAAAGGGAGAAATTATTTTTTTTAATTTTTGATCCGGGAATGAATCAAGGTTGCGCGCGGGCGCGTACACGTTATTATTACGCCAATCGTTACGTCACTCTTCGTTTACCGAATGTATGCAGCAAGAGCGGATGGGCGAGCGCGTGAAGCTTTAACAAACGCGAGAATTCCCGGACGCAAGCATAACAATTTGAAATCGTGCACCGCCCCTGGCAATGTACATCAAAGCAATACATTCATTTCGCGCTCCCTCTCTCCCTCTCTCTCTCTCTCTCTCTCTCTCTCTCCTTTCCTCACTATTCGCGAGAATTACGCGAGAGAGCCAGTTTTTTCTTTCGTGAATTCATCTCACTCATTCTATCTCTCTCCTTCTCCCCTTTGCTCCCGAAAATCGGATAAACACATGACATTCAATTATTATTAGCGAATTTCATCGGTTCCCTTTTACCTGTCTCTCTCTCTCTCTCTCTCTCTCTCTCTCTCTCTCTCTCTCTCGCCACTCTCTTTTTTCTCCGACTCGTTTATTCTTTCTTTTCTTATTTTACATACTTCTCATACTGTATAACAAACCTTATAACATTTTTACGTAATAGCATTTACCTTATATTAACAACATTATTGATTATAATTGGACTAGTTTTACTCTATCGTATATTATGATTATTCATAAAACATCAATTGTGATCATTATCAGAATATAATTAAGAATATCTAAACATGTTTTAAATTATTTTATACGTTAACATTAACTTTTAAAGGATTAACGTTTAAAAAAAAAAAAAAAAAATTTACTTAATGATTTTTTTTTATATTATATTAACTTTTAACTTAATTAAATAATAACAATCATCGAGTTAATTTGAAAAAATTAAAAGATAAAAAATGAGATGAGCAACATTTAATTAAATTCGTGACATGAAATTGTATAAAATATTTTCATATGGAAATGAAAGATTAAATGATAAAATTGAGTACTGTTTTGACATATGTACATGAATTTGCATACACATAACGTAAATTTTGTATACTTACAAAATGTTAGTTTAATTTTAACAAAGAAAAATAAGTTATTAATAAATACTAAATCAATATATTTTTTGTAATGAAATTGTCCTTCTCTTATAAATCATAAAATTTTAGTAATAACGTAAATTATCAATAAAATTTATAAAAGCTAATGTTATAACCAATTTAATATTATATTATACAATAAAACATTATTAAACAAGGTCGACATTTCTTCATACACACACGTTCACCTTAAAGCAATAACTAATTATATCTTACAATCTCTCTTCAATTATATAGTTTGTAATTAATTAACAAAGTTACCAGTTTATTTTTACATTAATGAACAAGCATTTTAATTATTTTAACATATTAACTTGATGATTCTTTGTTAATTTTTAAATACATTATTATTGTAATCTATTGAACGAATATTTAATTGTTCATATTCTTTGGTAATGAGTTATAACGGTCGAAAATAATAGATGCCTTATAACGTTCCGACAAAAAATCGTTGCGCGATATTTCACTCAAAATATATAGATGTTTTGAAAAAAATTTTTAAATGTTTGGATTAAAAAGAAAAAAAAATTCATTGAAATAATTATTAAGAAAAATCTTAGAATCAAATGCAGCACTAAATTCGTCACGAGTCACATTTTATCAACGCAACATCAATTTTCATCCTCAAATTAGTAATTCAAAGAGAAAAGAAAAAAATTTTGAAACGTGATTATTGAATAATTCAATTAACACGACGTGGTAGGGATACTCGGTAAAACGAGAGCGTCTCTACATATAATTCGCGCTAAACCGGGGAAGCGTTTATCGATAAATCATCCGTTCAAACTTTTACGAGCGTTTGTGGAATAAGAAGAAAAACAAAAAAAGGAAAAAATGTATATTCACCCTTCCCTTCGTCTCTAGCAGGGTCGCATCGCTCGTAAATCCGACGTAATAGCGGCTATTTAATAACAATTATTACCGCGATCTTTGCCTTGGCGCTTGGCTTTCGTGAAAATTTACGCGCGAACGGTCCTATTTCATGCACGGCCGGTATTTCAAACTCCAACGGATTATATATGTATTATCGTATGACTTATGAAAGCCGAGCGACTTCTTCGCTGCTTGGACGTAAATCGATTATTCGGTTTATTTTTCTTATCCAGGTAATTAAACGAAATCGTAATTCAATTAGGCTTGCCAATTAAAACAATGTTGTTAATAAGAATTTTAATCAACGATAAAATCACGCGATACCACGCGAGAATTGATTATTTCGTAATTATATTACTATTCTGGTAATAAAAAAACTTATTAATTAAAAACGATATTTTTTAAAGTGTATATGTATTATACAATTCTTTTATCTAATTTAATCGACGTACAGCTCTACAAAAATAAAAAAATCAACGTTTTCAAAAAAAAAAAAAAAAAAAAAAAAGCCTACGAATAAAAATTTATTTTACAACATTTCATCCCATTAAAAATTAGTACTAGAAGGTAAAGAAGAGGTAAAATCATCTTCAACGAGAGTCACTTAATTATTTAAAAAAAATAAATAAATAAAAAATAAAAAAAGAAACCCATACACACACACGCCCTAAACATTCCAATTAGAAGGATCGGTAAAAAATAGTGCCATTGTTGAACACGTCTACTCCTAGACACGTATATACACAAAGATCCAAGGATCAAAAGAGGTGTGCGAATGAAGGAAGGAAGGAAGGAAGGGGATAGGAGGCAACGATTTTCACCTAACCTAAGCGCGGTCGAGCAGTCATTTGTAACTGGAAGCTCGCCGGCGCTGTTATGGGCGGGGAAGAAGCTTTATTGCCGTCATAAAGATCTCGGGCTTCCGGGCTCGCTGGTGGTATATAGCTTAAGCGGGCGAAGCGTGAGTGTTTGCGCGCGAGTTAGTTAGCCGCTAACGTCGCGCGCTATCCTAGCGTCCGCGCGCGATTTATGCAGATTAGTGCTTATAGGGAGAGGGATACTTTCGCGTGTGTATAATCTACCTCTGGCTATGCTGTTGCTCCTCCTCCTCCTCCTCCTCCTCCTCGTTGTTGTTGTTGTTTTTGTTGTTATAGCTGCGGGGCGCACCCCTGGAGCGGGTTAATATTCGCCCCGAGAATCCATTCGTTTCTTTTATACAGCCGATGCGCCGATGAAAAAGCGGAAGAGCTTTGTGTTTGTGGGGGGTATAAGTATGATTGTCTGCGAATGTATATATTGATAAACAAAATTTCTTTTTCGTTATCCTCGAATGATTTTATGTGTGGACGCGTATTTTGTTATGCTTACTTTTCGCCGTCGATGTTTGCTCATCGATTTTTGAATGTGAACTCGCGTATTGGATAATTGCGTCTAAACAAGAAATCGATAATAATTGATCAGGTATACGAAATTTTCTTTCGTCGCTGATTGATCTGTATTTATTGTGTAAAGAAATAAATAATATCTTGAAATAATAAATGAAATTTCGCATTTACGAACTCTATAATTTTGATAAATTTTAATTCACATAACGGTTTAATTAACTTTTTTATTATAAAAATCAAATACATTAATTTAATTAACGCATATATCCAAGTTGCGAATGAATAAATCATACGTTCAGAAATTATTCTCACTTCATACTTTACCTCGCTGAATAAAATAACGCGAGGAGAGTTGAAAAAGAAAAAAAAAAAAAAAAAAGAATGTCTACTTTGTCAGGTAAAAAAGATACAAATCCGGCATATAGAACGACGGTAGTCTAAAATGACGCTACATATCTTACAGCCAAGTATACGGAACTCGACAGCGCGTTGAATTTCTATATAAATTCGTAATAAGCTTATTCTTCCTCCTTTCTCTTTCTTTCAACTGCGAAATATGGTCGTTTATCATCCGCGCCGCATTGTCTAGGATTTTCATAAATTTGTATATGTGTTCGCGCGCATACATAAAGAATGGCGACGTTACATTTTTATTCGCGACTCGCGTACATAATTTTTACATTTTTTACCTCGACTGTTTAATTCGAAATGAGATTCGAGCGAAATATTCGATAGATAAAATAAAAACGATAGTTTCGTTCTTGACTCAAGCGGAACACCGGATCGTCATTGCTATCACAACTGACCGACTTTAGCACTTCGGCGAAGTTTAGTTTCAGTTAGTCCATTCGGGGTTAAGTTTCTGCTTGGCTCTGCCGATGTTACTATAGCCGACCAGTACAGAATTAAACCAACTTTATTTGGAATTATCGACCGGAACTAAGGATATACGTTGTCCTTTTACACAAAGAACGTATAAGTTTTTATTTTTTATTTTTCTTTTTATATTGTTCTAAACAATTTATTAGCAACATTAGTTCTCATACTTTACTTTGTTTAACTTTCCTTTTTCATTTTACAGATGTTTTAAAAAATGATTGTTTATGATGAGATAGATTTTAATCATGTTATTAATTTATGATTTGTAATCATTGCTTAAATTTTTTTTTTTTTTTTTATTACTGATTTGTACAATAATTAATTTTTTCCGTAATATTATAGATAACACTCATTTTTGATAATTTAATGCAATGACGATACTGGATTACGAATTATTTGAATGCAAAACAATTTTAATAAATAGAAAATTAACGTATATTTTGTTTAATAATATAGACACAGACTTAAAAGAGAAAAGATGGAAAGTAATAAAAATAGAACGGAAATCAACGTTACATACCATCAACTTTTCTAGACGCTCATAAAAGTCGGTCTTGCGTGAGTACATTCGCATTGCCAATGCAAATAGACCCATATGCACGGACACATGTATCCGTTAAAGCACACATCTACCACGAAGAAGAATAACGTAAGAAAAAGCGCGGTGTCGTAAACAAAATACAGAAAAATTGCTCAATCCCAGGATGCGGAATTGCCCGCGAAGGCCGTCTCTCCTTTTTAATAATGCATCCCTTTATTCGCGTTCGCCGTAGGAAAAAGTAGAAGATAGAAGCGTCGAAGCGTTATATTGCGCACGCGATTAAAAGAAACGAGAGTTGCTTCAACGAGTTGACGAGGCATTGTGTGCCCGTGTAAGACTGAATTATTCTTAGACGTTGCCGTTGAACCATTAGTTTTATTTATAATCTAAATGAAAATAGATTTTAGATATACACTCGGTGATTCACGCGAAGAATTTTCGTTAGGTCATTTATAAAAATTATTGATACTTTATTTTATTCTTGATTATTATTTTTCATTCGAAACGTATTTTCTACTCGCGATCAAAAAAAATTTACAAATATATTGTACTAAAAAGAATATATAGAAAAATCTTTTTAATATGCATATACAGATAATTCACTGTTTTTCACAATGTTTTCAAAACTAACCCATAAAATGGTAATGATCAATCACTTTTCCTATTCAGGTATATGTTCAAGCGTTCGTTTCATTAACGGCACGAATTCTACCTCAAATTTAAAAATAAAATCTGAATAAAAGAAGAAAAGAAAGAAAAAGAAAACAATAGGCTACTCCTCGTACACTAACGCGTACGCGCTCAGCGGCAACGTCGGCGCGTCTTGCTTTAACGTTGACAGGATTGGTGATCGATTGCGTCATCAAACACCGTAGCGATATTGCAATATGGAATGCCGTAGCCTCGTGCGTTAAGAGGAGAAATTGCGAGTCGGTGCGCTCGCGCATACGCGCGGCTATTTTTTATTGCGCGCTTTAACCTGACAGGCGATTGCTCGTAACGCGTCGCATGAAACCTGATGAAATAAAAGATAGACCCGCGTGGAGAGAAAAAAAAGAGAGAAGGTCAACCAGAGTGCGGGAAGCCAAACACTATACATCGAATCTATTGCGATGCATTCGGTTATATGACGCGCACTTTTTTTTAGGTCTTCTTTCTTTTCGTTCTTTTATATATATATACGCTCCGCTCGCTTTAACTTGCGCACTTTTTAAAAAGAATAGTAAATAGCTTGATTATTTGTTTTGATAAATATTTAAATAGTAATATGTTGCTTGCATGTACTATTTTAAACTGCGAGTGAATAAATGTAGCAGTTTTCACTCGTCTGACTATAATCACATCTATACTACTTACAGAATTTCTATTAGCATACTTTCTCCTACGACAAGTTTCAAAATTATCATTTAAAATTCATTGGTAGGAGAAAAAAAAAATGAAATTCGTCAAATAAATGACGAAAAAACGAGGTCGATAATAATTCTAGGAAATCTCCCGTCAAAGTCAAAAAAGAAATAAAAGGGAAAGGGCTAGAGTGCCATCGTCGAATCTTCGCTCGTAAAACTTCCCTCCGAGGGCCAATGAATAATTCCATCCAATTCACCTTCGTAATAAAATTCAAAAGAGCGCACGCAAGCAAGGAGTCGACTAGCCGATGAAAAAACTCGCTTTCTCTCTCGTGTCCTACACCGTCGCGCGCACCGAAAAATTTTTCATCATCAGGTCGCGCGCTCCTTCCGCTTCTTCTCCCGTCGTCGTCGTCGTCGTCGTCGTCGTCGCGGCTGATTTAACTTGGGCGCGGCGTGCTACCTCTTCTGCAATCTCGTCCTTCTTCGGGTCATGTAAGAGAAAGAGATAGCGCATCATCTTCTCCCCGGAAAAGAAGAGATAGATAGATAGATAGAAATGCGTTTATTCGTATTTACATACAAAATTAATACATGTTAATACAAGATACAATATAATATTTAAAAGATGGAATAAAATATAAAACAAAACAAAACAAATATTGCACTTGGTGATATCACAGTCTTACTTAAAACTAGAATAATACTGGTATGTATAATACAGTAGGTCAACTTCAGTAATAGTAATATCACAATTCATTACGAATAAAATAAATAATTTGGCGTTGCATCTATCAGTCAAGGTCAATAAAATACAATATAATAGAATACAATATAATAGAATCAATTACAATAAAATTCAGTCGTAGATCATTAAAATAAGATATATAAGTCATTAAATAAAACAAAATAATCCATTCACTCAACGCAGGCACTCTTTACTCATACACCCCTTAAATACATTCATACTATTAAAAGGTGTAAAAGGGACAATACAGTAATAAATAAATAAATTAACACAAAATATAACAATTTTACAATTTTTATCAACGCTGTTCGAGTTCGAGGAGGTGCCTCTTAACTGCTTTTTTAAACCCACTGAGCGACGAAATATTGCGTAACTCAGTAGGTAGGGAGTTCCATAGATGCCCACCTTGAACATGGAACGAGTGTTTACCAGTCTCGGTGCGCATCAAGGGGACATTGAGTTCTTTTGTCTCTCCCCTGAGAGTACCCCTGGGCACATATTTAGAGAAGAGACCCTCTAAATAGTCTGGTACATGCATACGCACGATTTTGTACATAAGTACCGCCAAAAAATACTGTCTCCTCATATCAGTGCATAGCCAACCCAAAGAAACTCTGTGAGGAGAGACATGGTCATCCCTCTTAAGACCCTTCACATATCGGACACAGGAGTTTTGTAACGTCTGGAGTCGTTTCTTCTGTTCTTGAGAAGCGTCCAGCAAGACCACCGAACAATAGTCCAAATGAGGAAAAAGCAGTGCCTCGGCGAGTCTCTTACGCAACTCTTGGGATGTATAAGGCCAAAAAAAGCGAAGACAATAAATTACTCTATTAAATCTTTTTGTAATAAGATCTACGTGATAGAGAGAGAGAGAGAGAGAGAGAGAGAGAGAGAGAGGGGGGGGGGATAAGGAAAAAGTTGCGCGGCGTCGCGACGACATAAGTATGCATGAAGTTAGCTCT
This sequence comes from Chalcis sispes, assembly GCA_949987625.1. Lineage (NCBI taxonomy): Eukaryota > Metazoa > Arthropoda > Insecta > Hymenoptera > Chalcididae > Chalcis > Chalcis sispes. The sequence goes on from OX465099.1 coordinate 6,762,610, forward strand.
GAGCTGCCTGAAATGTTAAGCAGAGCGAGACAGACTGGCTTGCTCAAGCTTCTTCTTCCGTTACCGACATCATTGCTGCTGCCGCTGCTCCTGCCGTTGCTTTATGTACGCGAAGACTGTTTACTTAACGGAAGGGGAGGAGCGAATAGAGTTTGCCGGTACTCTTCGTCGGATGGAAGAGTGAGAACACTCCGCGCACCGCGACTCGTTTGATAAATAATGCTCTGTCGAATTTGTACGCGCCGCAGGGCTCGCGAGTTTCGGGCACGCGAGCAGACGATCCGCGCGCTTCTCTTCGTCAGCCGGTATATGTATATATATATATATTTATATATGTGTGTGTGTGTGTGTATATATTTAGTGCGCCGAGAGTGTAGCCGAAGACGAGGTCCTTGACGGCTCGTTTGCATATTCAGATTGACGCGCTATGAGAGCTTTTTATTTGCACGGATGGGCGACCGAATGAATTTTAACGCGGTGATATTCGCCCGTTGACTGGATCCCGAAAGCTATGGGTTTGCGGTGCCGTGGATATTTATTTTCAGTGTTACGAGATACGTACACACCGTGAAATTTAATTCACTACCCGTAGTTAATGGATTTGGAAAATTATTCGCTTATTAAAGAGCTGTAAAAGAATCAAAACATAATTTACTGTATGAGAATATTATATTTAGGTTATTGAAATTAAATAATTTTATCAAAGTTAACGACTTTTAAAATTTATTGCTTATTTATGATTAACAGATAGGTAAATTAATAAACTTTTATTGGTAAAAATTTAAGTAATATCGCTTAAAATGTCTGTAAAATGCTAAAATGCAAATCTTATTGAAATAATTATTATTAAAATAAATGAATCACATTATTATTCTATAAATTTATTCAATTTATTTATGTTAATTTTACCCAATAATAAAAAATTTACAAACATTAAACAGTAATTAATGAGATCAATAAATATTTGAATGTTCATTAAATTTTATTTAAATATCACGCTTATTTTACGATCTTGTTTAGATTTAAAATAAATAAATGATACATTTTTATTATTATCTTGCTCTTCTCAATATATTTTACTAAATTAAAATAAAATAGAACTCTAATTAATTCATACGATATTATCTATCTTTTTCAGATGGTACGAAATCCGATGACAAAATCAATAAGAATCAAATTGTAAGTTTTTGAAAATTTATAATATCAAATTATAACCATTAATTAATAATAATAATTTTATAAATATATCGCTATCTTTTCATTAACATTGACTAGATAGTAATAAAAACAAATAATTTTTGTAATGTTTGCTTTTTAATCGTCAAAAAATTTTTTCATCAGCAAAAATAAAAAACATCGTCTTGCAAAAAACTCAACAAATATCCTCAACTCTCAAATCCATGATACTACATTCGTTTATATATCCCAATAAAAGGGCAAAAGTGTTTCCGAAACGAAAAATCGAGTCGTGTCTGTGGAATTTAATAACTTGCGATCTTGGGGTGCGAAAATCCTCGAAACAAAGTGACGCGCAATACAAATAAACGAAAGAGAGATAAAAGTCCCAAAGTATGACCCGTCGTCGCCGTTGTAGTCGTCGCCACGTCGGCGCTCTTTATGACGACGGACACGCGCTTCTATCGCGTAGCTTAGATGCGGCGTCCGTCGTGTCCGGTAAATTCCAAGAAAATGAAAATTTCAAAGCTGCCCTCGTACACTCCTTCGTGTGTTAGGTTTGTATCTTTTGTTATCTTTGAATTTCTTTCTTTCTTTATTTATTTATTTATTTTTTTTTTTTCTATTTTTCACGTTTAATATGAAACTATGATGCTCAAATAAATGTAATTTTGATATTATTATATTTGATGTTATTTGATAAATATATTTTTTTCGCATTCCAAAAATAGCTTTTTGTATTGGCAAACTTTAGAGTTTCATGTATTTTCTAAAAAAATATTTACTCTTAATTGTAAAATAATGTTGATAAAAATTACACGTATTGATAAATTTTAAATTGATCAATTACTCATGAAAGAGAAAGCAATGGTTGAAAAAAAATGCCCAAATCGATGTAAAAAATAAAAGAAGGAAAATTAGTAAAATTAATTTTACATTGACTGAATTGTCATGAATATATCTTAACTTTTCTTCACATTATTACTTTACTCGATCTGTCTCCTTGTCGCGCAATCCACAAATGCAGTCAAGCATTCATATTCTGCTTTTCTTTTATTTTTTTCTTCTTGGTAACGCACCACTCGGAAAAGTGAATCTACTAAAATATTAAAAGTACGTAGACGTAGTTTCGCGAATAAGAAAAAAACGTTGCAATAGGATAAAGAGCGAGCGAGATGGAAGAAAATAAAGAGAAAAAGAAAACGTTGAAGATTGCCAAGTTTCGCCTTGCAGGATTCCTTACAAAGTCTGACTTATTTAGCCCTAGGGTCACGACTGTTCGTACAGGAAAAGCCATGGAGAAATGGAAGGGCGAATATAAATGCTGAAAGGACGAAATGCTCTTTTGTCGAGAGAGAGAGAGAGAGAAAGAGAGAGAGAGAGAGAGGGGGGGGAGGCCCGACACCGCAGAACTTTATTAATTGCGCGTTTTGTTATGCAAATCTTTCATACCCAGGACTCGAAACGCGCGTGGCTCTTTCTCTCTCTCCCTTTCTCCCTTCTTCCTATCTGTGTTGCTCGCTCGGGTTGGCTTGCCTTTAAAAGATTACCCTTGAATTCATTGCCTCCAATTGGGAAACTTTAAAACGTCGCCGGTGCCTCGAGTGGAGCTTCAAGAATTCAACGTTTCTCCTATAAAATTTGGGGAGGATACAGGGAGGCCCAAATCGCGAAACTCTCGGTGATTTCGTGATGGTTTCTTTCTTCTGTTTCCTTTGCTGACTTTCCATTTCTTTAGGACTTCGAGAATTTTAAGAGGGACGTTGATACAAATCCATAATGTGACGTAATTTAGTAGGGATGAATTTTCATAACATTTACAATTAGTAAATGATGTAAGCAGCAGTTTGAGATGTTTGATTAAATTAATAGTAAAAATTTGTCATAAATATATTAATGAATAAAGTTTGAAAAAATATTCTGTAGTAACGTATCCACTTAAGTGAAAAACATTGAATTCGGTCAGCCGATACTTAAAATTGATGTACTCATACTATCCTCATATTTTTGCTAAAATTTATCAAGCTTTTATTTTATTATATTTTATACATTATATTATTATATTTTTAATGTTTAAAATAAACATTTAGCAAGAATTAAATTTTCATTAAACAAATTCATTAGCATTTTTGTAATTTAATTTAAAATTAATGTTTTTTTTTTTTTTTTTTTTTTTTTTATCAACGCTTATTAAAATATAATCTTAAAAGAATGAATGTTAATCAGAAAATTTAAGTCCTTCATTTATTTTCATTAAACTGCTCATTTCGCCAAGTTCTCGTGAAGTGAACATTGAATTAGCGAAGGTAGTCCAATTAGCGTTATTTATATAAAAATTTATAATTGTTATTTCCGCGTACAAAAACAATTCCACGAATTCTTTATTTACTATAATTAATTTTCTATTTTCAAGAATAATTTATACTTTTTATTACCGTGTATCTATAATAATTCAATCGAATCACGATAACGTTAGCGGTTAGAAAACTACGATTTAAAATCAAAATTCATTATTCCAGTATTATGCAATAAAGGTCGCATTAAATCTACAAAGAAAATAACAATAACAAATTATTGCGAAGACAATCGAAAATGCAATTACACCCAACTAATAATAATTTTCCTCGGCGTACGCAAGCTTGGAAAATTCGCACCAAGAGAATGAAAATGATCCTCGAGTCGTTGGCAGCATTCACCTGACGTCGCTGGCACTCGCAGTTTCACCCCTTGCGAGAGCTCGCTTTGTCTCGTAGAAAAGAAAAAGAGAGCGAGAGAGAGAGAGAGAGAGAGAGAAGGAGAAGCGAAAGCCGCACCGCACTCGTTTTGCATACTCGTGCTTATTTTCTTTTTTTTTTCTTCTTATTTCACTTTCTTTCTCTTTTACACCGGTGTGCGTGATTCCAAGCAAAAGAGAGAATGAAAGAGAGACAGAGAGAGAAAGAGAGACGGAAGGCCCAACAAAATATCCCTCCGGGAAATAAGGCATAATAGCGTCTTAAAAGCTTCGACAATCCCTTCCACCTCCCCACGTCTCTCCTTTATTTCTCTTTTCTCATCTTTTTTTCTTCTTTATCTTTCTCACCCTCTCCCATAAAGGAAATATAGATACTCTCTCGCGGTCAGAAAGATTGAGATTAATGATTCGGAAAGAATAAGTGAAAATTTTTACGGGCCTGCGTATGAAGAGTTGACTAGTTTGAGTAGATGTTGATACCTTAGAATTTAAACTGATAAATTGCTCTTGTTGTTGACAAATGCAAACTGAGAGATTAAAAATTGATTGCAACTATTTATGACGAGATACGTTTCAAAAAATAAGAAGAATAAAATTGATTATTAATAAACAAATTATGCGCACCGACGGTCAGTTGGTAAAATGTTTTTCACCCATCGTTGTTTTTTCATGTGCTCTGATCACCACTACACAGCTACGTTTCAAATTGGCAAATCAAAACGATGAAAATTACAACAATGTAAAAATAAAGGGTAACATTATTTCAACAAAGAAAATATTCTCATGATATTTTTTTAACTCTATTAAATTATTATACCTTGCAAATAACGTAATAATATTAAGATGCTAAAATTTAGTAAAAAAGAAGTTTCGTAATTAAATTTTTATAATATAATTACGTCGTGCATCATGTTCAAATTGAGAAAATGGCACTTAAGTTATTAGGACTAAAATGAAACCGGTAGGCTTGTGTACAGCAAATCTTGTAAAATATAAACTAGCTCTTACTTGACATAATTTTCATCGTTGTTAATAAAAATTTTTCAAACTCAAATATAAAATATTAAAATATAAATTCTGCAACGAAACATAACTTTTAATTGCAGTATAAGCGAGTAAATATTTTATCCGAATTTCGAAACGATTCAAACATGCAAATTCTTGAATATTATTATATTTAAATAAAACTAGAAAATAATTAAAAATTTTGAGAACGCCTAAGACTCTCGTTACAAAAATATTATTTTCTTGCTTCTTGATCGTAGCCGTCGTCGAAATTCGCAAGAATAACCCCGACGACGACGTCAACAACAATAACGGCTATGATAATAACAACAATAACATGACAGGAGCAAGATTACCTTCATTTATCTTTAATCCGATTACTCTTATATACATCGGTTACTCTGAATTTCGTAATTCGTGCTCATCACGTTATTCAGCGGCTGAATCATACAGCGTTCGAACGTGAAATAACCATTAGTACATCGACCTAACGATTAACAGTTGCATGTATAATCCTGCGCCCTCGTACCCTCCCTCTTCTCTTTTCCCATCCTCCCTCACCTTCACCCAACCCTAGTTCCTCTTTCCCTCTCCCTCTTCTCCCGCCCTCCCCTCTTCCGTTCGAGATCTAATCCTAGCCGACTACATTCATAATAATCGACGCCGTGCTCCCGGTCATGCTCGACAAGCACTTTCAATACGGGAATTTCGCTGAATGCTATTTGTTTGCGAAGCGTGGAAAATCCACTCAGCGATCGCGGACTCGAAATCTCGAAAATTCATCGGTAATGCCATATCGGATATGGTTACGCCGAATACAAAACTGGTCTAGCGCTTAAGGTAAAGAATGATTCGACGATTGTTTGTAGCTGAGGCATGTTTGTAAGAACTATGTTTCTTTTTTTTTTTATCAATTAAATAACACGAATTATTTCGTATGCGTTATACTCCCGTAATATCATGACATTCTATCTCTGCACGATTTCTTAATTAAGTTATCGATCAAATTTATTTTTATGATTATTCTAAATTAAACCACTCAAAATAATAACGATATATAGACATTAATTCCTAGATAAGAGCGAGTATTTCGAAATATTAAAGACTATATCCAATTTTCCAATGCGCGGGAGGCATTCGTTATGTGCAGTATCGTCAAACTCAATTTAACGGCAATGAACAATCAAACGTATGCAGTACGTTTGAATAAATAATTAATGAAATGTTTAAAATCTCATTTTCCAATTGCAGCACGGCCGAGGCGCGCATTCAAAAGGCGACGTCACATCGCGCATGTTAATAGTGATCGAATAATCAATTGCCCAACGCGCATCATCGTTATGAATAACATAATTCGCGTTATACATATATATAATATATATATATATATATATATATATATATATATATATATATTATATATATCTTCTATATATTTGTTACATTTGTTTAAATGTTCATGCGTTAGATTTTATATAAATAAATACAATATACGTATATGTATATTATAAAATGATTCTTCACGCATAAGCTACGCGACTTTCCATTATTCTTTCTATATTCGATTCGTAGCGGTCGTAAAAATCTCAACTTCCTCTCTCTCTCACTCTCTCTCTCTCTCTCTATTTCGTACGACAAAGAGGAAGCAGAATTTTAAAAGAAAAAGGATAAAAAAAGAAACAACGTCTTACAAAACTATTCAATTATGTTAAAATATTCCACAAACCTTAACTCCCGGTATGCCTCGGTATACGTATCCCACATCGATCCGCTGCTTATAAACTCAAAGGCGATAATTTTGGTTTGTTGCGCTAGCGCGAAACGGCTCCTCGCAAAGAGCAGCGAGAAAGTTGTCGAGAGTGTAGCGCGCGAACGTTCCGCCGGCTAATATCGAAGTATCTCGTGCGTAACGGCTCCGACACGCCGAAAGTGAGAGAGATTCGATAAGAGAAGAGAGAAGAGAAGAGAAAGAGAAAGAGAGAGAGAGAGAGAGTGAAATCGGGGAAGCCCCGGTTATACGCGCTGTATATTTAATGACGCTCATGGTTCGCCAATCAAATTGAATAGCCGAGAGCACGAGTAAGCGCAGTCAGGTAGGTTATTGGCAGGTACTCAATAAGCTCCGACAATGGAGTCTGTTGCACAAGGCATGCTTCTTTTCCACCCCCCCCCCCTCTCTCTCTCTCTCTCTCTCTCTTTCTTTGCCGATTCTTTTCTCTTTCTCCGGCCTGTACTCACGCGCGCGCGTGAGACACTTATCGTACGGTGTATACGCGAATATATAGTAATCGTGTCTCGATTCCTTTTATTCTCTTTATTTCACTCTTATTAAGTGCATTTTTTTTGTCTCGTTGAATACGACTAGTTTGACTCGGAACGAATTTTTTCTTCGGTTTTTGCAAAGTTCGCTTAGAAAGAATCTTGTTTATCTCGTTCTTCTCTATTTTTTTTTTTTTTTTTTTTTAAGAAACTTATTACATCGCTCGCCGTTTTTTTTTTTGTCGAATATTTATATGAGATTTCGTAAAGGCACGAGACTGATAAGATCTGCAGTCGAGTGAATTTGAATTATTTTACATTACTACATAAATTTACGTAATACAATATCTTAATTTCAATACAGACAATAACGACTTTTAATTTACATATTCTGGTTATTGAATCATAAACTTATGGGATAATAAATACTTGTTTCGTATACCAGCTATAACTGATGTTCATATTAAGCTGATAATGTATCATTTGCAAAATTCGACTTAATAATGCGCTATTTGTGAATTAATAACGCTTTTACGATAATTAATAAGTATATAGTAAACGAATAATAAAATAATATATCAAAAACTGTTCACACAATACTCGAATGCTCTAAAAACTAGAAAAATAAAAAGCATCTCTATTATATTTCAGAAAGTTTTATCTTCTTTATTCAATACTTTATACATGTCATAATGATTTAAAATAAACAAAATGCATGGATATTCTTTCAAAGCCAATTCACTCGATTGCAACACGTTTTCCCGAACGACATTTTTGTTTGAAACAAATGTTTAATAATCCATAAAACGAAAATAAGAGGGTTAAAGAAGAAAGAAATAGTATATAGGGCAGGCATGAAAAAAGGAGGAAGATATATCACGAGAAAGAGAGATCGTTCGGTAGAGGCGACGTGCAAGCGGGGAATATTGTGTCTGTGGTATGCTCGACGAATACACGTATATACAGGCAACACGTTCGCGCTTACTATCTCGTACTTGAGGTTTGTGGTCCAGGAGATCCCGAGCTACGCCCGCGAGTTTATGTGTACGTGTAAGTGGGCACGGCTGAATACGCGTTCCATAGGCGAAAAGGAAAGGGCGAGAGAAACGCGTACGGTTCGCTTGAAGTATATAGGGACAATATACACGTATATACATATATATATGTATGTATGTATATATATATATATATATATATATATATATATATATATATATATATATATGTATATATAAATATATATGTATATATAGAGTTGGTAATGAAGAGCGACAGTGGCACCCCCATCTATCACTAATTTGCCGCTAAGTGCTCGGCTTTGTTTCCGGTCGGCGCTGATCCTATCGTTTGCAATATCTTGCTACGAGAAGCGTAGGATACCCTCTTCCCTCTTCCCTCTCTCTCTCTCTCTCTCTCTCTCTCTCTCTCCTTTCTCTTCCTTTTCCTACTCCTCTCGATACTTAAGAGAGAAAGCCAAACCCGCACGCTGCTCCCTCTCTCTATCTCCCTCTTGCTTACTTACTTGCTCGCTTGCTTCCGTCTGAACTCTATCGTTTCTCTGCCCCCTCGAATGTATATACATGTATACAGATGAAGGGAGAGAGGGTAGAAGAGGAACCGCTTTCAGAGAAGCCGCGATCGAATTCCGAGACCTTGATTAACTAACGGCCCTTTACCGCAATCACGATCTTACTTGCCACTAGGACTGCCACTGGTATGCTCATGTGTGCGCCTTTTCCTTATTTTTTTTTTCTTTCACGTTGCGCGTAAGGATTTATATTTTTAAAATTAAACGTAATTTTTTCGTTCGGTTGTCTAAAGACTTTAAACTTTTCTAAATCGAATGCAAGAATTTAATGCATTACTAGTGCATTACAATCTGTTAATTTATTAATTTTAATGAAAATAGACATTTGATTCTCAATTGTAACTTTAAAATAATCAATAATCATTTGCGGTAAGTAATAAACAAAAAAAATCGTAATAAATGTCAATAATCCAATGCACCAAAATTTGCTAAAAATTTTACAATTATTATAACGAAAACGCGTTTATCGTTATATCTCTATTGCCCTTGGAGCGCGCGTCGCGCAATAATCCGTAAGATAAATACGTCATACCTCGCTACTCGCATAGTTAATGAAATACATACCAAGAGAGAGACAGAGAGGAAGAGAAAGAGAGAGAGAGAGAGAGTGAGAGAAAGAGAAAGGAGAGAGAGGGAGAAAGTGGGAAGGTAAAAGCGCTTGGCTGGCATTCACGACGTGCCGAAATAAATGAGCATCCGACTAATTAACAAGAGTATGCCGACATAATGATATTGAGCTTTGAAGATCCGAGCGTCGCTCGTAGCGCGCGGCTGCTAAACCTTTGTGTTATCCACAATGTGCGGCCGACACGCCGCGCCTCTTGTCTCTGTATCCTCACTCTTGAACACTTTTCTTTCTCTTTCCCGTTCCTTTATCCCTCACCGCACCCTCTTTCTCTCTCTCTCTCTCTCTCTCTCTCTCTCTTTCTCTCTTTCTACTCTCATTATCTCTCTCTCTCTCTCTCTATCTTTATCTGCTATACAAGACGCACGCGTTATTGTTGCGCATTTTAGAAAATGAAAATTTTAATTAAACTTTTGAAGGTCTCCTAAATGATAATAGCACGCGGATGCTTTTTATAATGGAAGACTTGTAGAAGGCAAACATTGCTTCTAGATATGCGTTTACTATTCTGGTGTATTAAGATTGCATTGTTATTTATTTTGCGTAAGATAATAACTGTATATACATCGATGCAATGTTAAACCAAAAAAAAATAAATAAAGTCTTAACCGATAATCAACAAATCCACTTATTCTTTATTCTAATCAACACTTGCGTAAACTTTCTCAAGTAAGTAAAATCGCGCTATAAATCTACCCAAAAACAAGATTTCTCTCATCTTACCAAATTCTCGTATGCAGCAGACTTTCGTCGGGTCCGATCGCTCCTTACATCTTCGGTCAACCCTTCAGCTCGCATCAAGTCTAGACAATACACCGGCGCTTCCGCGTCTGCCCCTATGATCCCGAGTTCATCAATTTTCCAACGGGATCCCTTTTCCCGTGGACCGGTTACTACCAGTCCAGAGAAAGGAGAGGAAGAGAGAGAGAGAGAGAGAGAGAGAGAGAACGGGAAGAGGATGCAAGTGAGAGTGAATTACATTACTTAGAGCGGCTCAGGGGATAGGTTTTATCGAGTCGAGATATTTCCTCGGGCGAAAAAGGGGTTGAGAGAGAAAGAGGAAAAAGGGGACGTGCCGAAGGCATTGCTCTCGACCGACCACTACCGCATATACGTTCATATGTATGTGAACAAGAAACGTTGGAGAAAACCCGTAGTGCATTTCGCCGTGGTAACTAGATAAGTGTCACTCGAATGTAACGAACTAGCTCTCCATCCTCTCTCTCTCTCTCTCTCTTTTTCTTTCTCTCTCGTTTTCTTTCGTTTTCTCTATTTCTCGCTCTTTCTCCGTTTCCCGTTTGCTCCGGTGAACTCGAAGAAGCAGGTTTGAGTCTTTGCTCGGTGAACTCGAGCGAGCTTCCCCGACACACCGAAGTGTTTCCAGAGATGAAGCGAAACGGAACACGAAAGACGGCTTTTGTATCTTGTTGAGATATTGGGGAAGTTTTTCACTTGACGTTTACACTTGCCCCTCGATTTATGTATATATATATATATATATATATGTGTGTGTGTGTGTGTGTATGTGTGTATGTATACAATTGTCGAATTACAACATGCGTGTAATGCAATGAGTTGAAGAAATTTCGAAAAAACGTTTTTCAAGAAAGGACGTTGTCTTTATTGAACGTTTTTGTCAAGTTGTATCAAACTGTAAATTCAATAGTTTTGTAAAAACATTTATTTTATTTTTATTCTGTTGCAGACCAAGTTTTAATAAAAATATCAATATAAATATTTGCGGAAAAATATTAATTTTATTATAAAATATTTCCAATTAAAAGGTTGATCTTAATTTTTATATATGTTTAATACTAAAATAATAATTGCTCGCTCATTTTGATAAATTAAGTCTTTTTATTTATTTAATACTTTACAAAATATCACGTATTTGAAATTTGATTCAATACGCAAAATCCAATCGAAAACATGAAATTTTTTTCTAAAATTTTTTTTTATATAGTTATATATATAGTATATATATAAAAGTAGAAAAATAAAGAATACACACGTGCAGCGCGAGATTCAATTTTATCTATCTTTTCCATCTATCCGTACACCTATAACAAATATTTAAATAAAAATATTGTTTTCTTTTTTTGTTTTTATTTGTTTTTTTTTTTTTTTGTTTTTTTTTTATCTCCCGAATAATCGCTCGACTATACGCAGTCACGTATATCCAAAGTCACGAGAAATTCACCGTGTAAATATACGCGTGCCGTATACGTCCAGGAATAATAACGGGGAAGCGCTCAATTGTACGAACGTACAGTGCGCGAAGTGTATACGTGAAAAAAGAAAGACGGCGCGTGCGTTGCATTCCCGAGGAGAGACACACACCGGTGTCAATTGCGGAATTAATTGACGGGGCTTCATGCGGGATCATTAAAGCGCCATTCACACACATACACACATACACCCGCTGCTCTCTCTCTCTCTCTCTCTCTCTCCCTCGATTTATATATAAATGAACGTATAGCGCGGAGAATATTACCGCTGCGGCCGCGTGCGCGTGACCCTCATGTAGATTATGCGTACGCGCGCGCGCGCGCGTCTATTCGAACTATCGCGAAAGCCCTTGGACGTACGGCGCTTTTGTGAACTCGTCGCTCTCGTGTGGGCTTCGAACGAATACGGACTCGCGACTGAAATGTAGACGCGGGTTTGTAACTCGAATACTTAAATTATATGTATTATATATATAGATATACATAAAATTTTTGTAAAAGTTTACAATTCGGATTTGAAGTTTTTTTTTTTTTTTTTTTTTTTTTTTTAATTAAAATAATTAATTTTCACTCGTACGTTGTGGTATTATAAATATATTTCATATAAAAGCGATTTGAAATTTAATATTTTTAGCACTAAATGTATCGCACAATGCATTCTATCGAGAATGAACATTTTTTTCATTTTTTTTTTTTTTTTTTTTTTCATTAAAAAAAAAAAATTTATTTCGAGCGAATCATTGTACTTTTGAACTTTAGTTCGACGTTTTACAACAAATAAATTAATAACACAATCGATTTTGCACTCTGCAAATTGGTATTGTCGAGCCATTATATGAAAAAAAAAAAAAAAAAAATTTTTTTATTTCGCAATATTTTTCAAACAATTTCATTCATTATTTGAATGGAATCAATGTCTTTTGACGCATGAAATTTTATACGAAATAAAACACATTTTACATTTAATTTCCATTTTGTTGCGCGATATAAACGAGCGTACAATAATACAAAACATCATTATCAAAGTTCCAATTTTGACTTTGGATTGGGGGTTAAACAATCAGGGCTCCATGCGCCGCCGCAGAAATTTTTAGGCACAATTCAATAAGGAAACGCACCCGCCTGCAAGTACACAATATCCAAGTGTCAAAGCATCGTGTCGAGCTTCTGCTCTCTCATTCCGGAGGCAATATTCCATATACGTCTCTCCTCGCAAACCACGCAGCCAGAGAGCAGAGGTAGATTCCTCGCTATTTCCTTCCCAGTGTTTGTATACTCAGGAAATCATATATATACATGACACAGAGGACACATTGCAGACTGACTACATCGCGGACGGTAGCAAAGCAGCGGCGCGTGTCGCATCCGGAATCCGTGCGGCAACGACAATATTCACTCCTACTCTTCTCTCTTTCTCTCTCTTTGCATCAATGAGAGATTGGATTCACCGAAATTATTCTCGACGTGGCGCGCATTCGGCCACGTGATACAATTACGCCGTCAAAGGGCGCAACTCTATCTCTCTCTCTCTCTTCTATCTGCCTCTCACTTTGGCTTTTCTCCTCTTCCTCTCTTTCTCTCCTTCGTGATTTTACGAATCACTCGTTGGGAATTTACACTCTGTTCGTTGCTTTCGTTACTCTTCTCGACCTGCGTTTAACCTACTTCCTAAAAAACTCCCCCTGCCCCCCTCAAACCAACAGTAACTGGAAACACAAATCGCTTGGATTTTTCGACGGCGTTTTTTCCACGCAGAGAAAGAAAAAGATAGTGGCAGGATGTTTGTTTTCGAACGTCACGGGATACGCTCGATGGTTTGTTTACCATGACTATGTGGACTGATTGGGAGAGAGGGAGAGGAAAGAGAAGGGAAATATAGTTTCGTGGGATTCCCGTAAAAAGATTCACAGCGAGTAACTAAAACGGATATCCGTTTCAATTTTGTAAAACAAAACTTTTTTTTTTTTTTTTTTAATTTTATTTATCTGTGGATTGTTGTTTCGATACGAGTAAACTGAAGTTTTCATAAAGAATTTTGTAAATTTTCCAGTCTCGCATTTAATTGATTTTATAAAGTTTGAAAATATAATTTTAAAATTTTTCATCCATACATTTCGGAAATTTGTAATTAAAAATTTAATCGCTTTTACTAATAATTTACAGGAAATTGATTATTATTAATTAAAAAATTATGCAATGTAATTAAAAAAAAAAAAAAATAATGTATCAAACTTTGATAAACACTAATATAATTTTCTTAAACAATTAATAAAATATGTATCAACAGTTTTATTTAATATATTTAAACTGCATAACTATCTACAGTTTATTTATTATTAATGTTATGAAAACGATTGACGTAATAATATAAAAAAATTTTTTTAATAAATTTTAATCGACTTTCTATGACGCAACAAGTTTGTACACCGAAATACAGAAAGGAAAAATTTTTTATAAGAAACCAACAGCCTTATGTTGCTTTCCAACTCAGCGACAATCATATTTTTTTAGTGGGGAAAACCAAAGCATAAAAAAAAGTAAAACGTCTCAGTTTATTAGAAGCGCCGCGATTTCCAAATGACCGAGGAGTGAACTGTGCCGGCGTTCCGGCTCCGACAAAACAAGATTTCACTCAAAAGTTTCGACTCTGCTTTGCTCGAGACTCGTCCGGTAAAGCGACTTGAGGAAGAGAATGAGTAAGAGAGAACGAGAGAAAGAGAAAGAGAGAGAGAGAGAGACTGGTGGTGGTTGCTTGATAGGAAAGGTACCTTTTCTACGTTCAAGTGGTAGGCAAGAGAAAGAGAGAAAGAGATAGAGGAAGGGAGAAATAGCGTCGGAACAAAATTCATTTGGCCAAATTAAACAGAGTTTAGCAATTTGTGCTTAATCCATTTGTCGTGAATCTGCCATCCGTCAGTCCGTTCACCATCCACCTTTCTCATCCCTCTCCTTCTCTCTCTCTCTCTCTCTCTCTCTCTCTCTCTCTCTCTTCCTTCGTCTATCTTTTACTTCTTTATATAGTTTTACTTGTTTCATCTTTCACTTACTCTTTATACTATCTTTGCTCTTACGTGTTGATTTCTTCATTTATAACACATCATTTGACTTATGTGTTCAATTTATACATTCGTTATGAAATTTTTATAAAAAATATTATCGTTACCGTCTTATTTTGTATGTAGAGGTAGATTGATAACGAAGAATACATATTATGTTGTAGTATTCGATAAAAAGAAAAAAAAGTTAAAAGTAATATGAAACAACAGACAAGAATAGCTTGAATTCCCAAATATCGAGATAAGGGCAATAAAAGAGAAGAACAAGTTTTTCTCGATTTTAATTCACGCAAAGTTGCGCTTCTGCCAATCATTCCCGGATCTTTTCTTCGAGTTCCATTAAAAGCCTTCTTAAATTTCTCTCATTGAGAAGCTATTGAATAGCTAAGATATCGATACCTTTCCATCCATTTCACATCTGCTTCTTCTTATCTTACGTTTTGTTATGAAAATACTCATGTATGCGTATTAAAATTCTGAAATCAAACAATTTTTAGTATAGAATTATAATATTAATAAATTAATATTAATCTAATCAATTTTTAATATGAATTTTGATAAATCATTACTGGTAAACCTTTTGTAAATAAAAATTTTTTTTATGTTTCAGATTGTACAAGATCTAATAAACGAATAACAAAAGATTATCAAAAGCGAAAGTAAGTACAGCCCTCGAGAAATGAAAAAAAAAAAAAAAAACTGTGCCAGCACAAATTGCATTAAAGTTTCAATGATTTATAAGTAATAAAATACGCGAGTAAAATTGAAAAAAAAAGAAATCCTGAATTCAAACTAAAGAAAGGCAGAGGAGAGGAGGAGGGTTTGAATTACTTGTCAATTAAAGTTTCATCATAAAATCGCTAGAAGTAGATTAAAATTAAAAGAAATTTCTTTAAACATTGAGATTGCCAATTACACAATCTTTCATCGCGTTACTTTTTTTTTTTTTTTCTTTCCTCTTTTTTCTTTTTATTTGTCGCAATTTTTTCGATCCCCAGTGGCAACGGGAGAAAAGCGAAGAACGTTTGATTTGCGCGTCGCTACGGTATCTACTCTGCAGTATCCAACCAATTATAGATATTTGATACTATCGATCGATTTATTTTTCTTTGAAATTCACGACTGATTTTCCTGCTATTTTCTTTTCTTTTTTTTTTTTCTCACTATATCGACTCTACTCATTTCGCGTTCATGAAATAGGATCTTGTATTTTATTTATCCAATATTGCCTTTTTCTTATTATTATATTGTTTATCTTATCTTATTTACTCCGTTTTATTAGGATATTCTCACAGATACTTATTATGATTATTTTAATAATTTTTTTTAATAAATTTTTCAACGCCTTTTATTTTGATAACAATTGTAAGTAAAAAAAAAAAAAAAATAAAATAAAAACTTACATATTAAGCAAATAAAAATTACCTTTATTGTTGACTATACAAATTACTTGCAATCTACGCGATACAAAGTACAAATTTGTCAGTTCTAAAATTCCACGCAAAGAGAGCAGCGGTGAGGTCCATTTTCCGAATTAATGATGACGGAATAACTTGCATCCAAAAAAAGAAAAAAAAAACAATGGACAGTACCAACGAATAAGAAGAAAACAACGAGCAAGGTGAAAAGAAAGAAATGAAAATAGAAGTACGCAAAGTGCAAAAAAAAATAGGAAAGATACATAGAGGAAGAAAGAATACGAGGCCGTAACGACGTTCCCCGGGGCGGAAATTTCGTAGCTCGAGCCTCACGCTCTCGCACGATGCTCACGGCTCTCTTTCTCTCTCTCTCTCTCTCTCTCTCTCTCTCTCTCTCTCTCTTTTCTTCTTCGGCATCGTTAACCATATTCGGGAGCCGAGATTGGGGAAGGATAGAGTCTCGATTCGAAGGTGCTTGGAGAGAGCAGCGGGAAAAACGAGAGAGCTCCAGCGGAGTTCTTAACGATGATAAATTGGAAAACTTTTGCGCGCGCGTGTCCGCCCGCTCGCGTGCAACATTTTTTGCTATGAGTAAAATGAGAGAGTGGAGTGGGTGAACCTCTTTCTCCTCCTATTTCCATCTTCGTGAGAAATGAGGAAAGCGCGCCAAGAGGAGAGGGAAAACCCCTCGATGCGATTGAATTTTTGCCCGTGAAAGGAATTGCCGGGCGATGCAAATTTTCTTTCCTCCTCCTTCTTCTCCGCCTCTCATTTCTTTTGCGACGTCTTAATTAATAATTGGAAACTAGCTGGCGCGCTATGGTGCTTTCAATTTTTTTTTTCTTCTTTTTCTTTTTTAATTTTAGCCCGTATGGATAAAGTACTCGCGTAAGGTTTTACAGTTCATGGAGAAAAATTCTTGTAAAGGTTTGTCTTGGGGTGAGAAAATTTTTCGATAAAAATTGAATGGAAATTTTTTGATGGATTCATTGTAATTGCTGAGCAATACTCGGCGCTTAATTTTAAACGGTAGATTTAGAAGTTTTATAATTAAATATGTTTAAAACTAATTAATTTTAAAGTGTCGATGGGACAACATTTCTATTGACGAAACTGCCTTAATTATTTATTATTATTTTTTTTTTTTCTATATACTTACATATCGCGTAAAACTTGTAATAACGATAATAATTAATCTTCGACGGTTAATGAAAATAATTCGTGAATAAAAATCAGTCAAAAGCTCACCTAATTTAAATTCATCAAAGTAAACTTTTCCTTTTGATCAAACTTATCAAATCGAGAAAATATCTGAAAATATCTCGATTAAAAATAAATACTAGAAAGAGAGAGTAAGAAAGAGAAAGAGAGATACGCGGTATGAAGCAAAAGCGTATAACGATTATATATAGGCTGCGAAACCGCAGGAAGTGCGGAAAGATAGAGGCTCGAAAATCTCGATCGGAATTCACGAGTGGGTGGTACGTGCCACGTCGCTCGTACACGCAGAAGCGAGTTAACTATACTCGCGTATAACATACATAAAGCTTAATGATTTCGAGGGCATACAGGTAAAACGGGCTCGGCTGCTGCTGCTGGTGCTTCTCTCCGATGGTGCCGCGGGCCTCGAGAAAACGTAGTGGGTTGAAACGAATGAGAGAAGAAGAAAGAGAGAGAGAGAGAGAGAGAGAAAGAGGAAAAGGGAGTGAAAGAGAAAGCTAAAGCTTAATGGAGCTTACCAGCTAAACGTAGTAATCATATTCGCCTTTGTACGGGCCTTACTCTCTCTCTCTCTCTCTCTCTATTTCTCGCGTACAAGCTATAGATATTCTTGAGTATATACTCGCACTCTCGCGTTTTCCCAACCATATTAGATGAAAACTTGCATATTACACGCTCGCCTGTTTGAACAAGGCGCGGAATCCACACGCACGAGTTTTCCTCAATTAATTCCACCCCAAGGATCGCTTCCTACGAGTCTTAATTTACGAGTCAGAGAGACAGAGAGAGACAGAGAGAGAGAGAGAGAGAGAGAGAGAGAGAGAGAGAGAGAAAGGTAAAGATGGTGAGAGAAGAATTTACATTTCCACGCAATCGTTTACGCGCACATTAGCCTTTCCTCTGACTGTTTAGAGAAAGCTTTTAAACGTTTTTAACTTTTCAACGTGAGCTTTTAAAAAAAATATGTGCATACACCTAAATACCAATGCTAATTAGTTTAATAATACCGAAATTTTTTGAATTACTTATTATAATACATACGTTAAATCGAGCTCGCGCACATTTTTTCCGTATAATAAGCGAAACGAGATGCAAAAATTACGGTATGAATCTGAAAAAAAATTTAGAGAGATGATATTTTTGTGGAATTTTTGAAAGACTAATGTTTGCCTTGTCACTACGAAATTAATTTAAACTTGCTTATATACTTGAAAAAAAAAGGAAAAGTAAAGAAAAATTATTCATGTGATTGTATTACAATTTTAGAATGGTTAATTAAACAAATTTTTTTTAGAGAAGATACCTCCGCGTTTGTAAAAATTATCGTTTTAATTATATTTTTCACCGTTTTACAATTTTCGCAGCAATAAAATGAAATCAAAAACTCGCACTAGAATCTGTTCTTTTCTATTAAAACATTTATCTCTTTCAACAAATAATAGACTCAAAACATCGATAGAACCAAATCGACAACACCAAACTGACATCACTTCACCACTAGACAACCCCAGTAACTAAAATCAAACTCTCGAATAACATAAAAAAAAAAAAAAAGAAAAAATGAAAAAAAAAAAAAAAAAAAAACGTTGAACATATCGGTCACTATATCTACGATATTTTTAACACACGGAAAAATGTCTCCATCGTTCCTACCTCTCGGAAAAAATAACCGAAGAGTACGAAAAGACGAGCGAAGACTCAGCTCACCGCTGCTCTTAATTTTCTTGACCCCCTTTAACGCCCCACCCTCGCACAAAGTCCTCGCCAATGGCTCGGGCGTAAAACTAATGGAATATAGCTGTTCGCTTTTCCTTTTCCTCTCCCCACCTTCGCCACCACCATTTCTTATATCGCCAAATGCGCGCGAGTTCTGCGTACTCGGTGTTACGCGCGCGCATAGCCAACGCTCTGTGGTATATATATGAGCGGTGAGTACGACGCCTCGTCTCACGAGTCGCGATCGTCATCTACGACGGATGTATCCACGACGATCGTATGGGTATCGTTTCGATCGACGTTTTCTTTTTTTTTTTTTTTTTTTTTTTTCTTTTTTCAAACTTTTTTTCCGGCTTATCTACTTCGTTGTTATACGGTGTTATTTTTGTTGTTTGTGGCTTTGATTTTTAACGGTGTACTTTTAGTATACGTGTTAGCGCTTCGTGAAACGATGGAATGGGGATATTTTCACGCCGGCGCCGATTTTGATTGATTTGCCTGATGCGATATTCAATAATAAATAAAAAAAACTTGAAAATTTTCTTATTTTTCTCATTTTTTATTATCTTTTTGTTTTTTAATCAAATAGAAACTTTAGCCAAGGCCTCGAGCGTTCAAGTATTGGCGGAAAATTTATGTATCCAGGTTAATAGTAAAAGCTATTAAAGTTTTCGAATTTAATAAAAAAAATTTGCAATTTACATATTTTTATTATTTTATTGCATCAATAAAAATTAAATTTTTCGAAAAAAAAAAAAAGATCGAAAAAAAAAAAAAAATCATTTTTTACTTAACAATGACGTATAGAATGTTAATATTATTTTTTTCTATACATTCATCGAATATCGCTCTTCATTTTATTTTATTTATTCACCTTGTATCGAATGTTTGAATATTTTTCATTTCGTTAATTATAATCATTACAGTTGTCATCGGCGAAAATCATGAAGAAATTCGAGGGCAAGCATCTTCGCATCAAAAAATTTAAAAGGACGCACCGACTGGAAGACCTGTTGCTTATGAAATCCATCGTAGACCAGGTTGGCGACGCGTATTCTTGGGGAATTAACACACATACGCGCTGTTATTGCTTGAGAATACACGTAGTTTGCCTGGTCGATCACGTCTATGAAGAGATGCGTATAAATGTTTTACTCTAAAGTACAATAACAAAATAATATATTTTTAGGTAGTAAATTTAGTTACATTTATTATCTTAAAATGTATTATTTTGTTATTGTATTTTTTGTTATTGTATTTACATTTTCAGATAGTTAATGTAATTGCATTTACCATCTAAAAATGTATCATTTTGTTATTGTATTTTAGAGTAGAACATAAACAATGTTATTTTTACATTATATTGCGTTATAAATGTAATTGTAATTTATCAAATATTATTGCATAAAATTATGTACGATTATAATTCGCGAATGATGATGAAATAAAATAAAATATTATACATTTTGTAAACGAGCGTATTGTTTTATATCCTAAATTTAATTTTAAAAAATATCTTAACCATATATTATATGCTTATTTATAAAATTAAAAGAAAAAAAAAAAAAATCTTTTTAAACGAATGAAAATCATGGTTGTTCTCTGCACACAAAAGTCACTGGACGATGTTACTTAAAATGAACCAAGGGACTCTTGCATTTTTCAAGAACGCAACGGGGATGTACTTAGTAAATTGAAACGGGGAATTTCGTTTGATTGCTATTTTATTTTACTCCTTCGGATTAATTTTATAATTGCTGTGTTTTCTTTTTTGCGTCTGATTTAGTAAATAGTAATTGCTTTTTATAATTTAAAAAATTTCAAATTTAGAACCAATACTGTAGAAAGTTATAATTAACGTTGAATAGTTTTTGACGTTACATACCTACTAATTCTATTTAAAATAAAGCTTTTACCAAACTTTAATTTTAGTATATACATACATCATACAGAAAATGCAACTTCTTACGAAATTTTGCCTTCATTTCATTGAACGACTCAGAACATTGAAAATTGAACTTAATCTTTGATGCATTACAGTGCATTCATGCTTCAGGAAGTCAGCAATCTACCAACGGATATTAGCAGTGGTTAAATCATTACTATTATCGTCGAGTCTCTGATTAGAGCAGACTCGAGCCTATGTACACGCATAAATACATAGTGACACGCACACGCGCGCGCGCGCGCACACCCACACAAGCACTCGCCTGTAAGATGCACGTGAACGCATGTGTCTAAATATACATATATATATGTATTAATATTAAGAGAGAAACAGAGTCAGGGTACATTATAGATAGAGAGCCACAAGTGTAATTCGAATATTGTTCATTTCGTGGAGTGACATCTCCTCCCTCTAACTCACCTTCCCTTCCTATCTCCCACTCTATCTCTCGCTCTCTCGGCGAGTTTCCTCCAAGTCCATTCCTCCCTTGACATATCCTATCCGGCGCCCATCTACCTACCCGAACTACAATATATACTCGTATGTGGGCGTACATACGTGTGTATGTATATATATTCATACGTTGAGAAGTTGAGAAGGGACGGTCAAATACGGGATACGCAGCGCGACGGTAGCGGCATTGGCCTGGATATATACTCGAGCGTAGCAGAGCCTATATGGACCTTATTAAAGGCTCTTGCCGGGCGAATTGTCAAAGGGAAGGTAAGGCCCTGTAACGTGGGAGGAGGTGAACGAGGAGTAGAACACGATAGAGAGTGAAGCTTCTGGATGAGGTATTGGACACCGGTATTACACACCGAAACCCTCGCCTTCTCTCCCCCCCCCCCTCCCCCCGCCTCTTTAACCCCACACGAGCTTGTATAGTTATATATACGTAAGCGCGCGCACGGTGCGCGTATTAACGCGAGCGAACGCGTGGCACTGATGGAGTGGAACGCATAGTTGTACATACTCGTACATATGTATATGTATCTTTCTATCTATCTCTCTCTCTCTCCCTCTCTCTTAGTTACTCACATACGGACGATCTCCTTAGTGAGGAGGATCAGCTTCGGATTAAATTGGCCAAACGAAAAGCCCCTGTCTCTTGATTAATTTCCTAGTTTCATGGCCAGTCTATAGAAAGAGAGAGAGAGAGAGAGAGAGAGAGAGAGAGAAAGAGAGAATACGGATTTCTGTACTATTGTAATTTATTAATATTAGAAAAATGTAGGTCTTGTCAAATATCAAAGTCAATGATATGTACACAAAAGAATTTTTTTTTGGACATTTTTCGGCTGTATCGCAGTATTTGTGCATCATGTAGTAACATTTTATATGTTCAAATGAAATAAGGACGTAACAAATAAAATAAATACATAAATTCTGTAAAAAAAAAAAAGTAATAATTAGCTAGTTTATACGTACTCAAAAACATATCTTAATCAACATTGAAGTTTCAAAAAACTCCAGATGTATGTATCTGGAACTTTCAAAAATTTCAACTCCAATATAAATTTTCAATATTTTCACGCAAAGATTAATTATCTATCGGTAATTTTTTTTCAAATAATTAATCTAAATCATCTAAACCTGCAAACATATCAAATAGATAAAACGAATGATGTTTTCTTTTCTACTTTAACTGGTAACTAGAATACATTTCTAAACTTTTTTACAACAATTTAATTTTCTTATATAATAACTTATAAAATGTACAAATATTCAAATCGAAGATATTTAGAAATGCTTTATTCTAAGATTAAGAGAGCAAAGTGTGTGAGAGAAGGGGGGGGGGGGAAAGAAGTAGATAGATACGTACGTGCATGATTAAACGTGTGTTACGATCATCTTTAAAAGGGATGGATATTAGGAATGGTCAGATGGGTATGCTGACCGATCGATTGAGTCTTGTGTACACCTTTGAACGAAATTGTGTGCGAATCTAAATGTATGTCGTTTGATGACAAGATATCGAATAAATGCGAAAATAAAAAAACACAATAGTTAAATGTGAGTATTGTTTGTTTAAGATATAATTATTTAAGATACTAAAGTCGCTTAAATAGAAGCTATAACGGTCTCAATTTTATATTATTATTTAAAATTTCATCTTCTTTTACTCATATTTTATAATTTTGTCTAAATTTGCAGGACTAAATTCATTAATTAAGGATAAATCTTAAAATATTATCGATATTATTTAATTAAAACTGAATTACTTAATCTCTGTCGGTAATTCTTCAGTAGAACACCCTACGTTTGGTCAGACATATTTTTTTATATGTTTTTTGTGTACAATATTTTATTTTCTTTGGATATCGCAAAATAATCTTTACAATAATTTTGTAAAAAATTTCCATTTTTTAGAATATAATAAATATTTTTATTCTTTCAGTGTTATACTAAAATCTAATTTTCAAAATGTGTCATTCTTGACAAATTGTTTAGATTACGACTGGACGAAAATTGATTGTAAATCAACATTTTTTATTGCACAAAATAATCAAAAATATCGTATAATAAAATAAGCTATCAGATTAAATTTCAAAGTATAAGAAATTTCTTATCCAATTAAAACTACATATAACAAATGTCAGCATTCATTTAATCGAAAACTTTCGCAAACTTACAAACACTCGAAAAATTATGGCATAAATTAACGAGAATGATTTCTATCGAAACAAAAGGAAAAGGTAAAAGAGGGCTCGAATGAAAAGAACGAATCAACGGAGTGGCAAAAGACGAGGGCGCGAAAAAGGTGTCGGAAGAGTTTGGTGTTTGAGCTCTACGAAGCATAAAAGACGAATGGGGCATTTATACGAGGCATTGGAGTTTGATCGATCGACAGAGATTCAACATCATTAGCGGCGTCGTGCCAAGAAAAAGGAAGAAAACCGTTCGCGTTCTCAGCAGCACCTTATGGCCGAGAGGCAAGAGTACGGTTCGAGGAAAGACTCGAGTGCGTGTGTATACACGTTTGCGATCATTTGATATGCGCGTTCTCAAACATTATAACGAATAACTCGAGCTCGCGCAAGTGTATTTACTGCGTGTACCTATCAATTTGCGCGCGAAAATTTCACACGTTACGAGAGCTTGGAAAATAGAGATACCTTTTTAACGCGTGATGTTTTTTATACTGTTTTGAGAAACTTTCAGTAAGCCGTGTGAATTTGATAAAATTGCATCGAGAATTTAAAATATTTCTTTTATTAAAAATAAAAAAAAATAAAAAAAAAATAACTTCTTGCTTCATTTTCAACAAAATAAAATTCAAAAAATAAAATAACGTGCGTATGTACGTCGTTCGTTTTGCGACATTTTATTTGCGCGCGATTTTAGTTAATGTACTTGTTTAGATTTTTGTATTATTAATTTATTTATCAATAAATAGAAGCACGAAGAGTCAGCTTGTTTCGGCTTTTCTCTCTAAACCGTGAGGGTTTTTACGCCGAAGCAAATTTCTTTTTATTAACGCGAATTCCCGTGTCTTTGTTTAATCAAACCTTTCCCTCACACCCTCCTCATTTTTTTCCTTATTTATCTCACATATATATGAATATATTATCAATTTGATAATTTTGTTCAAATATCATCTTTTGCGAGTAAAACAATAAATGTCAAGAATAGATTATAAAATATTTGTTGTTTTAATTATTAATATTACAGTATTAATATTACAGTATTAAGAACGATTAAAAGTTATACACGCATATAAATATTTGATCAATTCTACTTAACACGTTACTCAAAATAATTATTTTTTAATTAAAAAATAATTAAAAAATCACCCATAAGCGTCAAAATTTCTATAACCTATAAATATTATTTTAAATTGTTATTACTTTAAAAATAATATTATTTTAATACGTAAAATAAGAAGTAATTAATAAAATAAAATAAAAAAAATAAAAAAAAAAAAAAATAAAAAAAAAAATGAAAATTAAAATATTGATACTCACGGAATAATCACCGTAAGTCTGTACATATATGCGCATGCCGTCAAAAATAGAAAATCGAATTTTCGTTAAATTTTCATCAAAATTTTAATATCCCGACGCACCTCTTCCCTCTTTTAACAAAGTCAATCAGTTCCGGATACACGCTTCATTGAAGGATCATCGTATCGGCTCGTTTTAACGAATAGGAAACCGATCAATGCGGAAAATTAGGATGCGCATGTAGCCATTGTAAAAAGATGAACGAAAAAGAACTAAGAACGAAGAGCTGTGTAGCGATGAGACGATATAAACGAAAGCTGTGGAAGAATATACTTACTCTCTCTCTTTCTCTCTCTCTCTCTCTCTCTTACACTCTATCTTTCTCTCACTTATTTTCCATTCTCCAGACTAGCTTGAAGCTGAGGATCAGGCGAAAAAAAAGGAAGACAAAGCTCAAGGTAAAGAAAAGAGAAGGCAGATAGTGACGGCAGGATATTGAAATTTCCACGAGAAGGAAGTATTTTTCTTGTTCAATCTCTCTTCCGCTTCTCGTTTCTCTCGGTTGTGCAGCTCGTTTTTTTTTTTGAGGCTCCTTCCTTCTCTCTCACTCTCTCTCTCTCTCTCTCTCTCGCTCGGCGCGTGTCGTTTTGCGGCTGCCGCTTTTCTCCCTAAAAAATCATAAAGAAGCAAGAAGAGACGGGGTTTACGAGACCGCGACCGGCAATTTTTCCTCGGCTCGTTGTGTCTCCTCTGCGTCTCAAGTGGAGAGGCATAAAACTGCCGTGAAAGACGCCGTCCTTAACTTTATTCACTTTTTCTACCTCTCTCGCGTGTTTCCTTGAGCTTCTTCTTCTTCTTTTTGTTGTTAAAATTATGCTTTTTTTTTCCATCGAGCATGTGTGAGTGATATTTTAAGTATCGCTACATGTATGCAATACCGAACGCGTGTGTGTAGAGTACGTCAGGAACGATTAATTATTACATCATTATAAATTATTTTTGCAACCTCCTTATTTAGAATATTTAATGCACGCTTTCAACATAAATTACTCAAGTTAGTATTGAACTTTCAAGTAAAAAATCCTAAAGAAACTCGTATGAAAAAAATTCGATAAACGATAATGGCGCACATTAATTTTTTAAACGCTTAATAATGCACCGATACGCAAAACAAGATAAAAACTCGCCGGATTCACTTACCCGATCTACTAAAAACAGTCGGTGCAACCGGTTAAGCACTTGTCGGCGCATCGCATTGCCTTTAATGCCCCCGAGTAAGTTAAGATGCTTCCTGTAACCGGAATTTCAAAATTAAACCGCAGCCAGCTTTGTTACGTAGTTTTGTAATCGCGAAACCGTGAAAGCAAAAGAACAAAAAAAAAAAAAAAAGAAAGAAAGAAAGAAAGCGAGAGAGAGTGAAAGAGAAGTTACGGGAAAGCCCAAGATCGGTACGGGGTAAGCGTTTGCATTGATCGCCGGAGCGAACGAGATTAAAAAAAGAAAAGAAAAGACGACGGCGAAAGAAAACCTTAAGGGAGATCGAAAGAGTCGAGAGTGAGAAAAGAGCGAAAGCATGATCTAACAAAGCGAGCGAACGAGCGAAAGCGCGAATGGTGAGGTTTCTATGGGCTACGTTATTGGGATAAGTGAAACTTTTTAGATCACTATTTTTTTCACTGACTATTAATGCATTTCAAAAGGTAAAATAAAATAATTCATAGTTTTTAATAATTAAAAGGTTTTTTTCAAAATTCAACTTTGAATTGTTAATTGAAAAGTAAATGTTGCAAAATGGGACACTTTGAAAATAAAAAATTTTAAAATACTTTTGCTAAATTTTTAATTTTTTAGTGCTGGTATCAAGAAGTAAACGGTAATAATTTTCAAACTTTACATTGTTAACCAAAAGTAATTTTATAATTAAAAAACATATGTTTTAAACTGTTAGCGCACAAAAAAAATTAATAATAAATATCACGTATACTATTTTATGAAGAAAAAATTTTATTTTTTCTATAGTCGCTAAAAGATTAATTATCGCTTACCCAAAATTACTTTAATTTCCTCTTTATTTTTATTTTAATCTATTTCCACGTAAAATAAAAAAAAAAAAAAAAAAAAAAAGTTCATCAACAAGTGCCGCGCAATCTAAATCAAAACCGAACCTCTTCCCTCTCTTTCACAAATAAAACTAAAGCAATCATCAAGCTGCCCGATAATAGCATTATTAAAGCCCTTCCGAACCTAACAATATCATCCTCTCGCACAATAAACTTCCTTCGGAGTCACTCGGACGCGGTAGCCAAAACATCCTCGAGCAGAAAGAAGAAGAAGAAGAAGGACTCCCTTTCCTTTCTCTCATTTCCGAAGGATTGAGCCGCATCGAAACGTCGCTGTTTCCTGAATAAAGGGGAAACATCTCTTTTTCACTCTCTCTCTCTCTCTCTCTCTCTCTCTCTCTCTCTCTTACTCCCTCTTGACGAGAGACTCGTCCCGAAAAAAGAGAAAAACTCTTGTCGCACGAACGAAGTAAGAGTCGTGTTGTTTTGGCGCGGCAATATAAGACTGCCGCTACCGCTGTTACGGCTACCGTCTAAAGTTCCTAGTTTTCGTTGTCCTTTTCTCTCCGACTCTCTCCCTCTCCCTCTCTCTCTCTCTCTCTCTCTCTCTCTCTCTCTCTCTCTTTCTCTTTCTCTTTCTCTTGACCGCAAATAGTTTGGAAAACTCTAATGAAGACGTGCCAAGAGTTTATCTTACGAAGACGGAGAGAAAGATAAGAGAGAACGTAACCTTTTCCCTTGGGGCCGATGATTTTGGACGCGCCACAGCGATATCTTTTTCTTTGGCCATCTTTGCCAACGGCTGCTGTATCTTCAAGCATAGATTGCAAAATCTATCAAGCGATGTAGCTTGGTAAATTGATTCATTTTGATGACTTCTCGCATTTCATCCGCGTGAAATAATAATCCTTTGATAAATTATTCAATACATT
Organism: Chalcis sispes; assembly: GCA_949987625.1. NCBI lineage: Eukaryota > Metazoa > Arthropoda > Insecta > Hymenoptera > Chalcididae > Chalcis > Chalcis sispes. The sequence continues at coordinate 6,790,520 of OX465099.1, forward strand.
TAGAAGAATGAAAAATATATGTGTATTTATTTTTATGCATGCAAAATTCATTAGCTACTCGTATTTACAAAGCAGCTAAAAAAAAAAAAAGTAAAATATTAACTGCATAAAGATTAATTCTTTTGATTTAGAAAGTTTTTTTAAAAATATTTGATATTATTCACTATTTCTATTAAAAATTGGAAACTAGAGAACTCAAAATAAAAATTTTGAAAATATTAAATCATAATTTCAAAATTTACGTAATATTCAATAATTTACATGAGTATGTTCAAATTTACACATACAAAACATTTGTATGTGTATTAATATTTCACAATGATTTTTGTTAATTTTACATTTTTATACATCATTTATATTTTGAGAAGATTTTCATAAGCATATTATCTTATAAAAAATGAAATATTTAAGGCAATGTAAAGTAATAATTTACATTTATAATATACAAAATTTTAATAAATTTTAACTGTTTAACCGAAACAAAAACATTTTTAATGTTTTAATAGATGAAAAAAAAAAAGGGAAATTTAATAACAGTACTAATTTTAAAAACTTGTTTACTTTAATCTTAATTAAATCAAGTGAAAATGATATCGAAAAAAAAAAAAAGAATCAAAGTTCCGATTCTTAGAATCGTCACAGAACAAACTTAATATACTTAATTCGAAGAACGAAAGAGCCTCAACGAGATTCCGCAAGAAAGAAAAGTGCCCCTAATGCATCCGATTATCTCTCGGCAACTGATCATTCAAGATTTCTTCGGCAATTTATCCCCGCACGCTAAAAAAAAAAAAGTAATGAAGATAGAAAGAAAAACGGTGTAAAGAAGAAACGAAAGCAGAAGACGACGAACGGGTCGAAAGACGACGGCGTTTCGAGGGATTTTAATCGCGCCGAGTAGTCGCCTACGGGTTTTACGTCATTATCGTACGGAGGTTTCTTTAAAAATCGAATTACGCGTTCGGCCGCTACAGCGGAGTAATGGAGAAATCGAAGGATCGGAGACGCGCGCCTGAACACCACCTCTAAAGAGAGAGAGAGAGAGAGAGAGAGAGAGAAAGGGAGGGAAGGGAAGAAAAAGGAAAGAAAGTCGAGATGCCAAGGAAAAGAAAGAAGAAGGAAGCGAAGAGCTCTCGTTTACTTTGTCTCGACTTTTCCTCGCCGAGTAATTGCTCTTAAGGAACCATTATCCGCGAACGGCATTTTCTCTGTAAATACGCAACCCCTCTCCCCTTGTATCCTTCCCTCCCCACCCCTCTCTCTCTCTCTCTCTCTCTCTCATCTTTCTATCACTCCTTTATTTTTCTCCATAAAGGTGCAAGGATTGAGAGCTAAAGAAGAATACGGAAAAGTATGTTAACTGAAAGATTTTTAATGAATTTTATACAATTTTTTTTTTTTTTTTTTTTTCTTAATAAGTCATGCTCTGAGTATTTTTTTTTTTTTTTGTGTTTCTATTTTCATTGTAACTTAAGTGAAATATACGGCTTGTTATTTACAGTTCATAAAAATAAAATTTAAGAGTAATGACAAATTTATTGTATCCGTAAAGTTTTGCTTAAAATAATCAGCACCATGACATTTGTTTTAAAATAATGCAACAGTTTGATGATCGAAAATGTTTAAAATTACTTCAAAAAATAAATGAAATTTATCCGTTCGAAAGGTTTAGCCAATTTTTATTTTGAAATTTTTTTTTTTTTTTTTTTTTATATTTTCTTGAAAGATATTTCTTTTATATAAAAAATTACACATTTTTTGATAATAAATTGTTATTTTCTCTTAAATAAATGAGTTCAAAAAAATAATAATCAATAATAAGAAAATAATAAAATAAGAGTGCTCGATTACGAAAATACAAGATCACGAGAGATCGTAAATCAATGCATTTAATATTCTAAAAGCATTTGAGCTCCATCAAAAAATATCACCGACTGTCAAAACCGTTCACAGACCCATACATAATCTTCTTCTTTCCGCTTACCATCAGCGAATGAGCAAAAAAGTCGAAAAATAAAGAGAAGCGAGTCGGAGTAAAGCCAAGCGAGCGTTTAACTCCTGCGGGAAAAATCGTCACCGTAAAACGAGGTAATAAATATGTATATACGTCCGCGAAATAGAGAAAATGATATGTATTGCGTGCGCTTACCAAATTCCGGCTGTTTCGTTTGCTGTCGGCGTGGTAAAACGAAAAAAAAAAAATAAAATAAAATAAAAGAAATTTTTATGAAGACGCTGCGCTCTCGCTCTATATAAGGAATAGAAGCGGTTTTATTTTCTCGCTTTATCGTTACCGACGTTAAAACGAAACGCTTAGAAAATATTATTAACCCCCGCTTTTACTGCCACCTTTTGCCTCTTTTTATTTAAAATCAGACTTATAACTCACCCTTTCGCTATTTCTATAAGTGTTATGAAGAGGAATGAAAATTTGTTTGTATTGCGATATTTGTCTTTCGCATAAAAGATTATATTTCTCTACGCTTGTGCACGTTTTATTATTAACGTTTTTGCAATGTATAACTGCCGTTGTATAATGTATTAAATAATCTTTCTTGCATATAACCAAAACGAATACACAATCCAGCGGAAAGTTAGAAAGAAAAATTGTGATGCAAGAAAAATAATATTTTCCCTTTTCGGAAGCACTAATAAACACTCGTAGAATCCTGAAAAGTGAGGCGCGAAGCGGAAGTCTTTGTAAGCGTTGCCTTTATTTATTTATTTTTTTTCTTCCATATCATTATTTAATAGCACTCGCTGTTTTTACTTTGAAAAAACAAAAATTCTGAAAGTTTTTGTAAGTTTTGTAACATAAAACTCAATAATATTGGCATTCGCAAGTTTTCATTTATACTAGTATATTCACATTAAAAATGAATATTTTCATTTTCATAGTTTTGCATCATTTTTTTAGACGATCATATATTTTGAACGGGATAACACGAAAACTAAATTAAAATCTTATGACAGTAATTAATTTTGTTTTACAAATAAAAATCAATTATTACGTTCTAAAAGGGAAAAAAAAAAAATTTTAACAACGCTCGTGGGTTGTAATTTATCGCGATTACACCTACGTAACATCATTGCAGCGAAATTTTTGTAAAATTCTCGAAATTGTTAACACAGAAAGCCAATATTTTTTATTGCCTATTTACGTGTTCTGTATAGTAACGCAAAAGTGCGCCTCATAAAATACGCGTATACTTGCACATATATATATATATATATATATATATATATATATGTGTGTGTGTGTGTGTGTAAGCTTGCACACGCTTGGATAAAAGACGAAGGGACAAGAGAAAAAAAAAAAGATAGAAAAATAGTTGTTCATATATAAGAGCCGTAACGCTGGTAACGAATGTTATTGATGTCCGAGAGAATCAGGTTTTCGTCCGATATCGCAAACCTCGCCACGCCCTTATTGTCATCTTATACGAGAGCTCAACTCTATTTCAGTTGGAAAATTTTCCGCGATAACGACGCGCATTCCTTGTCTTTTATTCCCACCTCCTTTTCTCTCTCTCTCTCTCTCTCTCTCTTTCTTTCTCTCTTATTCTCTCCTTTTGTTCTCTCTCGCCGTTATGGCTACCTCCGCTACCTAAAAATATATTTCACGTATCCAATTGGCTCTATTACCTGGCTGTGCAATTACCTTATTCGCAATCAACTGCTTTTGTTCTTGTTGACTGTTTTTACCCGATAAAATTATCGATTTCGTTGTATTATCGGTCGATGAATCGTTAAAAATCGTCGGATTCGAGGTGAAAATTTCACCCAGATGTGGGTGTGATTAGAGTATATCATATCGAAACTATTCTTTCAATATATCTATTTCATATCCCTGAAAAAATAAGTCTTAAATTTCATTCCCATGAAAAGTATATCCGCAAATAAAAGACACGCACTATACAAATATAGTTGATGACAAAAGACGTATATATTACAATTATAACATTGTTCGGTGTTCCTACATAGGTATATGGTATACAACTTGGTTGATCCTTGCTAGTCCCGCGTCCGTAGACAATTAGATCAGGGCGCAGGATGCATTTAGAAGCACTACTTTCTCCCTCTCTCTCTCTCTCTCTCTCTCTCTCTCTCTCTCTCATCTATCGTGTATTGCTCCGTCTTCCTGATTTAGTCTTAGCCTGCGATGTGTCATCGGAATCGCGTATCATACGACGGGATGGACGTAATCTAATTATCTGTAAATAATCAAATTATCTGTCCACATGAGCAGCTCTCCCTTTATAGATAACGTTGACATGAGTGTGTACATATATATATATATATACATATATTAATATATGAATATGTGTATGAGTGCTCATGTCAAATACATATGGTACAGGTGTATAGTAAATCAAGTAAAATCGTGAATATAACATTGAGCTGGATTCGTTCGCGACGTATCTTTGATTCATTTAAACGATTGGATGATTTATTTATTTCCTGTATTACCAACATTAGATAGTAATTTAAACATTTAAAAGCTTTTGCTAAGTCTATATGTTAATACTATTAATTGGATTTGAATATAATTGAATATATTGCTGTATGCTGCCTAAATTTTTGATTTTAAATAATAATCATATTACATTTTTAATAAAAAATGTTTATTATAAATAGAAAAACATATTCCGCATAATAAATGAAAAAAAATACAAATAATCATTGTAACTTATTCATTACTTTGAAAAAAAAAAAAACGCAAATATGTATATATGTATAATAGATATCTTCGTAATAATCTCGCGGTTAAATTTTTTAAAAGGCGGCACTCAAAGCAAGACAAACAAACGTCACTTTTCAGCAGTATAGTCCAAGACTCGGCCACAATTATTACCTCACAATACACGCAAATACGCGTATCCACCTTTTTCCGCGTGCACAAGACAAATACAGCCGAGAGAAGAAGAGATGTAGAGGGGGTAGGAGGAAGGCGCCCGATGGCTTAAACATACATGCTTGCATACATATGTATAGAGAAAGAGAGAGAAAGAGAGTGAGAGAGAGAGAGACAGAGAGGTAGAGAGAGAAAGAGAGATAGGGGTAAGGTGAAGAATAGCGGTACCGTTGAGAAAGACGGGAATGAACCGTGCGCGCAGGAGGGAAGCTTGGCTCACTATATGCTCACCGTACTGGAGGCCACTTTACGTAACTTGCATGGCCTTTGTTAGAGCCGTATAGCCTCAAAGCCTCCGCTGCTGGCTCCTACTGTTCTCCATCTATCTTTCTCTACCTTTCCTTCCATCTCTTTCTCTCTCTCTCTCTCTCGTTCTCCTCGCTGCTCATATAACTCCGGCGCTTTCGCTACGGTACGTCGATGAGTATATACAGTAATGCGTGTCATCGCTGGCTTCCCGGCGCTTCGCTTCCTGCCGAAAGTTGAATTTCATTGATGTGAAAAGACTCCTTTCATTCTCTTCCTTTTTACTTTGTCTTTCTTTCTTGTTTTTTTTTTTTTTTTTTTTTTTCTCATTTTTGTCTATATGAATTTGGATTATTGTTTGATTTAATAGCCATGAGTTAAAATCTTCCTTTACTTTTTTATATCTTTTTTAATATAATATTTAATAAGATTTCAATTTTTAACTGCTTAAATTGAATGAAAACTCATAATCGTGCAGTTCGCATATTTTATATCAAACAATATTAAGATCGTATAAACTGTACAAAGCCATTTCACCAAACGATACAGTCAAACTATTTTTTCGGAAAAAAAAAAAAAAAAATTTTCTATCCTAACCGAATCCCTGTGCACACCTATACTTTTTTTTGCTTTACAAAATAAATATACGAGACTTGATGAAGAAAATAAACATAAATAAATAAAGGAAAAAGCGTGGGGGGGGGGGAAGGGAAAGCAAATAATGATCCTCTCTGCTACATATACGAAATAGCCGCGCGCCCGCGCGCCAAAGTCGAGGTTATTTTGCACGAAATCACGGGGAGTTTGATACTAGAGCGCGGACTCAGATTCCGGGCGTTGCATATAACGAGCCATAAATTTCTCTAGCTGGTCTCACGTGTCCTCCCAATATGTATAACCGCTGCCGGCACATAGAAATTCGAGTAGCCGCCTCCTCTCTCTATATCTCTCTCTCTCTCTCTTGATCTCACTATAATACGAAAGACCAATGAGCAAAGGGAACGAGAAATGAGCAAAAAATGAAAATCGAGCCCCCGCGGTATAATATTAATGCTTATATCATTTATTTACGGTGTGTGACTGTACGAAGATACTTTTACGTTGGATAAAAGTAAAGATTTATATTCACGCTCGAATTTTTACGCGCGGTCGAAGCTTTAACCATACGCAAAAGATTTTTAAATTTTGTTGATTATTACGTTACGTACTATTGTTACGTGCTTTGACTATATTTGAACGCTGAACTAATCGATAAAATTTTTTAAAACAATCGATATTTCATCCGTTAAAAATTATGTTTTTTTAAATTATGTCTGTTTAACGGATAAAAAAAAATTTCCATCGTATCGATGTATGTGTAAATTAAACAGTGATGTAAGAAAATTAACGAATAAGGTGAGATGGATTGGCTAAATATTTGCATACAAATATTCATATGCATACAATATCAACCTTTTAAATTGATTTTTCTAAAATCATACTTCACTTTATATAAATTAACAATATGTGAAATACGATATTTTAGAACGTGTATTATTCGATACATCATAATTCGTATTTTACGGATATATTATATCATTTTCCAATCGATGTTTATCCGACCAAAACAAATCATTCGAAATTTACATTTCAAAATTTACGAGAATAACAACTGGAAGTAAAAGTTCGAGGAAGTAAACAACAGGCCCGAATGCACAATCCACATCGCGTTAACGCACAAATAGAGAATGGAAAGTGTATGTTGGAAGGAGAGATTTTTGCGCGAGCACGGGATATATAAATACAAACCCGTCGTATCAATCAGCGTAAAACATTAATAATCACTCGATAACCGATAGGTTTCGCTTGAGCTTTTTTCTTCTCTCTCTCTCTGTCTCTGTCTCTCTCTCTCTATTTGTAAACTTGCGCGTTTTATCCCTTCAACGCCCTGGGGCTTAATTCGTTAATTGTTCCGAGTCTTCCCTTGACGATTTTCCGATTTTAATTCAACCTTCCTTTACTATCAACTGGTTTCTTCTTTTATTTTATTCTTTTACACAATTCTTGATACGTTAATTACTCATATCTTTTATTGATAACTAATAGAAGTTTCTTGTTCCTTATTTTTTTACTTAGCGTACATAAAAATTTAGTTCTAAACGTCAAATAAACAAAATTTTTCATCAAGTTTTTTTAATTCACTGTAAATGTTTATCTCTATTACGTTATGAAAAATTTATTAAAATTTTTTTAATTTTTTTTTTTTTTTCAATTTTAATTAAACGTTATCAAGCTTAACAATTTCTTGGTCACTTCTTAAGTTTAAAAATATTTTTAATGAGATGGTGATAAACTCCACCCTTCGTCCTCATCTTGCGGGATGATGCCTAGCCGGTCAACCACTTACGCGTTCTTTAGCCTGTAAAATAATATAACTTAAGAAGCGAAAGTAAATTAGAACAATTGACAGAGATGGGACTTTGTAGCATTATCAATAATTAGTGGACGATACATTAATAAATCGTAAAAAGTTTTATTGTCTTAGTGGTTAGAAATTTTTTGGGAATAAATTGGAAAATAGAAAAAAAACAATACTTCTAAAACTGGAACTAAAATAGTTTATGAAAATTAAGAGAGATCGCGATAATTTTCAGCAATACAAAATAAAAATTTATTCTACATTGAATTATACGGTATTTGTACAAGACTGAAGTTAATTTTGAAAATGTACATATATAAATAATATTCTCGATGACATAAAGATTCATTTAAAAGAAGTGCCAGTACAAGATCTAATCAAATATTACGACATCTTTGAACTTTGAATTATATGAAATACGTATAACGGCAATACATGTTCCAGAATGTAAGAAGTAGTCGAAATCGCCGCGTATTGAAATAGAGAAAAAAGAATGATAAAAAGACTTGAAAGGACAAGTAGATGGAAGAACGGAGGAGAAAGAGGAAAAGGAAGGAAACAAGACAAAAAGAGAGAAGCTCCATCGGTGGAATTGTCGGACGACCCTCGTGTGTATATACATACACACATACATATATACCCTTTGAAGGTAGGAGGAAGGAAGAAGGGAGGAGAAAGAGAATTCGATTGATTTTGCAAAGTGACATTTTTGTGGCAACGCGAAGTGGATTCCCGGTTCTCAGAGGCGCTCTCGAGGAAGTTGGGTTCCCATACCCGCCGGAAGTCTCCTTCGGCTGTGAAATGAGAAAGTGAGGGAGAAACAAAGAGAGAGAGAGAGAGAGAGAGAGAGAGAGAGAGAGAGAAGGAGAATAGCCAAGAGAAAAAGGTAAGAATAAAGAAGAGAAAGAGTAACGACGTACAACAAGGAAAAGAAAAAGAGAGAAAGGAAGGTAAAAGCTACAAAGAATGAGGAGAAAGAGTAAACAGACGATGTTGGGTTAGGTAGGTAAATGACCCGATGTATTAAACTCCGGATTGCTCACTTAAGAACATATTGGCTTCTTAAACAATTTATACCTGTAAAATTTAATAATTTATAATGATTATTAAATTATTTATTTCATTGCATTAAATGCTTTTGATTTTTTAATATCAAATATAATTTTGCAATGAATATATTTTAAATAAATTATCCATTATTATAAATACTTATGAAATTTGTATATATCTATGAATATGAACAGTGAAGAATAAAATAATCGACAATAATGTGATTAAAATTACAAAATAACAGAAAAAAATAAATAAATAATGTTCGGTTCATTATTCATCAATTATTTACCGTCAACCTTTTCATGCTCGCATGGGAATATGTATAGTATAACGTAAAACGTTAGCTGTACCAAAAGAAAAACGACAACAATTATCGACAATATTTATAAAGCGACAGAAAAGAGAAAAATACATTTCCGATATCCAGGATCAATCAGCCTCGAAGCGAGGTTACAGGGAGAATGTTTGGCATCGTCACCGAAACAAGAAGAAGCCCCGCTTCCTTCGGGTCCTCTCCTTGGTTCCGGCTGCGCGCTTCAACAGCATCCGATTGTATCTCTCGTACGTATATGTATACATATATATGTACAAACACGGTGCGCAATGTACGAACGGAAAAGGCACTTCTATCTTCCGACACGCGACGCTTCCGCTTTCTCTCCTTCCTTCCACCGTCTTTTCTCCCCTTCAACTTGGCTTTGCTTTTCGGTTTCTATATACATCGTTGCCAGCGTATTTGAAAATTGCACGTTTTGATGAAAATATTCGATTATTCGTTTTATCGAATTCACAAAAATTGCCGTTAAATATACTTTAATGATAAAGTCGATCGATTATTTCAAATTTACGATAAATAAAATATAAAAATTCGAGTATGAACTCGCTCAACAAACTATAATCAATTTCACGAGTACATTATGCAGCATCGCGCGAACGTTTAACAAACGTCGTTCTGCTCTCTTTCTTCGCTTATTCTCTCGCTCGGTAATTGTGACTAACCAGCAAGGCTGACTTGAGTGTTGGTAACACGACGCAACATCTTTCTTCGGCAGCTCAAGAGAACACCGAACATTTCAGTGGTCAATCCTCGTGTGTAGGACAACGTCCTCGACAGGGCTCCGTATACCTTTCCCTACATCCACATCCGTGCTGATCGCTCACCACAAATGTTTCGACGAAATTCCGTAGCACTCGGAACGACGATTTACGTAGCGCCGGCTATGGTTCCGAAATGTTTCGACCGAAGGAATTACTTTACTTTATAATCATGGATGTGTAAGACTTGTAGCAAACATTATAATTTGATTATTTGACTTGCTCGTCTGAGCTTGTAATTTAAAATATTATTACGAGGACAAGTTGAACGCACTTTTTTTTATTATTGACCAACTAATAGACTATTTATTTTGTTAATTTAAATTATGAAAATCCATTTGTATATTTCAAATCAGAGATTAAAATTCTTACAAATTTCATTAAAACGCGACGTCTCGCAAATGTTCAGATTATCGGATACTTTAAAATTCCTTTTTACCAAAGTCACTTCATTTTACCAAGTATTCTTAATTTGATCAATCCTGTTAATTTCACAAAAAAAGACTCATGAAAAAAATATTCGAACGACTCTCTTCTTCGCATAAAAATTTTCCCGTTTAACCCAACAAGATATATCCGCACCCTTTTTCTCTTTCTCTCTCTCTCTCTCTCTCTCATTCTCTTCCTCTCCCTCAATCGAACCTATCGACTCTCCCATCCAATAGCTACATACACGTCAACTTTGCGTCTATAACCGTATACCCAAAGAGAAGAGAAAGAGAGAGAGAGTGAGAGAGGGAAGAGTCACGAAGGAAGAGAGACACGGAGAAGATCGGAAGTGGCCGGAGGGCGTCGCGATATTTGCAATCCACTCGAGCGGACCACCGTCTCGCGCAGACGGGATCTACACTACTGTCGCTACTGGTCTTTATCATTTAAGTCAATGTGTACGTTACATTAGCGCAAATTTCAGCGCTCCTTTCCCCCCCCCCCCCCGATCGCACAAGCCGCATTGTCGTCGTCCTCGTCGTACCGAACGTCCGCAGCTTGGTGACCGAGCGTCGTTGCCTTATGTACCTTTGCATCTCGATGCCTCGGACGATCCTGCGTCTTAAATATGGTTTTCTTTGAAAAATAAACGACTGTAATATAGTATTGGTAGGTGTCTGATTAGTTTATGATTTTTTAGTCGAGAAGTTATAGCAATACTCAATTCAACGATGTTATTATGAGTATTTGATGTAAACAATTTATGTTTCATGAAAGTGACATTGTTCGTAACATTTTAAACATTAAATTAATTATTATAATCTAATGCAATATAAATTTTTCATGCTCGTGTTACTTTTTCTATGTAGCAACTTCTTTTTCATAAATAATCAATTGAAATTTTCATAAAATAAAGTATTATTTTTCAAGATAATATTGCATTTATTTTTTATTCTAGATTATTATGGTATTATTACCAGCGTGAATAATGAGCTGATATTAATTACATTTGTATGTATATTATGATATTATCCTAAATAGATGGTATTGCCTAATATTTAATGTTTATGTGTATAATTTTATGTATACAATGGGCAATTTTATGTATTAATTGCGATTAAATGAATATTATTTTCATTTTGTATAATACGATGAAGGGCACACAACATACATGAATGATTTTAAGTAAATGATATATTAGTAAATAAATAATTTTCTGTCGCTTAATTGCGAATAAGAGCGACAATTTGAAATATTATATTACGCCGATATAACCAATATTTCATTACAGTATCAATTCGGAATTTATTTGAAATTGAAATAACGAGTGATTTTAGGTTTCCGAAAGAACAATTTATCGCTTATATTGAGGAAAAATTTAATTGTAAATTCAAAATATTATGTTTATACAAAGATAAGCAAACAATATTCTACAAAATATGCAACTAGCGTTTCCGGAATGTTTAAATATGATTTATTTTTTGTCAATCCTTAATTGTAATGTCCATAGTAAGACATTACAATTAATGACGAAACAAAAGGAATTCGAAATTTTGAAAATATTTTAATCTTTACAATTTCGCAGAAGACACGCTATTATAACACATATACGTATATGTTGATAAAATAATACTGTAAAGCAACTTTTTTATCATCTCAATCCAGAAATATCTCAATGTATATTTGTAATACACACAAAATAAAAAAGCGATTATTAATAAAACAGAAAGAGAAAAAGTGTAAAGATGTTGAACATTATGAAAAATAAAAGTGAGTAAGAAAGGAAAAAAGGGAAGAGAGAGAGAGAGAGAGAGAGAGAGAGACAGGGAGTTAGAGAAAAGAGAAAAAGAGTAAGAGGACATGAGCTCGTAAATGCAGGAATTTCCTTGAGAATACTTGATGGGCTTTTCCGAGATCGAGAAACCGAGAGCTTATGGTGCTTATGGCGCGACTCTCGTTGCGGAGAATTGGACTCCCGTATCTCATAAAGAATCATGCACCCGTTCTCTCGCTCTCTACCTTTTTCTCTTTTCTACAAAACTTAAGCGTCACGATGAACAGATAGAGATAGAGAGATTGAAACTGACTTTACTCCGAGTCTAAAGAATAGAGAAAGCGAAAGCAAGAGAGAGAGAGAGAGAGATATGTTTCTCGAACTGTTTGTAGAATAGGGTAATACAGAGAAAAAGAGAGAGTGAAAGAAAGAGAAAGAAACTCTTATTGTTAGGTAAGTATGCCGCTAGGTCCGTTGAGTTAATCAACCTTCTATAAGAAACCTGCCGGACGTCCCTTGTATTCTTCGCATACTGGAAGTGGTTCTCAAGCCTACCCTTGACTTTCTTTCTTTCTCTTTCTCTCTCTCACTCTCTTTCTCCCTGTTTCTCTTTCTGTTTCTCACCTTTTCTTCCTCTTTCTCATTCTGAATGTTCTGCACTGCCACTAGAATTGCATTTGTCAACTATTAGAAGAATAAATCGCTTAATTCGTATATTAATAAAAGTAAAAAAAGTTTAAAAATTGTGCAGTTCCTAAAATAAATTTTATACATATATATATATATATATATATATATATATATATATATATATATATATATATATATATATATATATATATATATATATATATAGATTCGGTAAATAGAAAGATGTGATTCTGAACGATGAAAGAATCAACGTTATCATGTTACAACATATCTATCCTATTTTTATCAAGTAAAGATAAATATTTTCTTAGACTTTACTTGTTTTTATAAAAAACTACTTAATAAATAACATCTATGTATGTGAAAGAAAAAAACGTTTAATTATTAAAGCTAAAGGCAGTAAAATAATGTTATACCTGACTAAACTTTGAGTTGTACTACTAATTAAGATTTTTAAATTCTCCTGTAAACAATGTAATTGTATTATACATTTTGAAATATAATAATGTATTAGTATATTTATGTGTATTTTTATTAATATTATGCACATCAATTATAATCGATAATTATCAAACAGGAATATTGGTAAACTATCGTAAGTAAAAATAATTATGAAAATACAAGAAAAGAACTTTTTAATCACTTTGACGAGCTTATCAGTAATAAACATCAAACGAAAAACGGAAGATACGCGAAACACACAACGGGGGAAGAGAGAGAGAGAGAGAGAGAGAGAGAGAGAAATCGGAAAAAGGTAGAAGATAAATTCTCGTTACGGTACAGCAAGAGAGAGAGAGAGAAAAAGAGAGAGAGAAAGAGAGAGAGAGAGAGAGAGAGTTAGTACGAGAGCATGTAGCCGTAGGCTGATCGAGAAGTAGAAACGAAAAAGAGTACGCGGATGAGCAGCGGTATAGAGAAGAGACACAGAAAGGAAAACAAAAAAATGAAGAAGACTGAGAAAGAGAGAGAGAGAGAGAGAGAGAGAGAGAGAAGAAAGAAAAGAGTCGGCATGTAAATCCGTAATAGGGGCGAGGATCTTGTAAAGGTGAATAGAATGCGTGTTTTTCTCTGGCCAATCCCATCCGTTATTTCATTTTAACATGCACATGTACAACATATGTCTCGACTCCCGTATATCCCGGGCGTACTGTGCGGCTGTCGCGTATTTCTCTGAAAAATTCGCATTATCTTTACGGCTCTTAGAGCCCCCTGGAACAACTCTCTCCTTCTATCTCTCTCTATGTCTCTCTTCTCCCTCTAACTCCCTTTCTTTCTTTCTCTTTCTTCACTGTTCCATTATGTAACTCGAATCGTTACTCATTCTGAGCATATGCTTTTTTTTTTTTTTTTTTTTTTTTTTTCTTATGACATAAAACAACATCCTTGCGACGAATATTTCATAGAAAACGATAATTGATTCTTAGTCATGTTAAAATTTTGTTTGTTCGCATTGTTGATGTTTGAAATAAAGAATGTTGAACGAGTAGTTTAATAATTCGTAAATACTTTATCATTAATTTCGTATAAATTTATAAATATATTATGTATCATGACATTTTTAATTTTTCGCGTTAAAGAAATAATTTATTATTTATAAATAAAAACAATACACTTTAAGAAAACCTAAAAAATATTTCATTTCATCCGTATTTTAAAAATTGATTCTTTTTAAACTAATCATGTTATAATAAATAATAAGCTAAAGTTAATTTTTTCACAAACTTTTTAATTAGGTTATAGTTTATATAAGGAAATCTTTTTTGTTTAACAAGAGTTATCGTCGAGAATGTATATATAATTAAGAAAAAAAAAAAAAAAATTAACGCTGCTAAAATAAATAAACCGAGTATAGAATTATCGAATTAATTTTTTAATCTTTCCGTTGAATTAGTTTTCCTCATTACTTTAATAATTATCTTTATTTTTTCTTCAGTTTAGAAGCTTCGGGCAAAAAGTGCAACAGCACAATAAAGATGTAACAAAGACTGAAAATAGTATACACGTTATATAGCATGGCTGATAATTATGTTGCCGGTAGTGAAAAGTTCGCTTAGCAAAAAGTAAAACAAAGCTAACATAACGGGGATATAATAAAAAAATTACAAATTTAACGTTGCTTGATAAAATATTATATCGAAATTATTATGAACGAGACTCTGCTTTACTTAATTTTTAATCCGAAATGAAAATACTAGCAGTAATTTACTGATACTCGCAGTACATTACAATTATTTTTTAACATAGAAATTGAGTATAAAATCAACGGTTTGACGCTTATGTATAATTCTATTTAAATTTTACCTTATTTCGCGTTAATATATTAATGTTGCCTTTCTTATTATTTCTTACAACCTTCCTCTCCCGCTTTCTTATCTTCTGTAGCTAAACCGATAAAATCGAAGTCGAGCTACAAATATTCGTAAAATTAGTTTTCGAAGGTATTTCTCCTTTCCTGATTTCGGGACGCGCCCGTGATACATCTATCGCGTTGATGGAGAAGGAGAAATGGAACCAACAATGCGAGATGAAAGGGCTAGAAAGAAGAAGAAGAAGAAGAAGAAGAAGATGGCGAAAGTGGATTGGGTAAGGAAAGATCGAGCGAGCGAACAGTCGGATTTCGTCTTTTGGGGACTTTTCGACTTATTGGCACTGGCTGAATAAATTTAATTCCGTCATTCTCGGCGGCGAGACCCGGCGGAGCGCATTCTCTACCGCCCGGCTAAGAATTTCATCTTTGTGCCTCCTTCGGCCTTCCCCTCCTATTCCTTGCCTCTCTCTCTCTCTCTCTCTCTCTCTCTCTCTCTTCCTCTCTCTTTGTTTCTTTGACTACGGTTAAGGCAATGTCCGGATATGTACGTGTACAGGGTAGGTTTAAATGATTACGTAGTATCTTGTGAAATTCAAACCATTTCCCTCGCATAAGTACGTTAATTTTTCGATCGATTTCGATACTAGAAACAAGATATTGCTACCTTTTTCAGAAAATAATTTTAAAAAATCGAATAAATGTCGAAATTTGTTTTTAAAAGCATTTAAAAACATCAAAGATATTAAAATTATAAGCGTATTATGATTACGAAACATTTCAAACGTTTCTTCAACACGAGAAAACACCGAACTACACAAACTTCGTTTTTTTAAAATCTATCATCCATAAATAATCACACTATCCTAGTAAGCGCATCACCGTAATACCAACTCTATGAAAAAATTTCGAGGCAAAGAAAATGAAAATACGGGAATAAATATTCCATCTTAACGCGACAGGCTTAAGAAAAGTATCATCGCCGTGGGACTACGAAGATGCACCGCAATTAGCTATCCTTTTACGCGTTGAAAAATTTCAAAGGCAAGTCTTCTCTCTATCCTTATCTATCTTTATCCTTCCTTCGCGTTGTATATTGACTCGGCGACCTCTTGAAAAAAGCTATACACCGTGAAAGGTTATATAGAAATGGGTAAGAAGTCGCTGCTGTAAAATCCGCGTGGAGAAAGAGAGATGCGCGCGCGTTATAAATAAAGCCCGCGCCACCTGCTACACACTGATAAACCTCGAAGGTTAACCATGCGAAAAACAAGGGTTAACTTTGATGGTTTACCGTTTCAGATCCCCCTCCCTCAGCCTCCTCACCCCTCTTACTCCATTATTCTCTCTCTCTCTCTGTCTCGAGTTTTTCTCACTCTCATTTTTCTTTTCTCCTTTTTCGCACTCGCTCGACATTTTATACGCCGGATAACGATTTTTGACATATTTTTTTTGGTACGAGTGTAGAGTAGTTGAAAAAGAATTCGATCGTCGATCGAGCTTTTTATTGTTAGTATTCGTGCGTATCTGTATTCGTGCGTTACAAATTTTAGTTGGTCTGTAGATCGATGTCGTTATAAATTCATTAACTTAATTATAGTATTTTTACTTGATTCGATTTCGAAAATATTTAATTATTATCTTATTTTTTTTTATTATTATTATTATTATTATTTTTATAAAATCGTGTAAAATACTATTGATAAAAAACAAAGTATACTTTTGTATCGTTATACATGCTATACTTTAATTTTTTAATGTTTATGTTGTCACTGCAAAGTTAAAAATATATACTAAGTATTGTAGATAATTATATCGATAAATAAAACTGTCATTCATACGGATAAATACGTTAAGCGATTACCTATTGATTTTATTCCCCTTCGTTTTCACAAGTCCCCTTTTCATTTTACACGCAACAACGTTACGTAACATTTATTCAGCTTTCGCCAATGCTGCAGTTGAGCTTTCTAATTAATACCTATTAATTAAAACTTTGGTCAAGGATTAATAGAAATATCGCTTTGATTATAATTTTTTTTTTTTTTTTTTTTTTTTTAATGTATAGATAATTTTATTGGATTGATTTTTTATACGAAACTATAAAAATATTTAGAAAAGTAAACTATATAGAATGACATAAATTACACCGATTACAATTGTATAATACTGTACATCGAAAATGTTCCCACCTTATGAGAAAAGCTGTGATTCCAATTGATATTCTAATCGTTATAAAATCAAAACGTAATTTATAAAAATACAAAAAAAAAAAAAAAGAAACATTACAATCTAATGCCACCCTTAATCTACTTCACGCAAACGTCTTAAAATCTGCTCAACCGTCTCATCGATTCATTCAGACTCTCTCTCTCTATCCCTCTCTTGCCCGCGCTCAATTCTGAAGTACACCGAAGGCAGTAGAAAGAGAAAGAGAAAGAGAAAGAGAAAGAGGGAGAGAGAGAGAGAGAGAGAGAGAAACCATAGCAGGGAGAGTAGCAACGGTAGCAGTAGGTTCGTGGTTTGGATACAGCACGGCACACATAATCATATTGGCATTCTATTAGGGGGACGTCTTTCGCCTGGCAGCCCTAGCTACCAAAGAGAGAGAGAGAGAAACGTTAGCGTCTGTTCGGGTCTCTCTCTCTTTCTCTCTCTCTCTCGCTCGCTGCGTTACTCCAGTGCAGCGCGCGTGGAACACGTCAATCAATAGACAACGTGATTATAATACCTCGTTCATCCGGCATAATAACTTTCTGCCGTTCGAATTGCCCCGCCCGGTACAGAACCGACTTACGTAACCTCGATTCGACTGCTTTATCTCTCTACGTGTACGAACTTACGCACTTACACGTGTGCGCTCTGTATACCTGTGCGAGTGTGTATATACGGTATACAGGCAACGCATAACGCGACAAAAGCAACGCGACGTTACTTCGTAAGTATTGCGCGAGTATTTACGCACTGACGCGTGTGCGTGAATACGTTTCTCAGCGCCTTTGCGCTTGGACGGAAATAAACTGGGAGACTCGTGGGATTAAACGGCGAGATTTAGCCATTAGTTCTTTGTTAATACAGCTAGGGAAATGTTTTTACTTATTGATGATTTGCTTATTGGTGATTACAAACTATACACAATTGCGATCAAAATAACGATTTATTTAAAATTAAACGACGTGCGTTTTGAATGAAATGAAAAATCAAACCGATACAAAATTATTTATTTCGCATTATCAAATCGATAATAATAAATTATAAATAATCAATCGATAATGTCATACTTTAGTTTTAAATTTATTAAAAAGTAAACAAAGTTCACAAAATATATAAAATCAAAATCTAAATTAATTTAACAAAATTACAAGATTAAGCGCAATGTACGATAATTAGTTAACAAGGAGGGATAAATTTGAGAACTGTGAAAACACAGGAGAACAACTCCGAACGCGGCGCGACCACTGAAAATGTTTTCGTCACTGCAACGTTACGGCAACTTTAGCGCGTCCCGTTGAACTTCAACGAGAAGAGAACAAGAGAACATATATAGAAAGAGAGAAAGTCGAAAAAGAGAAAGAGATGCGTATGCGAGCGCGAGCGGCTACATAATCCATTCGCGACGAGTGGGTAAACAAGAAATTTCAATTGCAGCGTTATGAAAACATTAATCAATTCTGACATATAAACTCTCGACCGCTCTCTCTCTCTCTCTCTCTCACTTCCTTTTACGCGAGCGCGGGTGCGTGCACACAGCGTACAAAAGCAAATTACGTGTATCCCTTTTCTCTCCCTCTCTAACCGAGCTCGCTTTAAGCACACTTTTGATCCGCGCGTTTTTGATTGTAGAAGTAAAACCCGTTTGAGTTTGATTTCGGCGTATGACTACGCTTTAACTTTACGCTCGGACTTTCGCATTTATTTTGCCAGCAGAAGTAGAAGAAGAAGAAATAAAACTATCGCGAATAGACGAGGGAGCGGCCATTTTAATGCGCATAACGTTAGCGAAGAATTACTTTCCACGCGTTATATTAAACGCGTTCGTTTGGCATCGCGTTAAATATCACGGGGCGTACTTACTCTCTGAGTAAGCGAATAATACGTTTCCATAAACTAACGATGTTCGTAGCCTCGAAAGTAAATTTATAAAAATTCGAGAAATTGATGATTAAAATGGTGCGATGAGTAAAACGGAAATTCAAAAGTAAATTATGCGAAGGCTGAAAAAGAGCTGGTGGAAAAGAGCTATAGAGAGAGAGAGAGAGAGAGAGAGAGAGAGAGAGAGAGAGAGAGAAGGAAAGTAAACGTTTCTTGCAACACAAAAATCATGAAAGTGGTAAATTTCAACTTTAGTAAAACTATTTTTTAACTATTTATTTAGATGAGTCAACTGCGAGTTTAATTTTCAGAATCACTGTTCTAAAAATTTTAAATTTATAATAATACCATCAAATGAATAGCATAATTTGAATTATTATTAAATTAATATAAAGTACTGTTTTATTAAATTAATATTTACCTAATTCTTTTAAATATTCCACAAATCGTAAAACTTTTCACGTATTTTCTTGACTTAAAATGATAACATTTGCTTATCTCAAAATGCATATTAGAATTTAAGAAATGTTTTGGAAAGAAATGCTTATAAATGAGAAAAATAAAACTTAAATTATTTCCTTACTCTACAGTATTAGACTCGACCACTTCTGATCCTTGAGGTCATAGATTTAAAAGTATAATTATTACTTCAAAATAAATCATATTTATAACAATTTTTAATTTTCAAAAGGTCCAATAGAAAAAACGTTATCTACAATGGATTGTTTTCTCTGCACCAAGATTAAATTTAAAAATAAAGGAGCATTTTCTAAAGTCCGGCATGTTTAGTGTTAACTATTTTTATCAATTGGCCCATTAAAAATTGCGAATTATTGATTTAATTTTGATGGTTTTAGGTATCTTGGATTATACCTTTAACACGTTGTTCATTTTTATAAGGCATGGCATTCATATTTTTCGACCAAATTGATGTTAATTATGTCGTCTCGCATTTCTTACCCTAAAAAACCTCTAGTTATAAGATCTAACATTATATTCAAATAACTTCTTTAATAACTTGTTTCAAATTACCATTTTTAATAATAGGGTAGTAAATTTGATCGCTTTTATACTACGATACCAACGAATCGCTACTAAATCAATGATAAAACACCACAATTATGATAACCCATTTATATAAGGAGATACTAATATTTATTTTCCAACCTTTAACTACGATTGTGTAGAAATTAAAAAAAAAACAAAAATAATTTAAAAACACCCAATTTTATTGAAATATTTTTTGTAAATATTTAAAAAAAATCCGTTTTTATAATAGTGAATGCTAATAAAAATTAAATGTAAAAAATTTATGATTATGGAAATAATTAAAGTTAATTTGTATGAATGTTATACATTGCAATCAATAAATATCTACATAAACATCTAAAATAAATATGCGTATATGCTTTGCTCGTAATTTTATTTATTAATATGTACATCTACTTTGTTTGTTAATTGATGATATAACGATAAATGCGACAATCTATTAATTAGTTACATCATTTATATATAGCTTATCATTGCAACGGAAGCAACTATATGTAATAAATATCAATCAATCTCTCCGGCTTCAGTTTCCCTCCTTCTCAGTCTTTCTCGGTATGTTTGAACATTTTCCTCTCTCTCTCTCTCTCTCTCTCTTTCTTGCTCTCTCTCACGCTTCGTTTCTCTTTCTCATTCTCTCTCTCTCTCTCTCTCTCTCAATAACTCAGTCGTAGCGCACTTGCAGGCGCCTAACTTCGACTTGTCCGCTGCAGATGTTAATCGAATCGACGTCAGATGCGCCCGCGCAGTTTGCTCGCGCCTCCGCCAGCCAGAGGAGGATTTCACACTCACGGCGGACGCACGCGGCGCACCAAACTATACCAGACTCGAAGTGAAGAGCCGCTCGTTCGGAATATTCTTCGAAGTAATCGGTACCAATTCAGACTCCGTTTTATTGCATTATCCTCCGTACTCCCTCCTCCTCCGTTTCACTTCTCCCTCTACTTTCTCTTTTCACTTCCTACTTCTTTTTCCTTTTTCTCTCTCTCTCTCTCTCTCTGTCTCTCTCTTTCTCCCTCACACTTTACCCCCAACTTTATGTAGAACAGTGTATTCGAGTGAGGAAGTGGAAATTCTCTCTCTCTCTCTATCTCTTTCAACACGTTGCCGAGCGCGTGACGAGCAAACGGATCCGCCCTCTCGGTTTATATGCCTTTGCAAGATTGCATGACACACCTCGATTCCACTGTATTTATGCTTTTATATTTTCATATAATAATATCCGTCATATTTTTCTTTTTTGTTTTTTTAGTTTTAAATGTTAACAATATGTTTGTAAAATTTAAATTATATCTATATGGCATTTGTTCCAAAATAAATTAATTTTAATGATTCTGTTATGTAATCTTATCGTTATGTAAGCAGATTATAATTAGTAATAATTTTTAATAAAATTTTTTCAAATATTAAGCTATGTAAGCATGAAAATGTAAACAAAAGCGACTCGAATATTTATTTAGAAAAAGTAGAAAACATACTTATATTTAAATCTTATAATTTTTATACACTTTTATTAAATATCCTTTTTCACTGACTTGAATTATGTAATTCTTATTGACTTTTGCTCAATAAAATAAATTTCTTCACTGTACATATTATGTAATTATAAACTCGAGTAAACACAAAATTCCTTAAATAGACAGATTAACAACTTCACACCTTTGACTTTTTAAGATCAATGTATCAATTCTAATTTAGACAATGAGATTTTTTCACTGTCTAATCTATTTTTTTTTATTTAAAACTTATTAATTATCTTTAGCAAATTATTAATTATCAAAAATTATTTACAAATACTAATCATTATAAGTTAAAAATAAATTTTATACATTTACACGGATGTTTATAGCTATTTAAAAATTTTTAAAAATTTAAAAAAAAAAAAAGGACAAGTTTGAAGATAAAAAGATCTCTCCCGATAAATTTTCAACAACCGACAAAAACTGGTCCTCGTTATTCGAGTATCTCGCACGCACGATTTCAAGTGATTCAAAAAAAAAAAAAAAAAAAAAAAAGCCGTCGACGAGTTCTCGTCGCAGTAAGCCATCCTTAAAAGCCGGGCATTTAGCGAGTCCTAGTGAAAAGAAACCTTTCACAAGCGCGGGCGCAAAATGAATACGGAAACCCTGCCACGGTGTCGAGCCTTGAGTCTCTCTCTCTCTCTCTCACTCTCTTTTTGAACTGAAAAAAGAAACAAGTAATAGGTGATGCAAACGCAACACCGCGAGGAAAAACTACGAGTGCAATGAGAAACGAAAAGAAAAATAGAAAGAGAAAGAGAGAGAGAGAGAGAAAATTTCAAACGTCGATCGATCGATAGGCGACGTCCTCATATACACAGACACACACATACACACACACACACACTTCGCCTCTCTTGTTAAAAAGAGAAATAGAAATAAAAAAAAAAAAAAAAAAAAAAAAAAATACTTATCTTTGATCAGCTCTCAACCTTCTTTCCGTCCTTTTCCATACCTCGCCCAGGCGTAATACCTCGCAAGAACGGCATACGTGTACACCGCGTGAACGGTGTATTACAAATACGAAAGCTTATACGATGGCGCTACACCCAGGCGAGCTCGCTCGCGATTTCAACGAGGACACACAGTCTACATACGCGAGGTTGTCGTAGTCGCAGAAGAGGGACGTAACTAACGAGCCCGTTGCCGCAGGAGATTTAAGTAATTAGCTAATGGCTCATTACGGACATCTCTGCTGAGAGAAGGAGAGAAAGAGGGAGGGGGAGAGAGAGGGGGGTGGGGGGAGAAGGGGGAGAAAGCACACACGCGAGAGTAGTTGTTCTCTTCTGTACTTCACACGATAACTCACTTTATAAGATATATCGTCTATTCGAAGGATTACGAAATTTTCCTGCCCGCGCGTATGAGAGAGCGTATGTAAGCGCTGTAGTAGCGCATCAAAGCTCGGACTTTATTTCTCGCGGATGGAAAAAGTATACAACTCTTTCGTAAACGATGAAAGTTTTCAAGGAACGCTTATAAGTTTTTAAGCTGTAATATCGCTTTGCATATTAAATTTTATATTTTTTTTTTTTTTTTTTTTTTTTTTTTTTTTTTTTCACATACGAGCATATCATTTACGCGAGTTTATAGCGAGGATAGCTTTTTTTTCTGGATAATGAATGCAAATATAGTGGAGAGTGTATTATAAAAATGAATGCGGTCTATGTTAAAAAAAAAAAATAAGCTTAATAAAATATAAAGTATATTTTGTTTCTTTGAAATAAACTTTTCATTAAAAGCAAGATTTGGATTTCATTTCATTTTAGTGTAATTATTTTCGCTTTCTCTTTTTATGATCATATTAAACTTAAGATAATGTATTATCAATGGTATTTTTTATTAAAATATCTAGAATAAATATTTGAAATTCAATTAATGAAAATTTTCTTTGCTGAAATGAGAATTCGTTAGAAATTATCGGTTGAAATATAATTTTTGTAGAAATAATAAATTTTCAATTATAAAAAGAAATAATTAAAAACTTTCTTTGAAAAATGAAATGGTAGTTGCTTATTTTCTATATCCGTTTAATGACAAATCTTAAAAAATTTAATGAACTTTAATCAACTTTGATTTAATGTTGAAAAAAAAAATGAAAATGCGTACCTATATGCATAAAAACATTCGTATAATGAGGGGAAAAAAAATTAATAAAAAAAATTGCGATCGAAAATATAAAAATTAAATTCTAATATAACATTCATAAAAAAGTGCAATTTGTAATCGAACATAAAGCAACGGAGCTCCTCTCATTTCGAAGCGCCGTATCGAAAATGAAAAAAAAAAAAATAAAAAAAATAAAAAAAAAAGGAAAATAAATAAAAGAAAAAGTAAAATAAAGAGATCGAGAAAATAAGAAATAAGGAGCCGCACGTAGCATCTCTCTTGCTTTTGCGCACGGTATTGAAAAAAGCTATCGCGACGTTCAGTTAACAAGCTGCCGTTTCACGAACATCAAACGGTGTTGTGCTTCATCGTCTCTCTAGCACGCGCCGCTTGCACACGAAGAAAATCCTCCTCCACGCAAATATTCTACGACTTTCCTTTTTTCATACGTACGACCTCTTACTCTTTCTCTCTCTCTCTCTCTCTCTCTCTCTCTATCTCTCTTTCATGCTTACTTCTTTCTATCTTTCTTTCTTTCTCTCCTTCGTAGACCTTTATCCGCGTTCTCGTTTTAGCGTACGTGCGCGCGCGTGCGCAAGTGAGCGTCAATTATCTACGCAATTTTTATGTCGCCTCGAAATACTGATGTCACTCGTCGTATTTTCTTTTTTCCTCTTTTTTTTTTTTTTTTTTATTTATTTATTTATATAATAATTTTTATTATTTTTTATTTTTATTTATTTTTTATCGATACAAAAAACGTAAGAATCCCGCTTCAATTTTTCCCGGCACGTTACAATGTGCGACTCTTCTGAAATTGCCTGACTTTGTTGTTAGGTGGTATGTTGTAGCGGGTCGTCGTAAATATTAAGCAGCTGATGCTTATAATGGTATTAAAAAATTTATATTATTTATTGCTTATTTAATACCTATAGCAAATAATAAATTTAAATGGATTAATTAGTGAATATTTTTTAAATAAAAAACTGACGACGAAAATCCTTATTTAATTTAATAATTGAGATCTACAAAAGACTTTGCGAACAATATACTGTTATGATTAATAAGAACGAATTAAATCTAGTTATAAAAACCAATTAAATACCGCTTGAATTACGAAAATACATGTAATTAAAATTATAAAATCTATACTAGTTGAGGCTTTAATCAATGAATTGAATAATAATAACTTTACGTAAATATTTAACAAAAAAATTGGACTTTAAAACATCTTACATTCAACGATTTTACATTACAAGAAAAAAAAAAAAAAAAAAAAATATACATATAAAATTAAAATCGACAAGTAAGAAAATCAAGAAAATTTCCTAAATACATTTTGAATTCACTTTGAATTCACTCATCTATAAACTCTCGCAACGTTTCTCCGAGTCGCATTGAATACAACAAAATACTTCCTCAGCGTTCGCTAAAGTTTTCTAGCAGCGGAGACAAAAATGCGCTCCGCATGACTTTATACTAAAGCTCAAGGATACTGCTGTCTTCTATCTTTTTTTACGTCTTTTATCTGTTTATTCCTATTACGTTGTTCAGCTCTCTCTCACTTTCTCTCTCTCTCTCTCTCTCTCTCTGTTCTCCTCTACTTTCTTTTCGTTATTTTTTACTATTGTTTTTAAATTATTATTTAGCACAAATAAAAATTAAAGTGAATTTACATAAATAAATGTTATTTATTCTTCAATGTTGTTTATTTGATAAAACTAACAATTTATTAACAAAATTATTCAAATTTTAAATTGTGTAAAAATTAGATAAACTTTGACCTTAATATTTCTTTAATAAATATCTTAACTTGTTTTATCAAATTACTCAGAGCTTCTGTCTTGGCTTACCTTTCTTAGTTCATTAATCATAGAAAAAACTTAGTTGATTTTCCGACTATACTGACATGGATAATCAATTAATAAAAATAAAGCCGATCCTATATTTCTTCTTATTCTATTTATATATATCATTAATTAGCATGCGCGAATACTCACACGGGCGCACATACACAACAATACAAAGCATTTAGAATCTTCCTAAAATTCAATCGTGAAGCAAATGAAGAAAAGTAGAAGAGATTTCGTCGCAGGAAAACACGCGTACAACGTGTCGCGAGCAACCCATCGCAACCCGTCAAAGAAAAGAGAGGATCGCAAGCAAACGCGGATAAAGCGAAGAGGAGAGAGAAAGAGAGAGAGAGAGAGAGAGAGAGGTGGCGGTAAGAATGCGGAGAAGTACAGAGAAGATAATGAAATAGAACAAAGTCTGAATCGATATACCGATTACGCGAAGGATGTTACGGGCTAGCGAGTTAAAGCGCGCCTTAAGCGTGAAATTCCGTATAAGCCGTCGCGGGCCTCGATTCAATTAACATCTGCAACGGACAACTGCACGAAGTTAGTCACGCAAAGACGAAAAGCGGAGAGGACGTAGAATGCAAGGAAGAGAACGAGGTAGAGGAAGTGGAATATACGCGTGTGGGAAGTGAAACTTAATGTTGTATATGATGCGTGCGATTGCTGCTTTATTTTTTTTAAATTGCATTTTGTACGATTTCGAAGATTTTTAATTGTTTCGTATAAATACGAGTATTTATGTTTAAAATGGAAACGCTTGCTGATGTTTACAGCATCCAATTAATTCATGCAGTGTATCTTGTTTCTAGAAACTCAGCCATCTTCGTCGACTTTCTTCGTCAATCTCGACGAGGGTCGTCGTCGCAGTTTTCCAAATGCAAAGATCATCTGCTCGAAAAGTCGATTGATAAACCTACCAGAATTTCATGGGCCTTTACGATTTACAATTGCAAAAAATTTACGTTAATTTAATTAAAAAATAACAAATAATAAAAATAAGAAATAATTTTAAAAGGGTTATTTAACCTGCCGTAGAAGTCTTAGAGTTTAAAAAAAAGTGGTAATAACCAATATTTTGTCAGACATTAATTTACAATACTAAGAGATTACTTTTATTTTGGTCAATTTTATATTTAAAAAATATGTATCTTCGCCTCTTTTAATTTAATTTATTAAACGTATAATTAATCTATTGTTTAATATTGTTTAATTACTTTATTAAAGATAAATAATTTTCAATAAAAAAAAATTAACTTTGCATATTTTACATAATGTTCTTTAAAACTATAAAAAAAAAAATTGGGTATACATTGTTTCAATTTAATCAAAATTTATAAATTAAAAATTTTACTTTCGAGATTTGTATGAAATAAATGTCATTAATCTGCCTAAAAAAAGAAAAAAAAAAGAAAAAGAAAAAGAAAAAAAAGAGAAAACTTAAACATGTGAAATAAAATTGAGCCATCGCTAGACGACGAATGACATAGACGTAAACTGCAATGCTTATCTCGGCAGAATTCGTATTCCTTAATGCAAAAAGTCTTCGAAAGAGCCAATAGACAAAGAGCTTCGGCTTATTTCCCAGTCTTTAAAGACTTGATAGAAAGAGGCACTGGTGTGTGTGTGTATATTTGCATAAATGTACACACACATATATATATATATATATATATACTATATATATATATATATATATATATATGTGTGTGTGTATGTACATATAAAGCATGTACTTGTATAAAGCAAGTTAACCGAGTAAAATGAAAAGAGCCGAGGAGAAGGTAGGAGAGGAGGGGGGTAGGGGGTAGGGTAGGAGGGACACAAGGAGGAAAATGAATGTCGTTATATCGTCAGCCGCTCTGCAAGCGACAGGCCATTGTTTTGAGCATAAGCCGTTTTTATTAAGCCGAATAATTATTCGACGTCAAGCATCGACGAGTTCTGGACAGCTCTCGGCAAGCACGGAAATTCATCGTAGCTTCGTCTCTCTCTCTCACTCTCTCTTTCTCCCCTCCCTCTTTTTCCTTCCCCCCTCTTTGTCCCTATCTCTCTCTCTCTCCTCTTTCTTTCTCTGTCACTTTCTCTTGTCTAGATATTTCGTATCTACATAATTATTCATTCATATTTAAGGACAAAACCGGCTTCTCTAAGGCATATATGTACAAGTATTTCAAATTTTTCCACCTATCAATTATTTACCTCATGAATGTTTAATAACAATTATAATTTTTACATAAAATTCTTATATAATTCTTTCTTTTAAATAAATTATTTATTCATATCTTTACGCATTTTAAGATGCCTTTATTAATAATAATAAAACTATTGACACTCTTCAAGGCCTAACTTCGATTTATTATCTAAACTGGAGTACATATCCATAGTCTTTGAAATCGATTCTTTATTATTAGAAAATTTTTAAGTAAATTAAGCACATTATGATTTAAAATTTACAAAACTCGAAACATAAAATTGATTAACGATAGAAACCCTGATGAAAATTTAAAAAAAGAAATTATCCAACTGCGTGCATTGTCATTTCTAATCAAATCTACTCCACAGCTCTACTTCATCCGAGCCGCTTTCCACTCGATCCGTTGGCAAGACGCGGGTCTTTCTACCAAAGACAAGTTACCTTTTTCCCAAGGCTCGTCTTTTCCATCGCCTAGCTTATCTCCCCGGCAATTCTTTCCTACAAGCGGAGATGTCCGGCAAGGCGCCACTAAGACGCTGTTGTTATGGAACGTTTATTACGACGTACAAACGCGGGCTACTTTTCGTTTAACATTAAGAGGTACGAAGAACGTGACAGAAAGGAGAGAGCGCACGTGCGCGTTTTAATTTGCCTCGCTCGAATTAACTCGGGTGCATTGTGAACGTTGATTATTGTAAAAAATATTTGATTGTTAATGGAAATTATGAGACATTTTATTAAAATTTTTTTTTCTCAAATAAAGTATTGTATTAATTTTCTCGAATAAGTATAGTAACATTTCGATTTTCTGTTATTTTTTATGTATAACGATTAGAAAAAAGCAAATCATGTCAAATTAATATAAAAAAAATGATACTTAATGATAAAAATGTGTATTATTAAGCGTTTTTTGACATTATCACATAGAGAAACCTTTCCAGAAAAAATTACAATATTTGTATGATTTAAAATGTATCACCGAGTCGTCCTACACGATTGCATAAAATCCAGAAAATCTCCATTTTTTTAGAAAATAAAGATGGATTATCAAAAAGCACAGCCGATGAAAGAAACCACCTTTTTCCAATAGTTTTTTCGACGAAATCGCGGACGCATGCGTTCCTTACAACTACGAAGAGAGAAAGAGAGAGAGAGAGAGTATACAGAAAGGGTGCACGAAAAAAAGAAAAGTAAAGAGAGTGAGAGAGAGAGAGAGAGAGAGGGGGAAGAAAAGAGAGCGTGTGGCAAATGGGCAAAAGGAAACGCTTGAGCGGACGAAAGGCAACCGGCGAACAGCCAATCAAATAAAGTAGTCCGGGGGTTACTTTACTGGATGCAAATCCGGCCTCTCCTGACTCGCTCTATCCCTCTCTCACTCTACCTATCTATCTATCTCTCTCTCTCTCTCTCTCTCTCTCTCTTTCTCTCTCCTCTTTCTTTCTCTTCCTCTCTATGGCTTCCAGAACAGAGCCTGGGGCGCTCCGCACGGGACAGCAAACCCGCAGCTAATACCGAAATACCTCGTATTGTTCCCTTTTCCACCCTTTCCAATCTCGATACACGTCTGCGCCTCGACGCTCTCGCACCGCATCTCTCTCTCTCTCACTTGCTACTATTATCCTTCTCTAGCGTATCTCTCCTCTACGACATGTATTACAATCGCATGGCTCCCTTCCTATCTCTCTCTCTCTCTCTCTCTCTCTCTCTTCCTCGCTTCCAATTTTTTTATTGTGAAGAAAACGAGAAAATCGCCTTTAGCTTTGAAAATTCTCCCGTATGATTAAATATTTTATTAAATTACAAGAGAGTACGAAGAACGAAGCACAGATTTCTTGTTTGCTCCAGTCTTTTAAGATAATTGCTTTTTAAATTCTGGAAAGCTTTGGATCTTTTGTTTTTTGAGAAACTTGACGCCTCCTCCTCCCTTTCTTTATACGATGTAATAAATTAACGCGGCAAAACATTAATGGTTGGTGTTTGCATTGGTTTTGATTTTATTCAATTTATATACTTTATTATATTCATATTCATATAAAAATAAGAGCTTTGATATTTTATGAGTACAAAAATTTTCGTTAAATTAATTAATTACAAATTTAAAAACTTTCTCAATAATTTCATATACTAATAATTGATAAATATCCATTCGATATTTTTATTAAAAAGAATTGGTATTCATGTTTATTCATGCAATATTAATTTTCGAAAAATTGGTTTATGATCAACAATAAAATGTGACAAATTTTTTTTTTAATTTTTAAAAATGTACAATCCATGTGACAATAAAATAGGAATTGATAGAAAAATTTAATCCTTAAAACAAAACAAAAAAAGGAATAAAAGTGAATAGAAAGTGACGTAAAAGAAAAAAAAAGTTTCTCAAACGATAAACGAGAGGTATGCGAAAACTAGTCTTTTCGAATTCATTAACAGCGGTGACAAATGGTCTCTTTTTACCTATTCTCCTTTTTTTTCTTTTTTTTTTTTCTTTTTTTTAATCGCCCAAAGCTCTGTACCCTTTCTTTTTTATCCGAACAGAGAGCAAAGCTAGAATTAGCGGTCGCAGTATCCACGCGTATGCGTATGTACACACGCATACATGTATACGTACCGATATAAAAGGGACGGACGCTTGAAAAAAGAAAGAAGCCGATCGAGAGAAGAGTTTGATGCGCGTTCGCGTACAATCCGACGAGCGCACGTGTCCCCGGGCATCCCGATTACAGACCTTAATGAAAACAAATCGTTACATTTGTACGAGTTTCGCGTGCCTCATTGGGTTTCGCATCTGTACTATATCCTTTTCGAATCGCGACACCTGTTTGATTCGACGGACGACGACACTTTTAACCTCCGTCTATTTGTCTATTTCGTCTTCGGCTACATGTGCATACACGCCTGTGTCTGCCTGTGTGTATGTGTGTGGATGCGCGCGTGCGTGCGTCTGTGCGTGTGAACTAACGTTCGATTATTCCTTTTCTCCTTCCCACTCCCTCCCTCCCTTAACCGTCCGCAGGGAGCGATCAATTTCCATTCCGCAGGAATCTCTTTTAAATCTTCTTTCTTCTCGCATCGCGCACACTGTGTATGTCCGTATGTATACGTGCAACGTCGATGAAACGCGCGAGCGCGCGGTGATTGAACGAACGCCTCCGAGAATAAATAAATCCTTGTGCCGCTGATACTGATACCTCCTTTCTCTAGCTCTACTCTCGACCGAAATCATACTGTAAAGCTTTACAACGTTAGTTTTTTATCTTTACCTTTTGGCCTTTTTTTTTTTTTTTTTTTTCTAATAATACTCGCAAAGCGGTATCAGACTTCGGCAATAATTGTTCGATAAAAATTAAACTGAACCTTTTTTTTTGTATATTTTTGACGTAATTTTAATTTTTTTAAACTGTCATAGGTTTTCGATAGTTTTGATGAACCTGAATGAGTTGGCAAATTTATTGTACAGTGCTGTTTTTAAAACTTAAAAATAAATTTCTTTTTATCTATTTTTGTAATGTAACTCGATATTTTAATTAAATTCGATAAAAGTTGTTTATTTTGTTTTATGATAATAATTTTAAAATTAATATCATGTTATCGATAAATTTTATTTGGAAATTGTATATTTTTTAACCGTAACCCAAAACGTTTACTTCTACTTAAATTCAAAATTTATAAAGTTAAAATGAAAATTTATAACAATAAATGTAAAAGATTGTTGTATTTTTAAAAATATTTTTTGGTATAACTTAGTAACGAAAATAAAGTTTGTATTTTTTTGTAAAATTAATAAAACAAACTAATTTCAAAAACTTAAGTAAATATAATTTTTGAATGTCGGTGAAAATTAAGAATCTTAAGCTTAATGTTTTATTAAAGCCCTATAATACATTTTTATATAATATGATATTTAAATATTTTTATAAACGTAAAATTTTTTTTTACCGATATATCGTAATTAAATATTAAAAACAAATAAAATGCAAAATAATATGCTCGTGTTAACCGCGCGTATAAATTAAATTGCGCGAATAAAATTGTAAAATCAACATAGCCGACAAGGCGACGCATAGGTAGAGAACATAAACAACAATGTAGTGAGATTATTTCACACAAGCTGTCGTGGCATCGAACGTTAACATGTCCGAGTGTATGTTCTTGCAGCCGCAGTGTGTGTTCACGGTGATGAACGACTTTTCTTTCTCAGCCTATACCTCCTCGCTTTCTATCCCCCTGCTTCTTTCTTGGCTTTGTCCTTATTTTTCCGCATCCATCCTCGGGTTTACTTTTCTACTTTTTTTTTTCGATTTTCACTCTCCTGACGGACTTCGAATAAGCCAGGCATCGACAACTAATTTTGTCGACTATCCATCCGATATTCCTTTCTTAATTCCTTGTAGCTATTCAAGTTTTACGTTTTTATAAAATATTAAATTTTATTATAATTTTTTAAAATTAATATCGAATAAATTTTTTTTCTGCATCAAAAATAAATATTTAAAAGATACTTCACAATATAAAAAAATTAATTTACTAAATCGATTTAAATATTGATAAGATGCTATTTTATTTTCATAATATTATTAATGATTAAAGTACTTTAATACCACATTTTGCAAAAGTTAATATAATTAAAGAAATATCATATTGTAATTCTCTTTTTAATTAAATTAACTAAAAAAAAAAATTATTTTAGAAATATTTATAAATATTTAGATCATTATTGATTGTTGTGTAACATAAAAGAAAGATACTTGATAATATATATTATAATAGAAAAACAAGTAAAATCGTATTATAAAAGAAAATAAAAATAAATATATGTTTTCATAAAAAAACAAAACATGAACCTTAATATTTGAATGATAAAAAGTAAACGATATCGAAGACAATTAGCTTATTATTTTTATTCAAAATTCTGTGCACTCACTCACAATGGTTTAGTTACGAAAAAACGAGAAAAGAAAAGCTTTCTTTTTCATATTTTAAAAATAAAATCCAACTAGACATACGAGGTGTGTTCATTAAATAAAGCTAATTTTTATATGTTTAAAAAAATATTTATTTATTCATCGATATTTATGTTGTCTCCTTCAAAGTTTAACCCATCAGATATTATACACTTGTGCCCGAAATAAATAGTAAAAATAAAAACGCACGGGGCTAGATCTCGTGAATATGGAGGTTGGGACATGATTGTGATGATGTTTTTATCCAAAAAATTACGAACCAGCAACGATGTGTGAGCTTTGTTCCATTTTTTTAAACGACGAAAAATCGCCACACACGTGCAAAGACAAGTTACTTTTTGTGTCTGCTATAAACAACACGAACATGCGAGATAGCTAAAATTGTCAACATATGTTAGGGGTATGTGTACCAACATATTAAAAATAAAAAAAAAAAAATCGAAACTTGAATGTATGTAGCCTTTGTAATTTAAAAATTGGCTTTATTTATTGAACACACCTCGTATTTTCTTTTGCTGTACAGTATCAAGTTTTTATTAGTTTAAAAGTTCTTTCATCGAAGTCTTAACCGAGATCAATTAATAATAGAAAAAGATTTTGCTATTTATCATTTTTGCGCAATACTTGAAAAAACCACTTATAAAAGAAATCAATAAATAACAATTTACGTCGTTTAAAAAACAACGCATTTTTCACCTATACAATAATCTGGATCCTCCACG
Organism: Chalcis sispes; assembly: GCA_949987625.1. Taxonomy (NCBI): domain Eukaryota; kingdom Metazoa; phylum Arthropoda; class Insecta; order Hymenoptera; family Chalcididae; genus Chalcis; species Chalcis sispes. The sequence goes on from OX465099.1 coordinate 6,823,896, forward strand.
GACCTACATCTCTCATCGTTTAAATAATAAAAAAAGAGAGAGAGAGAGAGAGAAAGAAAGAAAAGAAAATAAAAGGAAAAATAGGGACAGAAAATAGGAGGAGAAAAAAAAAGTAACGCGAAGAAACGCCTTAAAAATTATACACATTACTCAAGAACATAATGATAACATCATTGCTTTTGGTTATCTCGACCAAGACCTACTCTCACAATCCTTTTACTCCAGTAGATCTTGTCACGCATACTTTCTTTAATCTTGACAATCCTTCAACTTCAAGAAATTCGAATCGTCGAATATTCATAAATATAAATATATTTTTCTCATTTTCCTTTGCTTCTTCTTTAGTATCTCACGACGTGCGATCATGTCAGCAAGCGCGATTTTCTTGCCTCGCTCCGATTCGTCCAACAAACGAAAAAAGAAACAGCACGCGTCGCGCACTCATCTTTCCACCAAGTGTATCAGCCTCCAACGACGGTAACTCCCTAGCAATCGGCTTCGCGACTTTCTTCAATTGCGCCGACGATTTCTTTCTTTTTGTTCGCTTCATCATCGGCTGCTTCATCGATTGTCGCCATCCTCGTCGTCGTCGTCGTCGTCGTCGTCGTCGTTGGCGTTGTGGATAGAGAGGCAGCCGAAGATGCTGCCTCGGACGAATCGATTACCTCGAAACTCTCAGCGGAGGATGTCTCGCTCAATGACTCGGCGGCGGGCATTAAGCCGTTTGCTGAGGTTGTACAGGCCGTGGTCGACGATTCGGTGGTCGATGCCGTCTCCGAAGTCAAGGAGGTCGAGGACGTTAATGATGTCGTTGTGGAGTCCGTTGCTGGAACTGTAACAGAGATAGGATTTATTTTGGAATTTTTCATTTTTTTTTTTTTAAATCATGTTTTTTATAATACCCGCAATTAACTAAAATTGTATCCACATTTACAAATTTTAAAGATAAACGTGAAAATATATTATTTTAACAAAGATTATCATATTTGAAATACAAATAAAGTAATCATATTATTTATAAATTATATCATTAATAATTTGTTATATGCCTGACTAAAATGCTATATTACTACTGATTTGTCGAGAAACTTGTTTCTATTTTTATAATTTACGTATCAACAAATAATTTAATTTTATAAAATTATTTTTAATGACTTTATGAATAAAAATATATATTATTCGAATCGTTTTTGATTATTTTTAGAAAAATACATATAAAGATATGGAACATAAAATTTATAAATAGAATTGTATACATATTTGCGTAAGATTTTCAAAATTTTCTTCAATTTTTTAACTGATATTATTGAAATTGTTCTATTAAAGTATTTTTCAAATTCATTATTTCAAGTAAAAAATATTTCTTTTTTTTTACAACTCATTCGGTAAATTGATTGTAAGCAAGAGCTTCATTATTTTCTAAATTACTCATACAATTTATAGAATATATTTATAGAATATATTTATAATATATATTGTTCAAATCAGTTAAATTCTAGTTTTCAGTACTCAGCAACAAAATAATTGCAATATATCAGTAGCATTTAAAACTGATAGAAAAAGCTATAGTTTCTGAGCACTTCTAAGGAATTCTAAATTAAATTTGTATCTTGTTTTACATTCCATTAATTTATCATTTTCTCTATTTTGATATACATGTATATATAATCTAAAATTAAAAATCTGTGTACTCTCAAACATAAATAATTTTCTCATTAAATATACGCGATAATAAGCCCCGGAATTTTCGCCTGAAATTAATGTAGTAATTACATTGTCAAGCTGCAATATGAAAATTGCATCAATAACAATGTGAATTTTGTGCTAATTAGCATTGCCATCGGCATTAGCAATTCATTGGAACTACTATGTCAATTAAGCGATCGTCCAATACTAGACACCACTCAAAACTCGTTCTTTTACTATTCCTCGTATCTTTTCCGATATATCCCCTACAACAGCGTCTCGTAAAAATTCGAAAATAAAAAATTCTCGACGAATTAACGTACCGATTAGGTACCGAAAATCCAAAATGTGAACAGCGACGAGTAAAGATTGGATCGATTAAACGAACAATAATACGAATTCTTTTCGCGTACACATAAGATGTGCAAAGAGAACGGGGTGATTGAAACTTATGAAATTCAGGCGTCATGAAATTAACAGCGTCGACTCCAATAAGACAATCTATCTCTCCTCTCTTCTTCTTTCTCTTTTATTCTCTACAATAACTAATTTTGCGTTGTTGAGAGAGATAGAGATATGAAAGAGCAGTGACAGAAGGTAAAAGAGAGAGAGAGAGAGAGAGAGAGAGAAGGGACAGAGAGTAGGATGCGTAATGGTGCACAGGTGCGCAACAGTGTCAATAGACGTTGAGGTGTGCGTGCGCCAAGGTCGTATTTTGATGTAACCGCATTGCGGTCTAACGTACGCGAGTGCAGTTACAAAGAGAGGTAGAGAGAAAGAGAAAGAGAGAGAGAGAGAGAGAGAGAGAGAGAGAGAGAGAGAGAGAGAATGAAAACGAACGAATGAATAAGCAGCATGAACAGATTCGCGCGCGTTATACACCCTGTAATGCTCCTCTGGCTTTGGGTTTCGTTTCTCGCGTTAGAGTACACCGCATGGGTTTGCGACCGCCTCGTTGAGGATAATTGCGACAGACAACCGAGATGTTGAGCGATCATAAAGAAACATGTGTAGTAGGAAGCGAACTATTTTGTTATTGAGAAATATTATATTTTAGATTTTAAATCAGGATAAAATTCTAACTTTATTTGGTTACGCAAAATTAAAATATTAAAATATTTTTCATTAAAAAATATTAAATTAAAAGTAAATTCGAAGCAATTATCATTTTTTTATTTTTACCTGCAAAAGTATATAGGCTTAATTTAATTTGTTACGTTAATTCACTTAAACATGAAAAATTCTCATAATAAATATACGTTAATAGAGGCAAATAAAAATGTTAATAATTTTATTTATCTTTAATCAATAAAATTATAGTAGAAGATATGAAAAAAAAAAAAAAAAAAGGCAATCAAACTCACCGCTCGCAGAATCGTTCTGGCGAACTTGAAACGCCGTTGCTATATGTGTAACATCGGGAAGATTATCAAGCCGAAAGAGGTCGCTTATGTAGTCATGCTGGGTACGCTGATCCGGTTGCCTTAAGTCTTGTCGTTGCTGCTGTTGTTGTTGCTGCTCGGTTGACGGCGTCGCGGTGGATGGGGTAGCGGTAGCCGGGTTCGCCGCCGCACTGCCGCTGAACGCCGCGGTAGACGACTGCTGTTGTTGCTGCTGCTGGGCCACGGTTGCGACGGCCGGTTGAGCGTGATTACGATAAAGCAATTGCTGGAGCTGCGCCTGTTGCAGGATCATCGGCAGCTCGTAATGGTGAAAGAAGTAAAGCATCGAATGCTGCAAAAATAAAGCGAGGATTCGCTTATTCAATATTTTTATCAAATTTTTCTTAATTTTTAAAATTTATATTTATGATGAAATTATATTATTTTAAGTATATAAATTTTCTTTTCAAAATTACTGAAATTGACGATTCAGACTTTAATAAACTCTAACTGATCGAGATAAAAAATACAAAAAAATATATGTACAAAAAAGAAAAAAAGATAAAATAAAAAGAAATAAAAACCTTCCATAACATCAAATCGACAGAAGAGGACCGTAGAAATCGGAAGCTTAATAAATCATGCGAGGTGTTGGGAAATCTGATCTAGCGCGCATTACAACGCCGTGCGTGCGTGAACGTATGCTGGGAAAACTGAGACGAGGAAAGAAAGAGAGAGAGAGAGAGGAAGTTAGTAGTTACGAAGGATCATTTTTCTCGTTAAAGTCCAACCCCTTGACGACAGTAGTACCATACGCGTAGTACAAGTCGCAATGGGGATACGGCTCGTGGCCAATTTCGATGTCGCTCCTCTGACTGTTTACCAAATGATATAGCTCGTTGATCATTTCGAATGTATTAGTTTTCTTATTTTTATTTTTAATAAACGAGCTTTTATTTCAAATATTGCAAAATTATGTCGTTTAAAACAAAATTTGATCGTGTTCTAGTTCATTATTGTTCATTATCAAAGTTTGATTTTTCTAATATACATAAAGCCAAATATACTATAATTTATTTGAATTATTTAAAAAATTTACAATTAAGAATTATTAAATTATTTACAATTTACGGCGAACTGTCAATAATACTTTATTTACACAGTCACTTATCTGTTTGATCCATATTAACGTTAATTATTGAACGCAATATCTAGAACTTCTGGTAAGACGACTAAGTACAGCTAGTTACTAAATCTTGATTAGTAAGGTAATCCCCTTTGAATAATAATACAGAAATAGTAAAGCAATATAAACTTAGAGATATTGATAAATCTAATAATAATAGTCATTAAAATTTTGTAATAATTGAAATTGATGCGTACGAATTTAGCTGAGTTCAAAATATTATTGATTTCAAATTTCAATAAAATACAACCTTAATAATGTCTATCTATATTAATAGTAAAAACATTTTAAGCGAAACGTGCAAATTAACCACAATTAATTAGCAGAAACCCAGAAAAAACAAAATTTCAATCTAATAATAATAATAGCTGTAGGAAGAATCTGTACAAAGCTTTCTAATTTTACCCAATACTCGCAAAATTTTCCCCGGCTTCTCGCAATAATTTGCAGTTCGATTTGATTCCGGTCGCGAAAAAGCAAGCGAAGGCAATAATTAGCGGCGAAAGTTAAACCGGTACCGAAAACTTACTCAAACCAGTAACGATGACGACGATCGCGACTAAAAATAGATAGGACTACGTTTCGAAGAGAAGAGCGATGGAAAACGATCCGTAAACTTTTATTGAATTACGATAAACTAATTTTGCAGAGGGGAGAACAACAATTATAGCAGAAAATTGTTTTTTCGGTATCAATGTTTTGAATGTTTTTACCGTGCAAAAATTAAAAAAGACATTAAGAACTGATTTATAATACATCATAATTGTTACAATTTTAAACGTGTAAGAATTGAATTAAAAGTTAAAAAATTTTCAATTAAAAAATAAATCTCGAAAAATTCAAATAAAAAACATTATGGCAGTATATAATTTTTTTTTTTTTTTTTTTTTTTTATATATATCCAATCACCATATTGATTGAAATCTTTACGCTGCATTGATGAAAATTCGCAAAACCTCGGCGCAAAAATCGAAAATCCTTGAAAAATTTATTTCCTCAAACCGAACGAAAGAAAATCATCAACCGGCAGAGTGGCGCGGCGCTCGATCGCGATGAAAGGACGAAGCGGTCACGGAAGGCTAGTGTATAGCCTATAGCTGCTCTGGTGGGAGAGGGAGATGAGGGAGGAATGTGGTACGATCGCAGAAAAGAGTAGGGGCAGTTTGATTGCAAGTTTATCGGGCGAGTGCGCGCGTCCTATGGCCGCATCGTCGCGCCTAGAGATTTGAACCTCGCTACCTCACTCTCTCTCTCTCTCTCTCTCTCTCTCTCTCTCTCTCTCTCTCTCTCTCTCTCTATCTGTCTACGTGTGAGAGCGTGGATGTGCGTATTGCACGCAAACGCGAACCGGCGGTTGTGTCTCTCTATCGCGGCTAACAAATTTATATGGAAATTCGCCAAATTTGTTCTGTGTCTTCGACGCTCTCTCTCTACCACTCTCTTTCCGTCTCGCTCCCTTTTTCCTGTTGAACTTATCGATAATGGAGAGAGTAAAAGAGTGAGAGTGAAAGAGACAGATATACAGACGACACGAGAAAAAGTAAAAAGGTGCTCAGGAAAAGAGAAAGAGAGAGTGAAAAGAATCAAGTTAATAATAGAATGAGGTGATATGGGACTAAAGATAGAGAAAGTAATAGAGTTTTTAAATAAAGAAGTATTTTGAGATAACTTTAGTCAGCAGCTTATAGAAGAATAATTTAAAAAATATCTAAATAAAAGGTTTTTTTTTATAAATAAAGAAAAAAAGTTTAATTTTGAAATTGACCAAACTCGAATAAACTATCTAGAATTGAAATAGTATATTGCGTCATCCACACTTGTGCGAGAATTTGATAATTCTTTTGTCCGATTAACAAATCTTTAAACAAATTTTCATATTAAATAAACATATAAACGTATACTTTAATTTTATTAAAATTCCATTTTTTTTTTTTTAACATTTTACAATTAATTCAATTTTTTAAAAACTTTAAAATTAAACGACAAAACCATTTTAGTCGACGTGAAACGATATGAAAGCGATCGCAATCGCAACGATCGATCGAACGCAAACGATACAGACGATCGCGAAAGAAAGCGCAAAAAAAAAAAAAAAGAAAAAAGAAAAAAGTGCGACAGAAAAAAACGTCGCATCGTGCCACGACATAGGGAGATTAATCGACGAGACACACGCGCGTGCGTTTGTGTGCGAAAGCGGAAATCGCGCAGAGAGCGAGAGGTACGTTACACGACAAAGTAATCATCCGGGAGGCGAGTTTAGTCATTAAAATTACTACAAGGACCTCGCGTGATTAAATCTTTTTGGGAGGTAAATCCTCACTCGCTCTCTCTCTCTCTCACTCTCTCTCGTCGACCTTCGTAAAATTTACCGGTCTAACACTGATAGTTTAATACTATGGATGGCGTTACCCTTTTTTCTTTGTCAGGTTTATATAATACGAAAAAGTAGAAACATTTTACTTCGTCTTTTGTACAGGCTGTTGAAAATTTTTTAATTAAAAAATTGTTGATTTTTGCGTTTTAATATACCTATACGAATTCGATATACAATAATATAAAAAAAAAAAATATATATATATATATATATAAAAAAGATTGTTCTTGAATTAAATTAAATATTATATTGTAAATAATTAATATTGTACGAATCAATTACTTTTGGTTATAAAATGTTACATGGTAATTTCAAAATTAAAACAAACGACCACGATATTATTCAATTAAAAATATGTAAATAAATATATATTACAATGAAAAAAAAAAAAAAAAAAAAAAAATTATAGCACATCGACAGTTGATTTGCCGTACATTTATTAACGCAGTTGCAATACACTTATCGATTCTCTATATCAAGGCTTGAATAGGATCATAGTCGTTTGGTCAAGCGACTATACGCGTTCCTATTCCGCTAGACATTTCAGCATTATTATTATTATTAATATTATTCACATGATAGAAACCATGAAATCCTGTCAATTAACACGAAATATTAGCAATACACTGTATATTCCCTCCGGTATTACTTCCAATGCGTAACTTCGCATAATTCAAATGGTTTATACGATTTGAAAAAAAAAAGTAAAAGTTAATTTAAAATTCAGTCTCTTAAAAATTACTAAATTAAAAAGAAAAGAAAAGCAATTTTTAAAACGAGTTCTTGAAAAATCTGGAAATAATGTTCAAAATTTCGATGCTTCCAAGTTTAAAAAAAGAAATAAATAGGTACACGTACTATCATCGTCATGGGCTTTGTAAAATTCGCATCTCAAACGAATAACCATCGTAATTTACATTAAACGTAACAGAATTATCAGAGAAGTAGGGAAATCGCATGCGTCCCATGAAAAATCTAGTTGATTTTGAAAATGAAACCCGAGCGAAAATTCCCTCGCATATAATATATACATGTGCGCGCGTGTGTATGTGTGTCCAACATTGCAATTTTTCCCCTGATCAAGCATCAAAAATCTCATCGTCTCAACACGCGGGTAACCATCAACGAATCTCATCGTCCACGCGTATCCTAGGAAGGAGGGAGTGGGATAGAAGAGGTGGAGGAAATCGCGATCGAAATTTCCTAGCGATGATAATCGCGAGCAAGGGTGCGAGAGATAGAGAGAGAGAGAGAGAGGAGAGAGAAAGATAGAGAAACACAGAGAGAGGAGCGAAGCCCGTGGGCGTTGATTGGCCGTGCGGAGTTTAATCGCCCGACGAACTTTGACCCAGAACCAGCACGAGCTGGAATCAAAATCCCGAAGAGCGTCGGCGACACCCCGGGCCCTCGAATCTTCCGGTAAATGTATCAGTTAGCTATTAATGGCGGAACTATCTAGAATGTAAATTCCTGGCAGATCGATTTCTCACTATCTTTGTTCAGCCTTTTACTGTACCAACGTGTTTTTCCGCTCAACCAGCAACTTTTTACCAACAATGTGCGCACGTATTAGGCTATCGATTACAATTTGATAATATGTAATCGAGGTATTTTAAAATTTACGCAAACGTTTCCTTTGAACGCATAATTTGATAGTAAAAAACTAGGTGCGTAAAACAAAAATCGAAGGAACGATAAATAAAAGACGAAAGATAAATTAAAACAATAAAATTATCTTGCTTACAACACGATGGTTATAATAACGAGAAAACAAAAGAAAAAGTGAAAATTCATTTTCCCACTCAAAGTGACAAGCGAGCCCGAGAAGAAAAATAAGAGACGCCAGTTTCTTCATGGATATCTGCATTTGACAGTAAAATACAGTTGGAGGAAAGGAGCGACGGAGAACAAATGATATACCCGAATGACTACTACTTAAACGGAGAAACTGTCGCACCGATTTGCCTTGATGTAATTTTCTCTCTCTCTCTCTCTCTCTTTCTCGCATACGGCGCGTAAATGCAAACATACCGTGGCTGATTTGACAGTTCTATAATCACGTGGAACTGCTCTTATCCGGTAACGACGGGCGAAAATTAATTCGAAACGCGGGTTGAGATGTAAGAGAGCCGACGACGATACAATTTCGAGAGACGAGCGACAATCGCTTGCGAGCGCGTACGTTTTGACGTTGTCTGTTTTTAATCAGACGATCGTAAAACGAGGCATTTTTTTTTTTTTTTGCCCCGGATGGATTTCAAATTAATACTAAAGTTTCTTTTCTAATCTTATTAATAAATTGTTTTTAAATACTGTCTCAATTTTCATTAATTTTTTTTTTTTTTTTTTCGAAAATAAGCCTTACTTTTTTATTCGATCGATTAACATCGTAAATTATCATTTTCTACATAGAAAGTAAAAACTTACCTGGATAAACAGCCAAGACGTTACAAGAGCTAAGCTACTGTACTGTCCGTTGAAGCGATATTGATAAGCATAGAAGGTGAAATGGTATAAATAGAAAAATCTGTAACAAAAATATTTAAATAAATTTAAATTAAATATTTCTACTCGTGATTTCTTTTTGTTACTTATAAAATAACATTTATAATTCATGATTATAAATGTTTTCATGATTATCATAGAATTTTATTCTTACAGCGCAAAATTGTTGCTTCTTGTCATAGATATAAAATATACATCGGTCATTTATCACCGATTTTCAAAATTAAATGTATCTATTTTTATGTCCCACGTGCAGTAAATAAATTCGTTTATTATTTTTATTAAAATAAAATAAATGTGTCTAATGAAATTAATTTAAATTTCAATCGGTAATAATTTGTTGACAAAACAAAAAAAAATTATGAAAAATTTTAATCAAAATTATTCTTCAATTCGGAAAAACACGGATCGATTTCATAAAGCCCGAGTATATTTTTTCCATCTCAATGAAATTGACAAAAGGGAGTAGAACATCCATCGATAAAGAGCAGCGAGGTGAACAGAATGTCATACAAAGTCGCGAAGAAGAAGAAGAAGAAGAAGAAGAAGAAGAGGCTTCCTAGAATGGAGTTTTACGCGGGCAGAGGAAAACCTGCGCGCATACAGTCACTCGCTTATCTCGTCAGTTCAGTTTTCGTTGCGTTCTCATTACCAGCCATTATCAAGATTACGCGCCGCTCAAAGTGGCACCTAAGGTATAGGATTCTCGTATTACATTAAGCGCCTCACAGACTCTCTCTCTCTCTCTCTCTCTCCCGTCCCGCCATCCCTGCCTCTCCTCCAAGTAATGTATTACACGTTAACTAATGGATGCACCACGGATCAGATACTATTGGATTTCAGCGGCGGCAGCGACGGCTCTGCGTGTATCCGCACACGACGCACACACCCGGCGCCGGACATACGTCCAAAACTAATGGCATCTCTCCGTTGGCGGGAGATGTAAGCCGTGAGCAAGAGAGAGAGAGAGAGAGAGCGAAGGAGATGGAGAATGGAAGAGGAGCGGTGAAAGCCGGCGTGAGTCCGGTTAATGCGATGCTGTGGACGGCGACTTGCGCGCGTCCGCTTAAGTACTGGTCCAAAAGCGTCACTCTCCGCTGGCCACCGTAAAAACATTACGATGGATCTTGTTTTATTTTTCAGTAAGGGCTGATTACGTTAAAAGAGATTTTAATTGCAAAGTTGTGGATGGTTTTTTTTTCTATTTTTTTTTTTTTTTTTTTTTTATTTATATTTCAATGTAGTTTAATAAAAAGAAATAATTTAAAGTCAGAAAATTTGTTTAGGTTTGATTACTTGATTCTAATTGCCAAAATATTATCAATTTTTGTCGAAAAAAATTTAGAATATTACAGGAGAAAGATGTTATTTACAAAATATTACGAATATTTCTATAATTATAAAATTGATCCTAATAATTTATATTTTGAATTTATAAATCAACTCTGAATATGTATTGCCTTTCTCAAAGGTAATTACGATCATTAATCGCAGCTAAATCTGAGTATCTTAAATGTTGCAACAAAGCGTTTAAGATCTCATCTTCCGAAGAAGGAAATAGGATTAAAGAGAGAAAGAAACTGATCCATCGACTAACGAGAAAATTAAACTTTCCACCCTCCACGTATATCACGAATTTATATATATACATATATACAACTCATAGGGTGAGAAGAGAAGGAAAGATCTTGGAGCAGTCATAATCAAGTGATTTTTACGAGGAGCTTTTAGACGCGTAGCGGCGTCAATATTTGTCAGGGTGGGGTTGAGTCGACATCTACGTCGAGCGAAGAAACAGGACAGGACAAGAGGACAAAGACTATGTGTCCATCGGTAAGTGTATGAAGGGAAGAAAGAAATTGAAAAAAAGGGAGGAGAAAGATTGATCGATTGCTCAATAATTTATTATATGTACAGAAAGTGTACACATTGAATGCATTGACAAATATTGTACAGACTTTTGGCCGATTACTTCGATTTATTAACGAATAATTTGAACGTATGCTTCTATCATACGATTAAATAAAAGCAAAACTAAAATTCATTACTGATTGCCAATATCAAACTTCAAAAATAACTTAACTATATATGTTTACATAAATTTTGAGAAGGAAATAATAATGATGAGAAGAAAATTGTATTTACTTAATTTTACATAACATAAAGCTTAAAAAAAATAACGAATGAAAAAATGTAATAAAAACGAAAAATAAATGATAATAGATAGAATAGGCACAGGGGTAAAGAAAAGACAATAGCAAAAAATTCGCGAGAAAAATAGACGACGAAAAAACTTAAGGGAGAAAATATGAGAATTTCTAGCCATTTAAACGACGATGCACGAACCGTGAGACATCTAATTTTACAAAGCAGAAACACGAGGATTCGAGTTTCTTTGTTTAGATTTTTACAATGCTTACAGTGTCAATCTATATTCTTTAAAAAATTTTTTTTATCGCTGAAAAATTGAATACAGTGGTTTATTCAAATTGAATTATACAGATTCTTAAAAATCCTTGATTCGCAGAAACTCAAGAAGAATGTAAGATGTATCCTTAAAACGTCTAGAAAGGATTATCGAGTATCTAGAAGAAAGAAAAGCAAGAAAAATGACAAAATCATATTATTCGCAATTCGCGTTACATATCAGCACACGGCAGATATGTATATACAGGGTGTTGCAAAACTCGCACGCATCAAAAGCTTAGCCGTCGAGGCAGACGTTCTGGGAATACTTTCTCTTACTTGGGCCCTTCGAAAAATCACAATTTATAATGGCCTAGTGACAGATTTACGAGGTGGCGCGCGGCGGATATCTTCCTTTTAAACAGCGACGGCGGCAGCGACCTCGTGTGTGTTCGCGGAACTTTTTCGTTTGCCTCTTACTCGAGGGAAAGAAGAGAAGAAAAGGGGGGTAGGAGGAACGAGAGAAGAAGGAGCTTATGGCCTCGCAGAAACTTTGTCAAATTTAATCTTGGCCCGAGCGACGTTTTTCGTCTTCTTTTCTTCAACGGTAGACGCGCGTGCCATTTTTATGGAGTTCGACAAGACAGAAAAAGAGATATACATGTATATACATATATATATAAGTATACGTATACGTAAATATCTTGGTCGAAGGGGAAGTTAATTAAACTAATGTACGGAGGAGTGGCTATGTTTTTGGCATTAAAGGATATCTCTCTCTCTCTCTCTCTCTCTTCTTAATACTCAAGGGAATAAATTATGAATCGCGACGCTTAATTATTTATTTGGAGATATGCGTTCGTAAAAATTATTACGCGATGAATGAGAATACTAGGAGAAACAAAATATTGTTTAATTTATAATTTGTATTTCACCTAACAATAAAAGTCGGCTTAAATATCAAATATTTTCAAAATTGAAATATATCGATTGAAAAATGTAATGAAATTAAGATAAACAACGAAGAGTTAATGCTGAAAAAATTAAATATTATCTCTTCAGGTATATAATTTCCAAAAAGTTAAATTTTAAAATTAATGTAAATAAAAATCTATAATGGAAATAAATATAAAGTCTAATTAAATTACACATTATAGTTCGCATTATTTCCTTTCACGATAAAATAATGAATAAAGGTTATTGAAAAGCAGCATTCAATTATGAATAGAGCAATTTCTGTGCCAACATTACAAGGAAATTTCGCGTTGCAAAAAGAAGGCGTAGGATGATCCGCGACCCGACAAATTTTCCCAGAAGCCCCCGAAAAGCCCACTTGATCCGCGCTTCATTCGATTCACTCGCGATGGCGCGCGATATTTATCTCAATTTTCGCAACGATATATATAAATATATATATATATATATATATATATATATATGTTTCTGTGTGTATAAGTGTATATTTATACGTATATGTATTTGAGACGCACACGTATACACGTCAGCGGTCGCCCTGTGCTCGTACAAATCCCCGCGTGTCGTCATTGATCCTTCGTCGGCCGCTATACTTTCATGCGCGCCTCTTCCTTTATATATACTTTACAGCGCGCGCCGTAGATCAAGTGTCTCCCTCTCCCCTCTATATCTCTCTCTCTCTCTATTTTCATTTTACTCCAAGCGGACACGCCCTTCGTAATTGAGTGTATGTATGTACACACGTTTATGTTGGGTTTCGCCGGGTACAATAATTTCATAAATTATCCGTCCACAAATCGATCCGTATAAGTCGTCAATTTGAAAAAGGAAGCTTGTTATCGGATTAATTTATATTTTCTGAAGCAGATAGATGATATCGATGATTGAGGACAAATCTCGTGTAATTTTTTAAGCTCGAAAAATTTTTAATCGACTTTAATAGATAAATGCAACGATCCTGTAGGTATAAAGTGAAAAAAGCTAATTATAATAAAATTTATTTTCTTTTTTTCTTTTTTTCTTCAAACGATCGCAAAATATAAAGATAACCTTTTTCAAAACTCTTGTCTTCATAAAATAAATGGAAAAGATAAATATATATATTTTTATAAATATATACCGACAAAATATAGATTAGCATAATACTCGAGTAAGTAATCAAAAATCACTTCAACCACTTCAATACAAGCAACTTCATCGGGCGCAAACCAAAACGCATTTGCGCGTGACTTTCAATCCGTCGGTATGTATACGTATATACATACATATATCCGCTTGGCTATTAATCTAGCTTAGTCATGGGTTATTCAAATCCATCGCAGCTTAAAAGAAGGTGCCGTTCGGATATATATATATATATATATATATATATATATATATATATATATATATATATATATATATATATATATATAAAAACCTCGCGGCTATTTTATTTCAGATGCTCCGCCGAAAGCGCAAAAAGGTAGTAGAGCCGCCTTTCATCATCTGAAAGCTCAAAAGTAAGAGAACACGGCCGAGTTGCAGAAAGAACGTCCATGTGCACGACTCTTTTTACCCGAGACATTTTAAAGCCGATGTCCATGGAATACGTAACGCGGGATTTCCAAGCCAAGGACTCGTGTGCATAATTTCTCGTTCGTTCTCTTTCTATTTATCTCTCTCTCTCTCTCTGGCTTCCTTCGTCTTTCTTTTTTATACTTCTTTTTACTTTTTCGGAAAATCCATCGCACGGTAACAATTTACTCTTTCTTACACTTCTTGCTTCTTATTCAGTTTGATCTTGATCCCGAATTTCGAATAGTTATTAACATATAGCTATTTTACGATTTTCTTTTTCATTATTTTATTTCATAATTAACAAATTTTAATAAACAATCGATTATTGTATACAAAAATCTTTAAAAAACTTATAAAAGTTATTTAAAAAATAGTATCATTGTTTGATAAATATTTCATTAAGATTGCGAAAGAATTATGCGATATTTTTTTTTTTTCTACAAAGCCAATTTAATCGAATATTCTACGAATAAGGGGATGGCGCCGATCACTTTGTGTATAGTCTTGGCGCTTTATAGTTCTAAAACACGATCATGTTGGCGGTGTGCTAAATTAGTATGTCAAGCCGTATCGAGAAGAGGATCAGGCATCGAGAATCAAGAGAGTAAGAAGTAGCTGTGCTCGCAAAAGGAGAAACGCAAGCACGCGGGATCCTCGCTTAATACCCGCCGACACTACGCCGCTCAACAATCGTCTTTCCGGATCTTAAAGGAGTAAGCTTTGGCAAACTGCAGGAATAAAAGAAATGAAATATTGTATATAAATATATAAATATATATAAATACTGTGTGTAAACAATTATGTGTAAGATGACAATACAGCTTGTCTTTTCCAAGTAGATTCTTTATTTGTATCTATAAATATTGAATTAAATCTTGTAATACTCTTTATGCTTTACTAAAGATAGATGTTAATTTTTTGAGCACGGATGAAATACGAATAACTCAGAGTATAACGGGAAATTGATTTATTTTAACAATTATTATAATTAACTTATCTTATCAGTCGTATAAGAAAGTTAAAGTTTTTTTTAGAAAAAGTTACAAAGTTACAAAAACATTAAATTTGCCAAAGATTTTTCAGTTAAACAACTTTAAAACAAGTAGTAAACGTCAATGTTTGTTCAGACATTTCTATTTATGATATTTTACAAAGAAGTTACTCATAGTTATAAGTGTATAAAATTTAAAGTTTCAAAACAGTCAAGTTAAAGATTATCAATATTTAATTCGTTCGAAAATTTGAAAAATTTCTTTTCTCCTTTCCACACAAGAAACGAAATAAAATTAAGTCAAGCGTCATAGATACGTAAAAAATGCGGAAGAGTCACGTCCGCTAGTAGGACTCAAAGAATGCGAATTATCCAAGTCGTTCAGACGAGGAATGTCGCTTCTAAATTTCCCGGCGTCGAAATCGCCTCCTTGCACCCACGAAATCGGGGAAAGCGACGACGATGAAACAAAAAAAAAAACAAAAAAAAAAAATGCGTGTCAAGAAGCGGCTAATATTATTTCAATATCAGAGGGAGATTTTTCTCTTTCGCGATAGTATCGAGATCGAAAGGACTTCTTTCAATTTAAACGCTCCGTTTAGACTCGTCGCTACGAAGCTTCCCTTATACCCGCGCGTTCTTTCCTTCGCACCTTTAATTTATAGCCGGAGGAAAGCGCGTATACGTCGCGAGCTAAGCGTGATTTACTGTGGATGAACCGATGCGTTGTAATATTTCAAAATCGAAGAAATCGGTTCGACAATTTCTCTTTTATAATTTTTAAAGTATTTAAAATCAGCTTGACTTTGAAATGCAAATTTGGTGTATAGATTTATTTTTTTCTAAATTTGAATACATGATTACAGTATAATAAATGAATTAAATTATTCGAAATAATTGTTTGAAATTTCTAAAAATTATTAATAAATCTTACAATGCATATTTTCAATGTCCTCTAAACCACACTGAATTATCATTAAATACATCACAGCGTAATTGAAAAAGTTTAAGCAAGTAAAGAATGAATATTGAGTTTGAAAAATATAAATAAATATTTTTCATGCGCTGATAATAATTGATTAAAAAAAGTTAAGGCAATAAAATAAAAATTTTTCCACTGAGCCAATAAACAATTTACACGATATCGATTTTTAGAAAAATAAAAATGAAAATTTAATTAATAAAAGCATAAACGTAAAATTTTTTTTTCAAACAAAACAAAAATCATGATTTATTCCATACTGCATAAACAATAAAACCAATAATACATAAGAAAAAGATGTAAAAATTTTTAAAAATGTTTATGTTTTAAAAATTATATTTGTAAAAATCAAATAGTGTAAATATGCATATTTGCATTCGATATTAAAAATTTTAAAATTTATGTATCGATATCGATTGATTTGCAAAAATAAAACACATGCCTTTATTCGTTTGTTAATATTAAATAAATTTTGTAATTCTTAATAAAAAAAAAAAAAAAAAAAAAATTAATAAAATTATTTTCATTAAAAAGATATTGAAATATTTAAAATCATATAAACGTATTATTGATAAAATTTTATCGTAAATTTCCATTGTCATTTCCGCCGTTTTATCTACAGACGAAATTTAACCAAAGTAGCACACGCACACCCATACTCGCGCACATCAAAGTACAGAATAACCTTCCGCTTTCTATTATAAAGATCCTTACCTATAAATGATAGAAAGCGAAGAAAATATAGACTCGGAAAAGAGAAAAAAAAAAAAAAAGAAAAAGGTGAAGAAAAAAAAAGAGAAATAAAAGGCAGTCGATTCGTGTTGCCTACGCATTCGATCTTCGAGCGTACAAAGAACGAGAAAAAAACAAGCGCTCGCGGAAAAGAGAGAGAGAGAGAGAGAGAGAGAGAGAGAGAGAAAGAGAGAGAAGATTGGCTCCATGACGGCGTACACGCACGGGCGTATAACGACGAGGCAACGACGGCGACGGCGGCGACCCTCGCCTAACGTAAATATATTGTCAATCAATCCACGGTATAAAAGCAATCTGCGCTTTGGTCAGCGGGACGCTGACGGTATCCCGCGGGGTATACGCGCGCGAATACGTGTCTGCGTACAAGTGTGTGTGTGTATGTGTGTGTGTGTGTGTAAGCGAGTACGTTAACGCGAGAGCGAACGAATGAACGTTCACTCTTGGATGGATATACGTCGTACGAGCGTGCGAAAGTCGAGTGCGCGACCCTCGCAAGATATTCGTTCGCTTTTCTTTCTTCCTTCTTCTCTGGTGTTCGATGCTATTATAGTGTGTATTGTTTCCAAGAAAAACTTTTCCTTTTTTTTTTTGTATGAAGTTTATTCCAGGTTGCCTTCTAACTTTTCCTCTAATTAATGTTTTTTCGTGGACTTATTTTTTATTTTGTTATCTTTTTAAAGCGTCAATGATTCTTTATGTATTGCATAAAATTTTATTTCAAGATAAAAGATCGTAATAATAAAAAATTTGTGTCTTTGAATAGGCATAACAAATAAAAAACGTTGCGATCAAATCGTCAAATTATTTCCGTATTCAAAATCACCTTCATTTTTTGAGCTAGCAAGATCTCAAAGCGACTTATAGTTTTCGCTCGGCAATTGCACGCGGCTAAACCTCCGTCGTTTACTCGAGGATGCAACTTGCATCAACAGATCTACGTGACTATAACTGGATATATAACCTGCGAGGAAGAGCAAGAAGTACAATACACATACATGTATATACATATATATATATATATATATATATATATAAACATCGGATAAAGACACGTCTCCGCACATTTTAGATACGGGGATATATACAACTTTAAGATTCACTCGTCGTCTCCCGCAGACGCGTACACGTAGCTCTGTATGTGTACGTGGGAAAGAGCGACGGAACAAACTCTCGGTTACCACAAGTGCTGGGAAAATATCGGATCCGGAGACTACTTCCACCCTCTCTCTTTTCTCGCGTGTGCGTGGTTATAAATAACGCTCTTTTTTTATATATGTACATGTGCGTGTATGTGTATATCTATGTGTGTGTATATATATATACACAGAGATATATATATATATATATAATCCATCTTGCTTCCTTGTTTTTTCTATGCGTGGGTGGGTTTATACGCCACGCGCGCGCGAGCGACAATCGGATTAAAGTGCGCTCGAGAGCCATTATCCGATAAATATATTTTTAACGATAAATATGTCCTCGATGAAAATAAAAAGAAAAGAAAAAGTAAAACACAGGGTGAGTTGATAAAAGAAATGAAGTCGAGCTCGGGCTTTCACTCTGACAATTGATTTCTTGCACTTTGCGCGCGCCTCGCGTTTACAACGATCGTATCTTTTTTTCCTTTTTTTTTTTTTTTTTTTTTCAAATTTTTTTATTTTAACTTACGTGTATTCGTCTATTCTGAAATTCAAATTTCTAATAAGAACTTCGTATCTTAGAATTGAAATTCACCGAAAATTTAACAGCGTGAAAGAATTTTTTTACAAAAAAAAAAAAATAAATAAATAAATAAATAAATAAATAAAATAAATAAATAATTAAATTCTTCCTTTAAATCAAAACGTCATCATATCAATTTTTCATTCATATCGGAATAACTTATCTTTTCCCTAAGGATATAAATATCCAGCGCCATTCGCCACTTTTTCAAGGCACAGAAAGAGAAAGATGAATTTTTTCCACAAGCCTTTCCATATAGCAGCATATCAAAACCAGAGAAAGAAAGAGCAAAAGGCGAGAAAAATAGATAAAGAAAGAACGAACGAAAGCGAAGATAAGAAAATGATTATTAGACAGAGGGCGTCGAGGGGTATCGGGACGGAAACTGCAATCTTTGTTCAGTCTTCTCCCCGTGGACAAAAAGGTAGAAGCGAGCAGCAAGGTCGCGCAAAAATGAGGTTATAACCAGTTGAATAGCACGAGTATACACACATACGTATGTGTGTACGCGGCGTGTCCGTTCCCACAGGGAGTCGAGGCGTGTCGTCGTCGTCGTCGTCGTCATCGTTATCTTTCCGCCTGCGGAAAATGAAATAATATCGGGTGGACAGCGTACCACGTTTCGTATAAGACGCGCGATAAATGCTTTTAAGCGAGTTATAGAGGCCAGCGGTACACGTAGAGTGGATGATAGACTCTCTCTCTCTCTCTCTTTCTCTCTCTCTGTGAAGAAAAAAGAAAGAAAAAAAATAAAGGTACGTCGTCGGTAGCGCTAATGCGAACTGATGAAGGTAAAAACGTTGTTAAGATTTTTGTTTAGGTCGGGATAGATGGAAAATCTGTTGGGAGATACGGATATGGTAACTGAGATTAGATATTTGAAATAAAATAATAAATAAATAAATAAATAAATAAATAAAACAATTATGTTACAAATATATGTATACAAATTTTACTATTGTATAGGTATTTTACAATAATACGGACCAGTTTATGATACGCGGAGTAAAAAATACAATTATATTTTTTATGAAAAGGTATTATTATTTTAAAAAATAAATCATCATGTAAATATGGTTTGAATTTACCAAAATTTTAAAATGAAATTTTTTTTTGTTTATTTGCGAACAAACTTACGAGTGCCAAAGTAATTAGTTAGAAATTTAAAAAATATTGTGTTATTTTTACTGTTATAAATATTTGTTTATAAAGCAAAATCAATTTTCATATTTTTGTTTTGAAGTTTAATTTAAAATAAATGAAGAATGTTTTCGCCGTAATTTATACGCGAGCAACAGTCAAATATCAAAGAATTATCGGAAATTTTACTTCAGCTACTGTTTTTAATCCCAATTCAAATAACTTCAAACGAATTGGAACTATTGAGAGAAAATCATGTGAATATATATTTCGATAATTTAACAAAGAAATATACACATAGAAATATATACTGCGTGAAATTTAATGACGTACGATTTACAAAATAATGATTGAAAATAATATAGATTTATTAAAGTCATATCGAATTTCTAAATAAAGGAAATTTTACGTTATAATTATGCTCGAAAATATAAATATAAATGATCAAATGATTTATTAAATACATTTATTTAATATTTTTCATCAAATTAAAAATTCAGATTTAGAACGATGCATTTAAAGCTAATGAATTGTAACTTTAATAAAACCTATTAAAAAAAAAAAAAAGAACCTCGTGAAAAATGAAAAAAAAAAAAAAAAAAAAATGTACAATCTTAAGAAAAATCCCAATGTTTACAGCATAATTCGTTTTGAAAATCGCAAGAAGCAAAAGCAAAAAAAAAAAAAAAAATCCAGAACGCCGATAACTAATTTGCATTAAAATATAAAGATACGCAAAACACGCGCGTCGAAAAAGCGTAACAATATGCGAAAATCGCATCAGTAAAATCCGGCTTACTACACACGAGCGAAGAATAAGCAATCGCGTACATTGTCGTTATTATATTTTACGCGTTTCTTTAGCAACGAATAGAGCCGCGATCCGTGTATACAGTGCATTAACGCGGGCATAAAGTTGCCGGGAGAAAGGAGACACACAATGACCATCGCTTCTTTCTCGAGCTATATATACGAGGCTTGATAAAGAGCGAGAGACGCAGATGGTCTGCTCGCAGCGCGGAGCTTGATTAATGACTTTCTTTTCCGAGAAAAAAAAAAAATATATATATCCCGCGCTGTGCTTCTCATTTATTTTTTTATTCACTCGCTCTTTGCTCTTGACTGTACTCTTCCGACTAACGCATTCGCGCTGTGAGAGTAACGAAGGTATAAAGGGGGAAGGGGGCGAGAGAAGGTATAAGGTGTAATCGCAACTTTTCGATCTAACTAATGAATTTACTTGTCCTATGCTACGAGCGGACGAAAAGAGATCGCGAACACGGCGAGCTTTTTGATAATGCACTTAAGAGGGATGAAAGAGTTTGAACGACGTGTCATATTTATAAGCGCACATTTTTACTATTTTTATTATTGACTTATTATAAATTGTAAAATATAATTTTAAAGTTTATTTAAAAATGCTCTTCGATAAAAATTATAATGATATTTACTATGAGATTACGACGACACGAACAATACATCAAAGCAAACAATAACGAACAATTCAATAATCCAAGATCAATCGATCAACAAAAACCACACGCTGTACTTTTATATACCTAACATATCTCTAAGCTCCCATGTTTAACCACTCTTTAATACACATCGAAGAAAAAGAACGAAATAAACGATTCGATCTAGTAATAAAGGTTAGTCAAGGCACCTAGAAGGGAAGTACAGACCGGTCCATTTATGTATCACGAGCCCCACACGGTGCGGTTAACGCAACGGGTATGGAAGAAATCTACGGATTCAAAAGAGAGACAGAAACAGAGAGAGAGAGAGAGAGAGAGAGAGAGAGAGAGAGAGAGAGAACATGAGGCGAGCAACACCAAAAAACGCTTATAAGAGGGCTTTTTATGCGAGCGTTTACGCCTTGAAATCTTAAGAGGGAAAGCCCGTATATGTACGCATAAAGCCCGCCCGGGCGCTTCGGTCTTTTTATGCACGCGCGACTGGTGGCGGAGAGGAAGCAACAAAACGACCCGGGGATAACCTACCGTTAGTCCCCTTTTTATTATCGGTGCTGTATAAATTATGATTCGAGGTTGTATATGTGTATACGACCGTCGTTAACGTTCGCGGATTGAGTCGTTTAGATTTTATTAACGCGCACGCGTGGGAGAATGAGTGAGAAGACGATGAGGAAAGGAAAAATTTCCGCGTTAAAGATTTCTCAGATTTTAAAAATAATTACTTTATTGCAAGATAAAGATATACGTATGTATGTATATATATCTATGAGTACTGTCACATTATATGGTAAATAAATATTGCGATAATGAAAGAATGAACAGAGATTGGATTTTAATTCATTTTTTCTTCTCTGTATTATCATAATTAAATTATCTCGAACTGAAGAATATCTTAAAATTATTCTTTTCTTTAAAAAAAAAAAAAAAAAAAAAGACTATCAAAGAAAGAAGTATCATCATTCAACTAAAATTCCGTAATGAATTCTGACGGTTCATTTATACAAAGTTTAAGGTGAAAATTATAATACTTCTCACGTTTATAAAAAGTGAAAGCTTAAAACGCAAAAAAAGTGATCAAAGTAGAACACGCTAAGCAAGAAAGAAAACGGACAAAGAAGAAAAAGAGTAGAGAGTATAGGACCGAGACTGATTTTTCTCTCCTTGAAATATTTTCATGGAAGCTAGGAAGAAGTACTCGACAACGGCTTTCCTCGCGATGCGATACCACTCCGCTAATTAGGCATTAACGCAACAAACAAGCCCGGAGGAACAACTCCTCTCTAGTAGTATTAACAGCCTCTCTCTCTCTCTCTCTCTCTCTCACTCTTCGTCTCACTTCTTCCTCTTTCTCTATACTCTTGTGGAGGTTGGAACGAGTCTTTCTCTCCCTCTCCACCTTCGCGAGCGGCCTTCCTCTCTTTCCTTTCTCTCGTTCACCAGCAGAATGCTCAAGTTACAAATTAACTTGCAGAGATCATCCGTTTCCACTTCCACGCACTGACACCTGCCCCGCGCTGCCAACTCCTATCCGGAAATTAAATCTCGGCGCGTGAACGTAAAAAAAAAAGTGGCAAAAATTGGAAGGTGAAAGAGAGCGAGAGCGAGATATAAAACTGGAAAGCCAGTTTTTTGCTCTCGCTCTCTTTCATTCATTCTTCAAGTCGAGAGCCCCTCATCCTCCAGCGATGGACGAGCAAGGATTTGCTTTATTGCGATTTATTATTAGATGCGAGACGTTTTGTACAAAAAAAAAAAAAAAAAAAAAAAAAAAATTACGATGAACATGATCAAGGAAAGAAGAAATTAAAAAAAAAACCTGTTCGCCCTTTCCTTTTCTTCAAAAGTTTCTTTCATAGAACTTTAAAAAAAAAATTGCTCGAATAAAATAAGCTGGAGCGATTGAATTGTTTAATTTTTCGTAACTACTTTTGTACGGTCCAATAATATTGTGAATAAAAATGTTATTCATTAATGTATCAGAAATATTGTATTCAATTTGTAGCACTTTCAACTCAAAATAATCTGCTATTGTAAACCGTTGAAATGAAGAGTTAACAAACAAAATATAGTTCTATTAATTATTTAAAATACTTATATTTTAAAATTAAATTTTATAATAAATGCAAATTATCGTGTAAAAAGCAAATTATTCGAAAAATTGACAAGTTTTGAGCAATCAACAATAGCAAAGAGATTAACGGAGTGTCTATAAAACGATTTAGAGACACTTATAAACTTCTTACAAACAAATTACAGATAATATTCGTCATAAGTAGCAACGATCTATGCATTACGATTGAGAACACTTAGTAAGTACATAGCTCTGCGAGTAGCAAATTACCGTTTCAACGAAGCAAGAGAGCAACGGCTTCGGCATCGAACGCCAAAACTAATTAGCGCGTCACCCCTCCTCCGAAACCCTCACTCCCACTAACGGTAACGGCAGTACGTATCGGCTGCTCTTTGACGCGTGCGCTGCTAGAGAGAAGCAAGAGGTAAGCATCATCCTCCAGACGTAGAATTGCTTCAAGAAATCGCAGAAACTAAGAAGAGGTGAGGGGGAAGAGAGAGAGAGAGAGAGAGAGAGAGAGAGAGAGAGAGAGAGAGAGAGAGAGAGAGAGAGAGAGAGAGAGGGGTCCCAGAGAGACCAGGTGCTACTATGGTAACGGAACTCCGTTGCCGTTGCCGCTACGACCGGCACATTCCTACGCATCTACCTCGCTCTCCGGCAGATATACGCAGAGAACGCAAAGTCTTTCCGCAAAACGATTTCTTACTGTACACTCGACCAAGAAAGAAAGAGAGAGAGAGAGAGAGAGAGAGAGAGAGATAGGAAAACTTTTTAGGACGTTAACAGTATTGATGATCTTAAAAATTGAAGGAAAGATTAAATTGGGTAACCTTTGGCTTACTTTATTAACTTTAAAATGTTCAAAATTTCATTTTTTTATCATTTGTATATGATATTTAGTAACTTTAAAATTGAATTTTACAAATAAAATTTAAAGACTTTAGGACAACAGCTTTTACGAAAATAAAAAATACTTCAAATTGGACTGATTAAAACAGTTGAAAAAAAGCGTCTTAAAAATAGTCTTCGAAGTGCGAAGAAGAAACATAAAGACACGACTAAAAGAGGAGTGCACGAGAGAAAAAAAAAAGAAGGGGAAAAAATGTCGATGCCGATACTTTGCCTTTGAACTTGCATAAAGAGGAGACGGAAAAGAAAGTTGATAGGAGCGAGACACAAAATGGGAGCGTCAAAATTAGAGGTCACAAAACTCCCTCGAATTCTTACAATTGCTCGCGCGAAAAACGAAGGGTGCGACTTGGTGCCTTGACAACGCTTTACCGATGTCTCCGTCTCTTCGATGGCTTTACATACCGTCGTCGCGCCATCAAAGTATCGAATAATAAAAAAAAATTCGAAAAATGAGACACACACAATGCGAATCACGCGAGAAAGAAGACGAATAAAAAGAAGCGATGAATTAATGTCTCCTCCTTCAACTTCCGCTCGACAGACAACCCTCGGTAATTAACCTCTATTACGTCTGTTTTCCGTCGGCGTCACTTCTTCTTTCTCTTTTTATTTCTTGTACCTTACCCTCCACGGTTACTCCTTTAACTTGCGCCCCCCCCCCCTCCTCGTAAAGAATCAGGAAGCCTTGTTTCCTAGGTGAAGAATCCAGAGGAAGAGAAGGATAAACGAGGCGAAAGGGAGGAGGAAATGAAATGTCGCTTCTAATGTCTTCCTATTACACATACTTTGTTATTCTTTTAATGGAAAGCATTCGCACTTCTTTACTCTACCTTTACCTCGAAAATATCAACTATTCACATCGGTTTAACCTTCATACGCGTGTATCTCGAGAATAAAGAAAGCACCAACGGAAGTAAAAAAAAAAAAAAAAATCTTACTCGCCTCTACCATATATCTAAGCCTGCTTTTAAAGCCTCTTCGTTTTTCATAGAGTTTTTTTTCTTATATTAGGTTTATTTCAAGCAGACGTTAAACGGTTTATTTTCGCGCGTTACCTTTATTGACCCAGCAGCACGTATAAGTTAGCAGCTAACTCACTGAAAGAATATCAAAAAGCCAAAAGTATGAACAAGTATTGCGCTATAATATACCCTTTTTTCTTATTAAATTAATTATTTTTTAACATCATATTTGACTATTTTATAATATTATTCGTCTTAAAAATTACCTTGTGACCTAACTAAAATGTGATTGAAGCTACTAATCTAGCATAAAATCAATCATTATATAATTTTTTATAAGTAAAAGTTGTATAACGATAATTAATTACTTTACTATAACAAAAGATAGCATTAAAGATTTCAGGAACGTCTTAACGATGTAAAACTCTCCAAGTTGCCGCGACATTATTCCTATCGAATCATAATCTATTGCGCAACGTTATGATAAGGTTTGTCAAAAGGCGAAAGATGGAAGGAAAGAGAGAGAGAGAGAGAGAGAGAGAGAGAGAGAGAGAGAGTTGATCGATTCCGTCAGTCAAACGCAACCAAGAGATTGACTACCTTCTCTACTCTATATTGCAAAAGCGAAATCCCGATGGAGTTTGGACAAAATTTTATACGACCAGAGCAGTGGCAGGTTTAGCCACTAGCAGCTGGAGGCAGACCGGTAGCATATCGGAGAATATCAAAGTATCGATGCAATTAGTAATAATGATTGGAGTAGCTTTTGCGTTATGTTCGCCATATCTACCTAGGAGTTTCGCTTTCTCCGTTTTCATCCTTCTCTCTCTAATTCTCTCTCTCTATCTCTCTCTCTCTCTCTCTCTCTCTCTCTTGCTTTCTGTGAATCTCAGCACAGTAACAGAGAAGGAAAAACTGAAGTTGAATCTAGTAGGAGACAGAGAGACTCTCGGGAGGAGTCAGGATTATTAGTTAACCTGTATCGTCACCGTTAATTCGCTTCGGTCCCGGCAATCCACGGTTTAAACCTCTGACTTGCCCTCTGCGATCCGGTAACCCAGGCTGGTGCCAGGGTCTCAGGTTCAGCTTCTCTCTCTCTCTCTCTTTCTCTCTTGCTTCCTCTCGCAAGTTTTGCCGCTGGTGGCAATGATCCTTTAATTTAGCAAGTTAGAAGCTTCCGTCTGCCGTTTGCGCTTACATATCTGATATTCCCTTTCTCTTCATCTTTATCTTTCCCTCTCTCTCTCTCTCTTTCTCTCTCTCTCTCTCTGTTTCTCTTGCTCTTCTCTCCCCTGCGTACACCCGCTAGTTGATCCTTGAGTATGTGTACACCGTGCGTTTAAAAGTAAGTTACTCGAACTACGCGAATGAATCTCACTCGCTAACTTTACAAAATTAAGTATGAACTGCAGTTACTGCGATCCATCGATACTTGTGTAATCTCTTTATAAACATTTTAACTCTTTAGTTCAATTTATTCATTTAACTCTTTAATCTTAATAAACTCATTATCTTGAATATTAAACTGATTTTTTTAATACTCATTTTGCCTTTGAAGGGCACTTAACATGTTGCTTAAAATGAACGCTTACTTACACTATCATATACATTATTCAAACAACAATTCATTATTTATTTTTACAAAATTTTCTCAAACAATCGAGACTATTGCAATACATTAGATTTAAAAAAAAAAAAGATTAAACTTTTTAACCAATTCGTGAAACCAGAATATTGATCGAAGGTCAATATGATTTGTTTTCCTACAACCAAAATTTTACTCAATTCAAACAAGACCGATACATGAGCGAATGTTCATACGTTTTATTCAAAGGGCATTTCAAAAGCGCAACTTATATGCATACTTGATTTATACATTGTATCGTTCAAATTCTAGAGGGCAACTATAAGAATAAAAATCGATATACACATAACTTTGTAGACCGCATTGTCTAAATATTATACATTCCGTTAAAATTTTTTATAACAAAATATTAAAATACAACAGCGAATGCGTAAATCGTAATTGAAGTACATAATATCGAATCGACTTTTTCGAAAAATGCATGAATATTAAAATAAGTCTACATTATTTTCTAAACGTGAATACATTATAAATTTAATGCACTTTCTAGTGAGGTCTTTTGTTCAAAAAGAAATCCAATCCTGTTTTTAAAATCCCATCGAGCGCAAAGTAAAGCGAGATAAAGAAGAGGTACGAGAAAGAAGCAAAGAACTATCCAGTAAGGTAAATAAGTAAAAGCAAAAAATAAGAAGAAAAAAAAAAAAAGAAACAGAAAAATAAAAAGAAAAAGGTTAAAAAAAAGTATAAAATAAGAAAAAACAGACAGAGCGGCTTTCATTCGTTCGCGGCAACTTAGCCATATCGAATCGGAGGCATCGAGCGGGCATTTCTCTACATCGTCGCCGGCGCGTCATTACTATGCAAATAGATTCGCTAGAAGCTGGGACAGCATCGCGCGGTAGGAGGAGAAGGAGAAGGAGGAAGAACGGCGACCGCGCGCAAATGGTAGCGGCGGCCAGCTGGCGCCCGGCGTTTAATAGAGTGTCGTTTCGCGCGCGCGAGCAAACGCCGGATTCGGGGGGGGGGGAGGGGGCGGGGGGTAATGAAATCATCCGAGCGTTAACGCTCGCGCATACACACACCCCTCCCCACCACCACCACCATCGAACGCAACGTTTGTTCTGCCCGTCTGTCTATATAAATATAAATATATACACATGTGTGAGTATGGACAT
Organism: Chalcis sispes; assembly: GCA_949987625.1. Classification (NCBI taxonomy): domain Eukaryota; kingdom Metazoa; phylum Arthropoda; class Insecta; order Hymenoptera; family Chalcididae; genus Chalcis; species Chalcis sispes. Next base: position 6,851,738 of record OX465099.1, read on the forward strand.
GTACACGTTGGACATATACACGGGCACACAAGCTATCGCTAATTAATCGCGCCTCGCCGCCTTCTTCATCTCTCTTCTCCGCTTTCTCTTTCTTTCGTTCGTTCTTTGCTATTATTTTTTACTTTATTTTTGTTTACTTAGCGAATCGTTAACTAACTTACTTAGTGGACGCGACGGACTATTTATCTATTGATGCGAGATGATTGGTTTCTACGAGATCCCGTTGTTTGATTTTTGTATTTTCCGGAGATGTACTTTTAAACAGAATAAAAGGTTATTTCTCGTCCAAAAGACCTTGATATTTATTATTATTTTAAAATTCTTATCGATTTATAAAATTATATTATTATAGAGTATTTAACATTAATAATAATATTAATGTTTTATCATTTAATGGATTTTTTTTGAAAATTTTTTCCTCATTCGTTTTTTCTTTTTTTTTTTTTTTTTTTCTTTTAATCATATCAAAACAATTTACGAAACAAATATCTAGCCATTCTCCCTTTCGGGTGCCGGTAACGACAACCGAAAACCTTAAGCTCGGAGTACTGCGCGGGTTCTTAAACGCGCGCAAAATTGAATCCAATAACGCGGGAAATTGACTCTAAAGCTTTGTTCGCCGAAGCTATAGCGAGTGCGCGGCCCGAGAGCGTCTCCGTCTTTCTCTCTCTCTCTCTCTCTTTCTCTCTCTTCTTCTATACACAATCCTTAAACGCTGCAAGTCGACCAGCCAACCGTCCATATACGGAGGGCCTACGTAACGAGATGTTGACAAGGGCCGTTACGACTCGGCAATAAAGCACACCGGAGGAACTGTGCGAGCGTTGTATTAATTTTCATTTCCTTCACGCGCGCGAATCATCCCCTCCACACGCGTAAATTTTGCCATTCATCAACTTTTTTCTTTTACTTTTGTTTTATCTAGCGTTCCGCGATCTGCTGTTAGATCAATTTTTACGTTTAATCGTCGATAAACTGCTTTAAAATATCACCTAAAATAACTCCTAACTTTGTTATGATGTTAAAAGAAGCCAAATAAATATGGTAATTAACAACTCATTTTACAATATTTGATAAACTCGTAAATATTTAAAGCACTTCCCATTTATAAATTAATCAAATTAACTTTTGGAAATTGCGATTACAATCAAATAACTACATTTTTTCTTTTAAATTCATTATACTTTTATATTAAATAATGAAAAAGGAAGCAGTATTTTCTTTATTAAAAAAATTTAAAAAAAATATGAATATAATGCAAAAATATTCAACTCCACGAATAAAACAGTAATTACTTACTATTAACTTTTAAAAATTCGTTTAATTTGTACATGAATTAAATTTTTAGAGCCTAATTTAAATTATTTGAAAAATAAAAATTTTAGAACTTATTTTTAAATCATTACTTAAGCTAACAAAAATCTTATTTAAATTTAATAAAATTCAGGGTACAATGCATTAATAAATTTTCTTTTCTGACCTAATAATTTTAAATGTATACAACCAATAAATTATTTTGAGATTTTTTAAAACAAATAATTAATCGTTTCTTTTCAAAAGAAAACAGATCGTTGGATATCGATACATTTAAATACAATTGTTTACCGGCACGATATTTCAACAAAAAGAATTCGAAAATAATAACACCGTAAAATAACTTTATGCTTTCAGAATTAAATTTTATTAAAAAACTTATACAAATACACACGCTCATATAAGCGAATAATTAAATTATTCTTAACAAAGAAAAAGTTAAATTTTAATTTGGTTCAAACTGTACGAAGTCCTAGAATATGCCTTAATTAAATTAAACAAATATTTACAGAATCGCGGCTGTAATTTGTAAAAGCAGAAATATAGAATATTTAACTTATTGTAAAAAAGAAAAAGAAAGAACTAAATTACTAATTATTAATAAATACTATTAGTAATTAAGTTTGTATTAATCTGAATACTATATACTATTCAAATTAAAAAGAAAGAGGTATAATTTTTCAATTATGATATAAAATTATTAGTTTTTTTTTTTTTTTTTTTTTTAATAAAAAATAATATTTAATTAAAAAGAAAAAAATAGCACATTATCACTTGTGTAATAATTGAGTATTAAAATTATTAATATTTTCTTTTACTACATTATTTATGTATGTTTTGTAATCTTTTAATAATAGCTTCAAAATCCTACAATTTTCGAAAAAATTATTTGTATTATTTATTATTTGCAAGTTTTTTTTTTTTTTTTTTTTAATTGTTCAAAAATATATAAATAATGCACTTTTTAATGTTTTTGTAAATATTTACCAAATACAATAACTCCAAAACAAATTATAATTGATGAACTATTATTTTCTGCGTATAAAAAAAAAAAAAAAAAGTAGAACAAAATCTCAAGCTTAAGATTGATATCTTTTCTCTTGGAACTCTTAAACTGACTAAATATATATATATCGCGCTTCGGAATCTTAATAAGTATATCGATACAAGACGCATTCGCGCATTCGAATTATGCGTTACTCTCCAACATATCGGCAACAACCATCGATCATCAATGCGAAGGCGCGGACCGGCTGTCGTCGTCGGCCGGACGTGAATTTCCGCGAGACTATCACCCCGTTTATACACGCGGGTTTTTTTGCTCTTTGACGTTAAAAACTCTCGTTGCTTTTGCTACGCGAGGAAATATTGCGCGCATCACATAACCGAACGTGTATCGTTTACCGTTACCTCTTTTTTTTTTTTTTTTTAACTTTTCAATCGAAATTTTACGCGGTCTTATGAAATGAAAATAATATATTTTGAAAAATATTTTAAAAAATTCAAAATATAATTATTTTTAAATATTATTTTAAAATATTAGCAGAGATTTTTTTTAAGTAAACGGTTTACTATAAGTTGATAAATAAATTTTTATGTACGATGCGATTGTCTATTTACGATGAAATATGTAAATTTGAATTACGAAGATTTAAAACATTCCGGCATAATTTTATAAATTCGTACTTTATATTTGTTTGATGCCGCGGAACTTGAAAAAAGAGCTTATGAAAAAATTTTAATTTGAACGAAGAAAAAAATAAATATATACCCAGCTACACTTCGTAGTACGAACATTATTATTATTATTATTATTATTATTATTATTATTATTATTATTTTTATTATTTTCAAAAAATATGTATTTACATTATAAAGTAAATTTTAAAAATTCAATTAAATTTTGCTGAAATGCTCTTTAAAAATATTAAAAAATGAAACGTAAAAATGTGTGTATTTATGAACTGAAAAAACGCGAATTCAATTTTAACATCAAAGGCATTCCTGACTCAAAAACATCACCACTCAGAAACAAATAAGCTGGCGAATTTATAGTTATATACACTATTACTCGCATCGCTAAAGCTAAATGCAATTTTTTTTTTATAAATATCAGTAATACGATTATTAAAAAAGAAAAAAGAAAAAAAAAAGAAAAATAAAATTTTTGTTTTTCGGGATTCACGATTTTTTTTTTTTTTGCTTTTTTGACAATAAAAAATAATTGCTGAGTGTTTTGATGTAACAATCAAACATTGTAATTGACATTAAGTTAGTTATTTTAAAAATTGCATTTATAGTCTTAATTAATGAAAACATTTAACGGAATGTTATTTTATACAAGTGTCCTGCAGATAAAAATTGCAATGCAATTTTAAAGACATTTATTCATTTCATTAAACAAATCGATAGCTAAAAACTGCCACCTTTTGAAATTTCAATTATCGCACAAATTAGGAACCAAAAAAGTGTTTTCTCGCAATACTCGAAGAAAACAATATAAACAGAACGGTATTAACGTCCAATAACCCTTTTAACCTTCTTAGTATGCCGTCGTTAACTTCGCGGTACGTAGCGACGATTAATTACTCGTGTTAATAACTCTTTGGAGACCATTTTCATTTGTACTGTTTACGATTAATCAGTGAGCCACTCGTTATAAAGCGAGGAGAAAACGTTACCTTGTGGTATACAAAACTATATTGCCTTTTCGACTAATTGGATAAGTTTTCGTGAGTAAAAATTTTAACTAAAGTTTAGCGAATTCGAGCAATTAATTAACTTGACTTTTAATTTTACACACCGTCGTGATTTTACTGCATTGTTTAACAATATACTAGTATTTAAATGTATTATAAATCATATATGTCTCTTAATGTTACTATGTGCTACATTTATTGACATACGAGTACGTAACGCGTTTATGAAAGATATTTTCATCGCTAGTAATAAATTAATACTGCCATTTTGCAGTCACTTAAATATTATGAACAGGAATCATCAACTATTGTTCAACTGCATTATACACCGTAATATTTGTTACGAAACATAAAAAAAAAAAAAACAAAAAAAAAAAAACGAACGAAACGGCACTAGTCCACGGGTCGTATACTGCAAAGGATTAAACTTAAATTATCTAGTTGTGCATTAAGTATAACACCGGTTTCATTGTTGCTCCGTACAGCCACGGGGGGTATGTTTACGATTTTCGACAGCGAACGAGCGAGCAAATTACTCCGCGAGTTTATTCAAAAGAACGTAATTCGCAGTTTTTCATTAAGCTCGTCGTTGACAGAGATGTTACACGCGCGCGGGCACGGTATATGTATTATACAGTCGCACGTGAGAGAGAGAGAGAGAGAGAGAGAGAGAGAGAGAGAAAGAAAGAATAGCCCGAGAGACCAAGCATACACACCGAGTCCGTAAAAATGCAAAGCAGATACTTAAAAGCGAGAAAATAATATCGGCGTAGTGTATGTGGGGAGGAGGGGGCAAAACCGTGGCCTAAAATTTTCCGCGAGCTCGTGTACGATCCGCTGCATTTACACGTAATCGTAACGCGCGTTGTGCCCGTGCGATTGTACACGAATGCGCTATATCGTAAAATCATACGTGTATAAATATACGAGAGGCAAAGGGAGAGGAAAGGGATGGGAAGCAAATGTGTAAGCACGCGCCAGCGATCATCTGCATGCGAAATCGAGCGCATTTGCGTCCCTTCCTTCGATATGTTCTCTCGAACAGACCCACTCACTCTCTTTCTCTCTCTCTCTCTCTCTCTCTCTCTCTCGTTTTTTCTCACACCCTATCTCTTTCTCACACACATATAGACTTTTGGTCAACTCTCGCGAACACAAGTTTGTATATCGATTTGTTCTCGTCGAATTCCCATCGACGATGCGTAATTTATGCAAGAATAAATTTCATCTGTTGTATCCACTTGAAAAAAAAAAAAAAAAAAAAAAAAAAAAAAAAAAAAAAAAAAAAAATTGTATGAAATGCAGAAATTTTCTTAGGTTGTTTCTACAATGAATGACAATAGTTGTAAAATTTTCAAACTTGTACAACAATTCAATCTTAAATGCCAAATTAAGATTAATTTATGTAATTTAATCACATCTTTTTGACATATACCCTTTTACATTTTTTTAAGCAAAAATGTGAATTTTATTTGTAATAAAATCTATTTCATTCTATAAGATTCGAACCTTTAACATATCTCTAAATTAAAATTCATAAGTTTTATTATCAAAAGTTTATACAAAGTTAAAAACAAGCAAAAACCCAATAATCGAATAATTCGAAATTTATTTATGAAATACTATTAAAAAATGTGTGCATTTGACAGCATTTTTTTTTTGCCAATGAGATCGTGTGAGCAAGGGAAAGTGAGCGGAGATTGGTGATGTCTACCCATACGCGGACTCTACTGCTCGCGATTTTATTCCATCTCAATTTTCTCATTATAATTGCATTAAACCTCCGTTTCTAATCCCAATGGAGGTGATAGTCTATGCATGTATTAATGTCGGTGAAGTAAAGAAATTTTTTTGTCTTTTATTTTTTTTTTTTTTTAACGAGAAGCGCACATCTTTAACTTTTATCATATCTTTACAGAACGTCGCGAAAAATCATTCGATAAATATAATAATTGATAAATAAATAAAACAAGTATTTAATTCAAAGAATAAAAGGCTAAATTACAAAATAAATAAATTATCCTTTCTTAACCAATAATCCAATACCGTAGCGACACAGCGGTCTTTGCAACAAGAATAAGAGACTTCTAGAACTGAGAGACGATAGAAAGAGAGAGAGAGAGAGAGAGAGAGAGAGAGCAAAAGAGAAAAGGAGAGGGACCGAGAGACGCTGGCGCCTGCCAGACGGACGCTGTCCTGCACATCCGAGCCAGGCACGAGATCCTGATTAAAGTCCTCTAGTCTATACAACAGCGGCGGCGGCGACGGCATCGAGTGACTGCGGAGAATAACCGGAGGTCGATGCGAAGGATGAGAAAAAGAGAGAGAGAGAGAGAGATAGAAAGGGAAACAGGACGAGAGGATAACGGCGAGCGCGCGTCAAGACAGGTGAAAAGAATGAAGGAAAAAAAAAAAGAAGCAAGAGAGGGTTATACACTCTCTCTCTCTCTTTCTTTCTCTTGCGAACTCGTGATAATCAAACGAAACGAAGCGCCGATGTGTAAGGAGAGGGAAAAAATTGCATCTCGTTTGCCTCGTCCTCGAGGCCTGTCGCCTGAGCTGCCGCCTCCTTAACAAACGCGTGCACATATCGAGTATAAGCTTCGTTATCCTTTTTTTTTTGTTTTTGTTTTTGTTTTGTTTTTTTTTTTTTTTTTTTTTTTTTTGTTTACAGCCGTAAAATGCAAATGAGATGAGAGTGAAAAAAAACGACAAACTCGATCTTATTTACTTGTGATAGGTAAAGAGCCCTCAAATATGCATGATAACTTTTTTTTTTCTATTCGATACTGAATAATAAAAGAAATTTTTTCAGATAATATTCAGTCTTTACGATAAAAGTGACTATGCTACAAAGTATACAATAAGGAATTTATAAACTTTAAAAAAAAAGCAGTTTTCCCCAATGAATTAAAAAAATTTTAAATTTATACTAATATATATTTGTTAAATTTACAGCGATGGTCTCAATGTAGTACCTTAGCAGATGCAATCTCAAAAAAAAAGTGTTTCTTACACATCTAAGTAATAACATTGTAATCGGTAGAGGTAATAACTACCGTTAAAAAAAGCTCCACCTAAAAAGTGCCGTGCCCTCGGCGCAGCTCGTTTACTTATGTTTGCACTGTAATATCCTTGACTTCGTACCGTTCAATTATTTCCCTTCCATCGAGCTACTTATTACGTATTTTAGCCACTCCTAACCTTATTTCGTCGCTCCGTGTATATTAGTGCACTAAGAAAAGAAATGTAGATTTTTAATTTTTCCTTCAGTTAATTTGAGGAAGAATTGTTTTATAAAGTAAATAATATCGTTTCCTACGTCAAATAATGATGCAAGAATGTGTTTGTTCGACTGTGACAGAATTTTGATAAAATTTTATGTAAATCTACTTGAAGCTCTTCTTATTTTTTTTTTTTATGTAAATAAACCGTAAATAATGTTAAACTCCCACTTATTATAAAAATTGAATCGTGCTTTACGAAAAAAACTTCATTCTCAATCTCGTTTCTTTAATACTTTCACTCTCTCTCTCTCTCTCTCTCTCTCTCTCTCTCGCGCGCCTTTTCTCTCTGTCTCCCTTGTTTGCATATCTCTATGTAACCATACAATCGCCATCCGCTTACTTTCTTTCCTTCTTTATCTCGATCGTGAGTTCTAAAATAACACGGCTATCCATATAGCGCCGAGCGCTGGGGCGTTATTTATATAATTGCTTAATAATCTCAATTACATGCCTTATGCAATCATAATCATGTTCCAGGGCGTTATTTGCGGACAAGCCTAGTTGATTGTAAGAGAAGAGAGAAAGATAGAGAGGAGGATACCTTGGAAGCTTGGAAGGGACTAGGTGGCCAAGCACTTGAGAAGCCGTCCCTCTTCCCCTTTCCCGTTCTCTTCCTACGATGTTTCATCGGCAACGAAAAGACCCCAGTGGCGAGAAAGAGAATGACGCATTATAAAAGGTACAACTCGGTACAAAGCGTTGTTCGATTCGAAAGTATTGTAGATACGAGGGGTCGATTAAATAGAGCCTATGATTTGCGGATTTATCGATCGCATTCTTCGGGCTTTTTCTTTTTTTTTTTTTATTTTTCTATGGGTATTGGTGCTTGTATGTAATTACGTATAATTAGATTCTTGCAAGCACGGAATGACGAAGCTATCTCTCTCTCTCTCTCTCACTCTTTCCCTCTCATTGCAAAAGCCGAGCAATGTATTCAGGTGAAAATTACCGGGAATATATATCAGTGAATAGAATGCTCGGGTTTACCCTCACTTCGCTCTCTTTCAATTTCACGAGGACTCCTCGGTATTTCATTTTTTCAAGTTCGTCATTTTACAGATATCCTTCCGCGGTGTATGTATATTTATGTATGTACACATACTCTTTGATCGGCGATTATATTTTTGCACTTTATTGAAGTGCTTGTCGAATTGCTTTGATGAATCTTTTCGCAAACACTTTATTAAACGAGCCTGAAATTCTATAATGACCTCGACGTTACGTTTGATTGACTATTTAAATGTTCTAGAATAAAAACTTTTTAAATCACTTTAAATTTAATGCCTAAATTATTTAAAAACAAATTAAAATTGCAAAAAAGGTGTATTTATTTTATTGACATCTCATTATTATTGGACAAACTATTTTTTGTCCTCCGCGATGCAAAATGCCAACCGCTAGCGACCAAATCCCAGAAAAAACGAGACCAACGTTAAATGTGAAACAAGTCGGAAAAAGAAAAAACGAAAATAAAAGAAGTAAAAAAAAAAGAGAGAGAGAGAAAAAGTAGAACGAGCGCAGAGCAACGAAGCACAAAATTGATCGCGAGAACGTGCTTTTGATAATTATTTGTTTGCCGAGCAACTCCCTTCGGCATCGGTGTTTGCGCGCGCGGCATCGAGCCGACAAAAATGTTGCCGCTGCTTCTTACACCGAGCAAAAAGATGGAAAAGAAGAAGAGCGAGAGGTAAAGAGAGAGAAAGAAAGAGAGAGAGAGAAATAAGGTTTTGGCTGGTAACAATTCGAGCGAGTAACGTGAGACGGAGATCGCACACGCGGCCACATACATCCATCATAGCCGAGCCCCACCCAAACTTCTTTCGCTTTTATTTCTGCACTTACTATCTCTTTCTCTCTTTCTCTCTTTCTCTCTCTCTCTCTCACTCTCTCTCACCCAAACCCCACCTCTCTTTTCATTTCTTCTCACTCGTAACAAGCTTTATCTTTCTATTGCTTATTCTTTCTATTTCTTTCTCAGTCTCTCTCTCTTTTTTTTTTTAAGCAGCAAGTCCATTTTTCTTGGTTAAGCTGAACGTTAAAGGACTTTAAAATGCACGGAAAAGCTTCCGATTATTTTTATTGCCGTCCATTCGAGAAATTGTATATAAATAAGTGAAAAATTGTATAAATTTAATACGTTAGATAAAAGTTCTGTCGTACTACCTTATTTCTTCAAAAAACATCACGTTTACATTGTTTTTTAGTGACGTTCATTTTGATCTTTGAAGGATTATTGTAATCATTAAGCAAAGAAGATAAGTAAAGATTACGTAAAGATTCTTCGATTCGCGAATTAAAAAAGTACTTGGCCATTATTTTATTTTTAAACTTAATATTATATTTACAAAAAAATCTAAAATATATTTAAAAAGCTGCGTCTAATAAAAAAAAATTTTTAATCTATTCTTTACAACGCTGAAACGTTTAAAAAAAATAGAATAAGAAGCGCGTGTAAAAGTCCGGAAATATGTTGAATAAATTATTAATCCTTATCTCTCTTTCTCTTTCTCTTTCTCTCTCTCTCTCTCTCTCTCTCTCTCACTCTTCACCTCTTTAACGGAAGCGTTTAAGTATACTTTTCTCAAAAAGCTCGGTAGAGAGAAAACCGATCAATAGGTAGCACACGTAGGAAGCAACGCTTTGATTTTTACGCGAAGGTTTTATACGCGTATACAAACCCATCCAGTAAAAAAAAAAAAAAAACAAATACGAAGGAGAGGAAGAAATAGCGCACTCGTAACAACCAAACGCGGATTACTCACAGTAAATGCAATAACCCGATTCATGAATTTCATGACTGGATAAAAAAAGAGAGGAAGAGAGACGACTTGCTCGCTCGTCGCATACACATGTCTTTGTACCAAAAGATATAAAGCTATCTATACGCCCCAATCAAACAAATTGATGGCGAACAAAAGGCAAAGGCTTAAACTTTAATCTGAAATCTCTAAAAATCGTTTTTCTCGCGGTTTAAAAAAGCGCTCCTTTCTCTCTCTATATCTCTCTCTCTCGCGCGCGCGTGCTATCGTTTCCCTTCATTTTTCTTCTTTCTCTCGAATTTTGCATGTACTTTTCTCCTCTGATGCGGTATAACGTATGCCCCAACGATGACGAATCCGTCGCTGCATAGGAATAATCCAGCGAGCGGCGTCCTCGACTGTCAACCGCAAATCCGTAATATTTCTCATTCGTTCCCTCTAACCGTTTTTCTTTTTCCCTTTTCTACTCTTACCTTTCATTTCGCTCTTTGCTGTTTCTATACGTGATTACTTTGCGTAAATTTTTTTATATAAAAAAATAAAAAAACATTTTACTGGCTATATCGTTAATCCATACTCATTAGAGTTTTAGTAATATCAAAGTAAAATAAAGAATTCTGAAAAGAGGCAATTTAATGAATAGTTTTTCTAACAAATATTTCGAATGTCAAAGAGAATTATTGCCTATAACGAAATAAAATCAAATCGGTGCAATAAAATTTTCTTAATAGAAAAATTAAGAAGTAAATATTATAATAAAACGAAAAATTCATCATGATATCTATTAAATTAATAACCCATCGGTCAATACATTACATTGCATTTCAATGAATAAGTTACTTAATAAAGATATAAAGTAATTCCCTAGTCCATTTACCTTTAACTAATTCGAAGGTACTGTCATGTCTACTGAGTTAGAAGTTACTTAACGTTGCCACTTACAATATAATAAATCGAATCGAACCGTAGCTTCTCTTAACCAATAGCTTCAGCAACAAAGGCATAAAACAATACCCTGACCGCAATGAGATTGGCTTTGTAGTAATGGGCCATCGTTACTGAAACGTTGAGTGGCAACAGTGAAATTATTCCAATAATCCGAGACTAATCTTTCCGTTAAATTAATCATCGTGCTTTTGTTTTATTCTAAAAGTCTCATTCGGTTCTTGTTGAATAAACAAAATTTAAACGTTTATTTTTTTTTTAACTGGCTAAATCAATGTAATTTTATCAATCGCGTATCGGTTACTTATTAAAAATATACAAAGAGATCGCCTGCGAGAAGATTGTGTCGTTATAATTCGCGAAATTTCTTATAACATCGATCACGAAAGCTCTTGCTCGCTTTTTCTTTAGTGCCCCTCTTTTCGAATTCCACGCTACTTCAAAAAGCTTTGCCTCCGATCAAAGTAATAGGAGCTCAGGGCTTTACGCCCAATGTAGCTTAGGTTTCGACATTTCACTCGCTACACCGATGCCCTCTCACTCTCTTCCTGAAAGGGAGAGGATTAGTCTAGCGCCCAAGTGACAGAGCGCAAGCGAGACAGCAGAATTACAAGCATTAGAGGGACTATTGGAGAGAACTCGACAGAAGCAAGCTTTGTATCTCCTCTCAACGGTATATACAATTGCAACAGTATCTCAATTCTCGTCTCTCTCTCTCTCTCTCTCTCTTTTTCTCTCTCATCAAGCATATTGACGCGAAAGCTTAAAGCTGGCTATACCCGATCGTTTAAAGAGGGAGGGAGGGAGGGAGGGAGAGAGAGGCAAAAGCCCAAATGGCTTTGCAGTAGTTGAAGAGAGGATTGCAATTCACGCGCAATGGGCCCTCGTCATTAGCACGGGTCATCTACTTTTAATTAGAGAAACAGAGAGAGGGAGGAAGAGAGAGAGAGAGAGAGAGAGAGAGAGAAAACAGTTGGACGAATCGCATGTTACTCGACGACGGCTCCTTATTTGCGGGGGACGATTTGCCGTCTTATGGGTCGAATTAGGCGACGAGTATATATGCACGAGCGCGGATCAGTGCAATTACACGAGCATTAACCGATGGGAAAGGGAGGGAGAGAGAGAGAGAGAGAGAGATCGATTGAGCGAGTATTTTAGGATTTGAGGAACGATTGGGCCAACGTTTTAGGCGATAGCTTTCCGATGGGCCGTAATTGTGTCCTACGCGGTCTATTCGATCGTCGAACTCTAATGTTTAGCATCAAATTTCAATCTGTAATTATGCTCGAAGCTAAAATACCATAGAATTTTTACGTTTTTTATTTGTTTAAATAAAAAAAGAAAACACGACCGTTATTATTTTCCCTATATTATGTATGTATCTTGACATTTTTTAATTTCATAAATGATACGTAGATTATTTAGATTATATTATTTTCTGATGCGTATATTAATATTATTTATTTAGAATATCGAGACTGAAAGATTAATCAAAATTTAATTTGTTATTTAATTAACACTATTGGCATTCACTTTAATTAAACATTGCAGATATTTTCAAGTTACATAGTCTGTCAACATTATTTCGCAACACTATATAGCATAATTAGACAAAGCATGTTCGTTTCATTACATTTATAATGTAATTAAAACGTGTCAACATTAAATAAATATGGTTAACATCTATAATCAAATCAATAACAATATTTTGTTTAATTTAATAAAGTTTTTTTCTTATATTTTAACTAAACTTGAAGTAATTTAAAAGCAAACTTTAGAATAATTTTGATCAAGCTAATAATTTACAGTTTTACTATACTATAAAAATGAAAAAAAAAGAAAAAAAAAAAGAAAAATGAAAAGCGTAACATTATTGTACACTTGTAAGAGAAAAATATCGCTTCTTGAAATTGAAAGTATTGATATGAGAATAAGTGAAGCAGTTATTGAATCCTATTCAAGGATTTTCCAGATTGAAATATATGAATGAATGGATTCTTTAATAAATCGCGATTTATGAATACTTCGCGTTTATGCTCTCATATGGGGGATGCTTTGAATAGTTATAGCTTCAAACGTTTAATATGTTTCCGATTTATTTCAAACATCTCTAATATCGACGTCGATAATAATTCATCAAACATTGAATAACATAATCCAGCAAAATTACTTTAAATTATTTTAGTGATAAGTTAAATGTAAGAAAAGATTTAAAATGTAGATTATATTATGTATCTTTTAAGAAAGTAAATTGTTATTTATCAAAGCTTTTAAATGCATTTAAATTGTTATCTGGTGAAATAATGATCGAAAGATATAAAAATAAGTCTTTTTAAAGTTTTCGTTAATTTAAAAAAAAAAAAAAAAAAAAAAAAATAAATAAATAAATTTTTTAATATCAAAAGGGTAAACTTTTTTTATTACATCGTTAAACGATCCCAATGGTAATTTTTTTGTTTCTCTCTTCGGATTGGCACGTGGCCGCTTTTAAAAGTTTACTGTAGACAGAAGCCTCAAAAGAAGAAAGAGCCAGGAAGAAGGGGGAGGGGGAGGAGGTTAGAAAAGGAGGGCAAATTACTATAAAGCAAAAAGAGATGAAAAATGTAAAATTACAAAGGACCATGGCATCCGCTAAAGAGAGAGAGAGAGAGATAGAGAGAGAAAGGGAGAAGAGCTCTGGGACAGACACTGATCGCTTTAGTTTTAGCCCGTCGCAGACCTGAAATAAAGAAGAGAAAACGGCTTGTTCGCCTCGAGACTTGGGATTTAGTGTTTAATACCACTTAATCCTTCTTAATTAAATGCCTCACCAGCGCCATTCCTACGCACGGCTCCTCTCTTCTCTCTGATCTCTTTTACCTCCTTTTTTCTTTTCCTTCCTGCCTACCTTTTCTATCTACTACTTTTTCTTTCTTTTTCCTGTACATAGGTAAGTATAAAATTTTAAATATGTATATATATATATATAAGTGAACTGCCTGATTTCTTTGCCTACGGTATTTTATCGAACGATTTATATCATAATGACATCCAATTACCAAAGCTAATTTATTAATTGAACGCAAAAAATTTTCCCAAATCGCGAATAAAATCTACTTAATTCAATGGACGTAAAGGCAATGTATAATAATAAAATTTTCATTGCGCAACGTATTGAGCATCTCTTTGTTTACAAGTTAATGAACTTACTGTTCATTACTTTTATTTACTGATATTTTGAATTATATTTTATAAATAATCGATCGAACGTAAGATAATTGTTACAATTTATTGATAACAATACATATAAATTTGTGGATTTACAAAAAATATAATACTAGTGAAGTATAAAATTTCAGTTACAATTTTTTCGCTATCAGTTGATAGTAATGAAAATAATCGACTGAAACTAGTTTTGTTTTTAAATCTCAATAATCCGCTATTACTAAATTATTAAGAGAAATCTTTACATTTAATATAAAAAAAAAATGTAGTAATTATTTTATTAGTTACTTTTTGCAAATTATATAAATCATGTCATATAAATTTTATAATTTCAATAAATAAAAGTTTAAATATACTTGAATATAATCCAAGATTTGGTTTAAAATAATACAAATTATTAAAGAAAAATTGATTTATAAATTAATAATCATAAAAAAAAAAAAAAAGATAAAAAAAAGTCAAGACTGAATGGACAATAAAAAAATATAAAATTAGAAATCATGAACGTTACCTCAACCAGTGTTTTTTGGTGATCGGCGTGTGACAGCAAATGGCATCGTACTGATCGGCCAGGAATACGATCAGCATGATATAAAATGCCGTCGTCGAGTCGTTGAAAAATTCGGACATAACGGCTTCCATTCCTGAAATAAGAAAATAATAAAAGGTTGTAATAAACATATTTATTTATAAATAATGTTGTACTGCATAAAAATTTATTTAAAAAATGTTCATTTTTCTTATAAATTTTACAAAGACAATTTTTTGAAGCTGTAATAGATAAAATACGAGTATACAAGTATCGTAGAATTGGATATGATTAACAGTTCAGCGTGATGGAAGTCATTTAATAAAAATTCCATATTCATTTTTATTGTAAAAAAACTAAATATATTTATGAATTTCCGGTAATATTTCAAAAGTATTTGTAGGTCGTAAAAACACTTTATCCCCTCTTTTAACTTTATTTTATCGAATACCAACCCGTTATGAGTTGAAGTTAATTAAAAAATCGGTATAATTGGATGTGTAGAACATTTAATTTAAGAAATAATTAGAATTTCGCATGGTATAAAATAAAATTAACGTAAAATTAAAATTAATGATAATCTTAAATTCTTTAAAATTCAAATAAAATTTTAACGATTATAATTGAGTAAAAGTATGATAAAAAATTCAACGTATTTTTTAACAATTTTCTGAAAAACATTTTTTATTATTACATATAAAGGATACGATGTTATTTTTAGCTTTTTGTTACTACCGCCACCTAATGATTCTGTGTTTCTTCTTTCGGTTAACCTTAATCAATCGTTTCCTCAATTTGTTATCCAGCGACGGTCTATTTTTTAAAAAATTCAATTCTATGCATTTCCGTTGCTAACATAACTATCTTATCCATTTTTTCTCTATGCTTCATTGATTTACATAACTTAGAATTCGATATAATTTTTTTTAAAAAATTGATAAATTATGCTGAGTATAATAAATATTTACTCAAGTACTAAATTTTATCTTTTAAATTATTCTAATCATATAAGCATAATGCATGCGAAAATTAATTATACTAAAAATAAATCATTTCACATTAAAATCATAAAATAATTTATAAAAATTTTTAACGTATAGTATCCGAATGTACCCAATAAATGAAAAGCCTCGTAAAGAAAAAGCTATAAATTCCAAAAAATTATTAATTTATAATAATTAAGTAATCTCATAAAACTGAGCGTAAAGATGCTCATAACGAGTCATTTAAAATCACGTAAGCGTATACATTTTATTTTTCGGTAATTTTAAAGCCAAATAAAAAAAAAAAAAAAAAAAAAAAAAAAAGAAGCGACGATATAAAATCATTAAAGCCTCGCGTGTGTGTATATTGCAGACGGGGCAGAAACGATATGCACTCAATGACGAAATTCGTTAGCCGTTCTATTATTCCGGCATAGTTTACGCGTAATTAAACCAACGAAGCGCGACGAGCTTTCACGCGAGATGTAAATTGTAAGCGCCCGAGCAACAAATACCCGATGGAAGAAACGTGAATAATTTGTGCTTCGTTTCTTTTCTCTCGCTCTAATCTTTTAACTTTTTTTTTTTTTTTTTTTTTTTTATTATCTTTTAACGCGGTTTTATTATGCGATTCCGTTGGTAAAGTAGTATTCATCCGTGATGAAAATTAAAATGTCGAAATCCGTAAAACGGTGTGAAATTACACCGAAGAATAATTTTTTGTTATTATTATTATACATAAATTACTGTATCGTTTTGATATTAAAATTATTATACGTACGATATCGAAATCATATGATAACGAATGACAATTTATTTTATTCTCTATATAAATGCTGAGATCATAATAATATAATATAATATACATATATTACGGTTATTTTTTTCTTTATAACATAAAACAATGGAAATTAATTCAACTAATAATTGTTAAATTTAATTAAATTATAAGAAATAAAATAAATTTTAATCAATCTTTCAATTATTAAAATTATGAAAATAAAATTTTAACAAGTTTTAAAATTTATTTAGACTAAACAATTACAAGACATTTCAGGAATTATTTGAATTAATTTATAATAAAACTAAATTATATTATTTTATTAACTTATCAAAGCTTTATAATAACAATTTTGGTCTCTACTATAAATATTATACTTATAATGGGAAACGATAAAAAAACTCAATTAATAGTATATTAATTTTCACAACTTTAAAATAGTTATATATTCTTGTACCAATGAAAACAAATTTATTAATTCTCTCGCGCCTATATATATATATATACGTACGAGCATAGAAAAGAGTAACCTTTTTACAATCGCAATTACATTACCTTACTTCTACGCGTTACTCATTTAAAAAAATTTCATAATTTTAAAGCCAAATGCATATAAGCAATATTAAGGGGAAAAAAATTCACTCGGCAGGGGCGCGCTCACCTCCTCTCCTACTTTACACCGTTCGCTCATTTCTCCATACCTTCTCCTCCACCTCCGTGTCGGCCTTCTTTCTTTTTTTACTAATTTTTTTTTTTTTTTTTTTTTTAAGCCGCGCGGCAACGTTGGCGAAAGCGTTAAACGAAAAATCTCTTATTGGAAAAAATCGAGCTAGAAGAGAAAAAGAGAGAGAGAGAGAGAGAGAGCTACTTTTCGTTATTAACGATCATCGAGTTACACGCTTAATTACAAAAGAGGTCGATAGAGGAATTTTCTACCGGCGAACGAACACTCGCGTTCGCTCCACTCCCCCCTTCTCTCCCCCTTCAGCCTCGCGCCCCTAGATGACCCCCGCGCGCAGCCGGCCCGGCTAATCTATTTTTATTAATTATGGATAATTGAATTTCTAAACGAACTGCGCCAAGAAAATGTGTCGCATAAACGCGTTAAACCTATAGGTGTAAACGGGGTAAGGGAAAGAAAGAAGATAGAAAACGCGGTGTGTGACGCGACAGAGCGATATACTTATATACCGTGGGCGTCCATGAAAAGCAGACAGATTAAGGTGATGGGTTACATGTACTGCTACTTTTACCTAATATTTTCAATATTATCTTAGTGTCGCTGAAAAAAAAAAAAAAAAAAAAAAATTTCGCGATATTGCCAATAACCTATTTATGTGTAGTCGTTTGAAAAAAAAAAAACGAATAATTTAATTTTATAAATAAACAATGGTTAGAAATTTTTATTATATTGTTTTCAATTAAAAGTCTTTTAAATTAAAAAATTTCAATGATAATTTCTTTTCTTTTAATTCAAATATTAACGAGATAAGCAATATTGATAATCCTTTACGTTTGCAAAATCAATATTTATCTTTCTAATTAACCGTT